>OY855904.1:0-462500 GCA_963693305.1 Meandrina meandrites
ACGGTACACTGTACTCTGTGCACCGTGCACTATACATGGTACACTGTACTCTGTGCACTGTGCACTATACACGGTGCACTGTACTCTGTGCACTGAGCACTATACACGGTACACTGTACGCTGTGTGCTGTGCACTATACACGGTACACTCTACGCTGTGCACTGTGCACTATACACGGTACACTGTACTCTGTGCACTGTGCACTATACACAGTACACTGTACTCTCCACTTTACACGGTACACTGTACTCTATGTCCTGTGCACTAAACACGGTACACTGTACTCTGTGCACTGTGCACTATACACGGTACACTGTACTCTGTGCACTGTGCACTATACACGGTACACTGTACTCTGTGCACTGTGCACTAAACACGGTACACTGTACTATGTGCACTATACACGGTACACTGTACTATGTTCACTATACACGGTACACTGTACTCTGTGCACTGTACTCTGTGCACTGTACACTATACACAGTACACTGTACTCTGTGCACTATACACGGTACACTGTACTCTGTGCACTGTGCACTATACACGGTACACTGTACTCTGTGCACTGTGCACTATACACGGTACACTGTACTCTGTGCACTGTGCACTATACACGGTACACTGTACTCTGTGCACTGTGCACTATACACGGTACACTGTACTCTGTGTGCTGTGCACTATACACGGTACACTGTACGCTGTGCACTGTGCAGTATACACGGTACACTGTACTCTGTGCACTGTGCACTATACACAGTACACTGTACTCTGCACTATACACGGTACACTGTACTCTATGCCCTGTGCACTAAACACGGTACACTGTACTCTGTGCACTGTCCACTATACACGGTACACTGTACCCTCTGCACTGTGTACTATACATGGTACACTGTACTCTGTGCACTGTACACCATACACGGTACACAGTACTCTGTGCACTATACACGGTACACTGTACTCTTTACGCTGTGCACTATACACGGTACACTGTACTCTGTGCACTGTGCACTGTGCACTATACACGGTACTCTGTACTCTGTGCACTGTGCTCTATACGGTACACTGTACTCTGTTCACTGTGCACTATACACGGTACACTGGACTCAGTGCACTGTGCACTATGCACGGTACACTGTACTCTGTGCACTGTGCACTATACACGGTACACTCTACTCTGTGCACTATACACTGTACACTGTACTCTGTGCACTGTGCACTGTGCACTGTGCACTGTGCACTATACACGGTACACTGTACTCTGTGCACTGTGCACTGTGCACTATACACGGTACACTGTACTCTGTGCACTGTGCACTATACACGGTATAGTAGTATATACGGTATATACACGGTATATACACGGTATATACACGGTATATACACTGTACTCTGTGCGCTGTGCACTATACACGGTACACTGTACTCTGTGCACTGTGCACTGTGCACTGTGCACTATACACGGTACACTGTACTCTGTGCACTGTGCACTATACACGGTACACTGTACTCTGTGCACTGTGCACTATACACGGTACACTGGACTCAGTGCACTGTGCTTTATACACGGAACTCTGTACTCTGTGCACTGTGCACTATACACGGTACACTGTACTCTGTGCACTATACACAGTACACTGTACTCTTTGCACTATACACGGTACACTGTACTCTGTGCACTATACACGGTACACTGTACTCTCTGCACTGTGCACTATGCACGGTACACTGTACTCCGTGCACTGTGCACTATACACGGTACACTGTACTCTGTGCACTGTACACCATACACGGTACACAGTACTCTGTGCACTGTGCACTATACACGGTACACTCTACTCTCTGCACTATACACGGTACACTATACTCTGTGCACTATACACTGTACACTGTACTCTGTGCACTATACACGGTACACTGTACTCTGTGCACTGTGCACCATACACGGTAAACTGTACTCTGTGCACAATACACGGTACACTGTACTCTCTGCACTGTGCACTCTACACGGTACACTGTACTCTGTGCACTGTACACCATACACGGTACACAGTACTCTGTGCATTATACACGGTACACTGTACTCTATGCCCTGTGCACTAAACACGGTACACTGTACTCTGTGCACGGTGCACTATACACGGTACACTGTACCCTGTGCACTGTGTACTATACACGGTACACTGTACTCTGTGCACTGTGCACTATACACGGCACACTGTACTCTGTTCACTATACACGGTACACTGTACTCTGTGCACTGTACACCATACACGGTACACAGTACACTGTGCACTATACCCGGTACACTGTACTCTGTGCACTGTGCACTATACACGGTACACTGTACCCTGTGCACTGTGTACTATACACGGTACACTGTACTCTGTGCACTGTGCACTATACACGGTACACTGTACTCTGTGCTTATACACGGCACACTGTACTCTGTTCACTATACACGGTACACTGTACTCAGTGCACTTTACACCATACACGGTACACAGTACTCTGTGCACTGTGCACTATACACGGTACACTGTACTCTGTGCACTGTGCACTGTGCACTATACACGGTACACTGTACTCTGTGCACTGTGCACTATACATGGTACACTGTACTCTGTGCACTGTGCACTGTTTTCTAATACACGGTACACTGTACTCTGTGCACTATACACAGTACACTGTACTCTGTGCACTGTGCACTATAAACGGTACACTGTACTCTGTGCACTGTACACGGTACACTGTACTCTGTGCACTGTGTACTATACACGGTACACTGTACTCTGTTCACTATACATGGTACACTGTGCACTGTGCACTGTACAAGGTACACTGTACTCTGTGCACTGTCCACTATACACAGTACCCTGTACTCTGTGCACTATCCACGGTACACTGTACTCTGTGCACTGTGCACTATACACGGTACACTGTACTCTGTGCACCGTGCACTATACATGGTACACTGTACTCTGTGCACTGTGCACTATAAACGGTGCCCTGTACTCTGTGCACTGTGCACTATACACGATACACTGTACTCTGTGTGCTGTGCACTATACACGGTACACTGTACGCTGTGCACTGTGCACTATACACGGTACACTGTACTCTGTGCACTGTGCACTATACACAGTACACTGTACTCTGCACTTTACACGGTACACTGTACTCTATGCCCTGTGCACTAAACACGGTACACTGTACTCTGTGCACTGTGAACTATACACCGTACACGGTACTTTGTGCACTGTGCACTATACACGGTACACTGTACTCTATGCACTGTGCACTATACACGGTACACTGTACTATGTTCACTATACACGGTACACTGTACTCTGTGCACTGTATTCTGTGCACTGTACACTATACACGGTACACTGTACTCTGTGCACTATACACGGTACACTGTACTCTGTGCACTGTGCACTATACACGGTACACTGTACTCTGTGCACTGTGCACTATACACGGTACACTGTACTCTGTGCACTGTGACCTATACACGGTACACTGTACTCTGTGCACTGTGCACTATACACGGTACACTGTACTCTGTGTGCTGTGCACTATACACGGTACACTGTACGCTATGCACTGTGCACTATACACGGTACACTGTACTCTGTGCACTGTGCACTATACACAGTACACTGTACTATGCACTAAACACGGTACACTGTACTCTATGCCCTGTGCACTAACCACGGTACACTGTACTCTGTGCACTGTGCACTATACACGGTACACTGTACCCTGTGCACTGTGTACTATACACGGTACACTGTACTCTGTGCACTGTGCACTATACACGGTACACTGTACTCTGTGCACTATACACGGCACACTGTACTCTGTTCACTATACACGGTACACTGTACTCAGTGCACTGTACACCATACACGGTACACAGTACTCTGTGCACTATACACGGTACACTGTACTCTGTGCGCTGTGCACTATACACGGTACACTGTACTCTGTGCACTGTGCACTGTGCACTATACACGGTACACTGTACTCTGTGCACTGTGCACTATACACGGTACACTGTACTATGTGCACTGTGCACTGTTTTCTAATACACGGTACACTGTACTCTGTGCACTATACACAGTACACTGTACTCTGTGCACTGTGCACTATAAACGGTACACTGTACTCTGTGCACTATACACGGTACACTATACTCTGTGCACGGTGTACTATACACGGTACACTGTACTCTGTTCACTATACATGGTACACTGTGCTCTGTGCACTATACACGGTACTCTGTGCACTGTCCACTATACACAGTACCCTGTACTCTGTGCACTATCCACGGTACACTGTACTCTGTGCCCTGTGCACTATACGAGGTACACTGTACTCTGTGCACTGTGCACTATACACGGTACACTGTACTCTGTGCACCTTGCACTATACACGGTACACTGTACTCTGTGCACTGTGCACTATACACGGTGCACTGTACTCTGTGCACTGTGCACTATACACGGTACACTGTACTCTGTGTGCTGTGCACTATACACGGTACATTGTACGCTGTGCACTGTGGACTATACAGGGTACACTGTACTCTGTGCACTGTGCACTATACACAGTACACTGTACTCTGCACTTTACACGGTACACTGTACTCTATGCCCTGTGCACTAAACACGGTACACTGTACTTTGTGCATTGTGCACTATACACGGTACACTGTACTCTGTGCACTGTGCACTATACACGGTACACTGTACCCTGTGCACTGTGTAATATACACGGTACACTGTACTCTGTGCACTGTGCACTATACACGGTACACTGTACTCTGTGCACTATACACGGCACATTGTACTCTGTTCACTATACACGGTACACTGTACTCTGTACACTGTACACCATACACGGTACACAGTACTCTGTGAACTATACACGGTACTCTGTGCGCTGTGCACTATACACGGTACACTGTACTCTGTGCGCTGTGCACTGTGCACTATACACAGTACACTGTACTCTGTGCACTGTGCACTATACACGGTACACTGTACTCTGTGCACTGTGCACTATACACTGTACACTGGACTCAGTGCACTGTGCACTATGCACCGTACACTGTACTCTGTGCACTGTGCACTATACACGGTACACTCTACTCTGTGTACTATACACGGTACACTGTACTCTTTGCACTGTGCCCTATACACGGTACACTGTACTCTGTGCACTGTGCACTATACACTGTACACTGTACTCTGTGCACTGTGCACTAAACACGGTACACTGTACTATGTGCACTATACACGGTACACTGTACTATGTTAACTATACACGGTACGCTGTACTCTGTGCACTGTACTCTGTGCATTGTACACTATACACGGTACACTGTACTCTATGCCCTGTGCACTAAACACGGTACACTGTACTCTGTGCATTGTGCACTATACACGGTACACTGTACTCTGTGCACTGTGCACTATACACGGTACACTGTACTCTGTGCACTGTGCACTAAACACGGTACACTGTACTATGTGCACTATACACGGTACACTGTACTATGTTCACTATACACGGTACACTGTACTCTGTGCACTGTACTCTGTGCACTGTACCCTATACACGGTACACTGTACTCTGTGCACTATACACGGTACACTGTACTCTGTGCACTGTGCACTATACACGGTACACTGTACCCTGTGCACTGTGCACTATACACGGTACACTGTACTCTGTGCACTGTGCACTATACACCGTACACTGTACTCTCTGCACTGTGCACTATACACGGTACACTGTACTCTGTGCACTGTGCACTGTTTTCTAATACACGGTACACTGTACTCTGTGCACTATACACAGTACACTGTACTCGGTGCACTGTGCACTATAAACAGTACACTGTACTCTGTGCACTATACACGGTACACTGTAATCTGTGCACTGTGTACTATACACGGTACACTGTACTCAGTTCACTATACATGGTACACTGTGCACTGTGCACTATACACGGTACACTGTACTCTGTGCACTGTCCACTATACACAGTACCCTGTACTCTGTGCACTATCCACGGTACACTGTACTCTGTGCCCTGTGCACTATACGTCGTACACTGTACTCTGTGCACTGTGCACTATACACGGTGCACTGTACTCTGTGCACCGTGCATTATACACGGTACACTGTACTTTGTGCACTGTGCACTATACACGGTGCACTGTACTCTGTGCACTGTGCACTATACACGGTACCCTGTACTCTGTGTGCTGTGCACTATACACGGTACACTGTACGCTGTGCACTGTGCACTACACACCGTACACTGTACTCTGTGCACTGTGGACTATACACAGTACACTGTACTCTGCACTTTACACGGTACACTGTACTCTATGCCCTGTGCACTAAACACGGTACACTGTACTCTGTGCACTGTGCACTATACACGGTACACTGTACTCTGTGCACTGTGCACTATACACGGTACACTGTACTCTGTGCCCTGTGCACTAAACACGGTACACTGTACTATGTGCACTATACACGGTACACTGTACTATGTTCACTATACACGGTACACTGTACTCTGTGCACTGTACTCTGTGCACTGTACCCTATACACGGTACACTGTACTCTGTGCACTATACACGGTACACTGTACTCTGTGCACTGTGCACTATACACGGTACACTGTACTCTGTGCACTGTGCACTATACACGGTACACTGTACTCTGTGCACTGTGCACTATACACGGTACACTGTACTCTGTGCACTGTGCACTCTACACGGTACACTGTACTCTGTGTGCTGTGCACTATACACGGTACACTGTACGCTGTGCACTGTGCACTATACACGGTACACTGTACTCTGTGCACTATGCACTATACACAGTACACTGTACTCTGCACTATACACGGTACACTGTACTCTATGCCCTGTGCACTAAACACTGTACACTGTACTCTGTGCACTGTGCACTATACACGGTACACTGTACCCTGTGCACTGTGTAATATACACGGTACACTGTACTCTGTGCACTGTGCACTATACACGGTACACTGTACTCTGTGCACTATACACGGCACATTGTACTCTGTTCACTATACACGGTACACTGTACTCTGTACACTGTACACCATACACGGTACACAGTACTCTGTGAACTATACACGGTACTCTGTGCGCTGTGCACTATACACGGTACACTGTACTCTGTGCACTGTGCACTGTGCACTATACACGGTACACTGTACTCTGTGCGCTGTGCACTGTGCACTATACACAGTACACTGTACTCTGTGCACTGTGCACTATACACGGTACACTGTACTCTGTGCACTGTGCACTATACACTGTACACTGGACTCAGTGCACTGTGCACTATGCACCGTACACTGTACTCTGTGCACTGTGCACTATACACGGTACACTCTACTCTGTGTACTATACACGGTACACTGTACTCTGTGCACTGTGCCCTATACACGGTACACTGTACTCTGTGCACTGTGCACTATACACTGTACACTGTACTCTGTGCACTGTGCACTAAACACGGTACACTGTACTATGTGCACTATACACGGTACACTGTACTATGTTAACTATACACGGTACGCTGTACTCTGTGCACTGTACTCTGTGCATTGTACACTATACACGGTACACTGTACTCTATGCCCTGTGCACTAAACACGGTACACTGTGCTCTGTGCACTGTACACTATACACGGTACACTGTACCCTGTGCACTATACACGGTACACTCTACTCTGTGCACTATACACGGTAGACTGTACTCTGTGCACTGTGCACTGTGCACTATACACGGTAGACTGTACTCTCTGCCCTGTGCACTATACATGGTATAGTAGTATATACGGTATATACACGGTATATACACTGTACTCTGTGCGCTGTGCACTATACACGGTACACTGTACTCTGTGCACTGTGCACTGTGCACTATACACGGTACACTGTACTCTGTGCGCTGTGCACTATACACGGTACACTGTACTCTGTGCACTGTGCACTATACACGGTACACTGGACTCAGTGCACTGTGCTCTATACACGGTACACTGTACTCTGTGCACTGTGCACTATACACGGTACACTGTACTCTGTGCACTATACACGGTACACTGTACTCTGTGCACTGTGCACTATACACGGTACACTGTACTCTGTGCACTGTGCACTATACACGGTACACTGTACTCTGTGCACTGTGCACTAAACACGGTACACTGTACTATGTGCACTATACACGGTACACTGTACTATGTTAACTATACACGGTACGCTGTACACTGTGCACTGTACTCTGTGCATTGTACACTATACACGGTACACTGTACTCTATGCCCTGTGCACTAAACACGGTACACTGTACTCGGTGCACTGTACACTATACACGGTACACTGTACCCTGTGCACTGTGTACTATACACGGTACACTGTACTCTGTGCACTGTGCACTATACACGGTACACTGTACTCTGTGCACTGTGCACTATACACTGTACACTGGACTCAGTGCACTGTGCTCTATACACGGTACACTGTACTCTGTGCACTGTGCACTATACACGGTACACTGTACTCTGTGCACTGTGCACTAAACACGGTACACTGTACTATGTGCACTATACACGGTACACTGTACTCTGTGCACTGTGCACTATACACGGTACACTGTACTCTGTGCACTGTGCACTATACACGGTACACTGTACTCTGTGCACTGTGAACTATACACGGTACACTGTACTCTGTGCACTGTGCACTATACACGGTACACTGTACTCTGTGTGCTGTGCACTATACACGGTACACTGTACGCTGTGCACTGTGCACTATACACGGTACACTGTACTCTGTGCACTGTGCACTATACACAGTACACTGTGCTCTGCACTATACACGATACACTGTACTCTATGCCCTGTGCACTAAACACGGTACACTGTACTCTGTGCACTGTGCACTATACACGGTACAATGTACCCTGTGAACTGTGTACTATTCACGGTACACTGTACTCTGTGCACTGTGCACTATACACGGTACACTGTACTCTGTGCACTATACACGGCACACTGTACTCTGTTCACTATACACGGTACACTGTACTCTGTGCACTGTACACCATACACGGTACACAGTACTCTGTGCACTATACACGGTACACTGTACTCTGTGCGCTGTGCACTATACATGGTACACTGTACTCTGTGCACTGTGCACTGTGCACTATACACGGTACACTGTACTCTGTGCACTGTGCACTGTGCACTATACACGGTACACTGTACTCTGTGCACTGTGCACTATACACGGTACACTGTAGTCTGTGCACTGTGCACTATACACTGTACCCTGGACTCAGTGCACTGTGCACTATGCACCGTACACTGTACTCTGTGCACTGTGCACTATACACGGTACACTCTACTCTGTGCACTATACACGGTACACTGTACTCTGTGCACTATACACGGTACACTGTACTCTGTGCACTGTGCACTGCGCACTATACACGGTACACTGTACTCTGTGCACTGTGCACTATACACGGTACACAGTACTCTGTGCACTATACACGGTATAGTAGTATATACGGTATATACACGGTATATACACGGTATATACACTGTGCTCTGTGCGCTGTGCACTATACACGGTACACTGTACTCTGTGCACTGTGCACTGTGCACTATACACGGTACACTGTACTCTGTGCACTGTGCACTATCCACGGTACACTGTACTCTGTGCACTGTGCACTATACACGGTACACTGGACTCAGTGCACTGTGCTCTATACACGGTACACTGTACCCTGTGCACTGTGCACTATACACGGTACACTGTACTCTGTGCACTGTGCACTAAACACGGTACACTGTACTATGTGCACTATACACGGTACACTGTACTATGTTCACTATACACGGTACACTGTACTCTGTGCACTGTACTCTGTGCACTGTACACTATACACGGTACACTGTACTCTGTGCACTATACACGGTACACTGTACTCTGTGCACTGTGCACTATACACGGTACACTGTACTCTGTGCACTGTGCACTATACACGGTACACTGTACTCTGTGCACTGTGCACTATACACGGTACACTGTACTCTGTGCACTGTGCACTATACACGGTACACTGTACTCTGTGTGCTGTGCACTATACACGGTACACTGTACGCTGTGCACTGTGCACTATACACGGTACACTGTACTCTGTGCACTGTGCACTATACACAGTACACTGTACTCTGCACTATACACGGTACACTGTACTCTATGCCTTGTGCACTAAACACGGTACACTGTACTCTGTGTACTATACACGGTACACTGTACTCTGTGCACTGTGCACTGTGCACTGTGCACTGTGCACTATACACGGTACACTGTACTCTGTGTGCTGTGCACTATACACGGTACACTTTACGCTGTGCACTGTGCACTATACACTGTACACTGTACTCTGTGCACTGTGCACTATACACAGTACGCTGTACTCTGCACTATACACGGTACACTGTACTCTATGCCCTGTGCACTAAACACCTCCACTGTACTCTGTGCACTATACACGGTACACTGTACTCTCTGCACTGTGCACTATACACGGCACACTGTACTCTGTTCACTATACACGGTACACTGTACTCTGTGCACTGTACACCATACACGGTACACAGTACTCTGTGCACTATACACGGTACACTGTACTCTGTGCGCTGTGCACTATACACGGTACACTGTACTCTGTGCACTGTGCACTGTGCACTATACACGGTACACTGTACTCTGTGCACTGTGCACTGTGCACTATACACGGTACACTGTACTCTGTGCACTGTGAATTATACATGGTACACTGGACTCAGTGCACTGTGCACTATGCACGGTACACTGTACTCTGTGCACTGTGCACTATACACGGTACACTCTACTCTGTGCACTATACACGGTACACTGTACTCTGTGCACTATATACGGTACACTGTACTCTGTGCACTGTGCACTGTGCACTATACACGGTACACTGTACTCTGTGCACTGTGCACTATACACGGTATAGTAGTATATACGGTATATACACGGTATATACACGGTATATACACGGTATACACACTGTACTCTGTGCGCTGTGCACTATACACGGTACACTGTACTCTGTCTACTGTGGACTGTGCACTATACACGGTACACTGTACTTTGTGCACTGTGCACTATACACGGTACACTGTACTCTGTGCACTGTGCACTATACACGGTATAGTAGTATATACGGTATATACACGGTATATACACGGTATATACACGGTATATACACTGTACTCTGTGCGCTGTGCACTATACACGGTACACTGTACTCTGTCTACTGTGGAGTGTGCACTATACACGGTACACTGTACTTTGTGCACTGTGCACTATACACGGTACACTGTACTCTGTGCACTGTGCACTATACACGGTACACTGGACTCAGTGCACTATGCTGTATACACGGTACACTGTACTCTGTGCACTGTGCACTATACACGGTACACTGTACTCTGTGCACTATACACTGTACACTGTACTCTTTGCACTATACACGGTACACTGTACTCTGTGCACTATACACGGTACACTGTACTCTCTGCACTGTGCACTATGCACGGTACACTGTACTCTGTGCATTGTGCACTATACACGGTACACTCTACTCTGTGCACTATACACGGTACACTGTACTCTGTGCACTATACACGGTACACTGTACTCTGTGCACTATACACGGTACACTGTACTCTGTGCACTGTGTACTATACACGGTACACTGTACTCTGTTCACTATACATGGTACACTTTGCACTGTGCACTATACACGGTACACTGTACTCTGTGCACTGTCCACTATACACAGCACCCTGTACTCTGTGCACTATCCACGGTACACTGTACTCTGTGCCCTGTGCACTATACGTGGTACACTGTACTCTGTGCACTGTGCACTATACACGGTACACTGTACTCTGTGCACCGTGCACTATACACGGTACACTGTACTCTGTGCACTGTGCACTATACACGGTGCACTGTACTCTGTGCACTGTGCACTATACACGGTACACTGTACTCTGTGTGCTGTGCACTATACACGGTACACTGTACGCTGTGCACTGTGCACTATACACGGTACACTGTACTCTGTGCACTGTGCACTATACACAGTACACTGTACTCTGCACTTTACACGGTACACTGTACTCTATGCCCTGTGCACTAAGCACGGTACACTGTACTCTGTGCACTGTGCACTATACACGGTACACTGTACTCTGTGCACTGTGCACTATACACGGTACACTGTACTCTGTGCACTGTGCACTAAACACGGTACACTGTACTATGTGCACTATACACGGTACACTGTACTATGTTCACTATACACGGTACACTGTACTCTGTGCACTGCACTCTGTGCACTGTGCACTATACACGGTACACTGTAGTCTGTGTGCTGTGCACTATACACGGTACACTGTACGCTGTGCACTGTGCACTATACACGGTACACTGTACTCTGTGCACTGTGAACTGTACACAGTACACTGTACTCTGCACTTTACACGGTACACTGTACTCTATGCCCTGTGCACTAAGCACGGTACACTGTACTCTGTGCACTGTGCACTATACACGGTACACTGTACTCTGTGCACTGTGCACTATACACGGTACACTGTACTCTGTGCACTGTGCACTAAACACGGTACACTGTACTATGTGCACTATACACGGTACACGGTACTCTGTGCACTGTGCACCATACACGGTACACTGTACTCTGTGCACAATACACGGTACACTGTACTCTCTGCACTGTGCACTATACACGGTACACTGTACTCTGTGCACTGTACACCATACACGGTACACAGTACTCTGTGCACTATACACGGTACACTGTACTCTATGCCCTGTGCACTAAACACGGTACACTGTACTCTGTGCACTGTGCACTATACACGGTACACTGTACCCTGTGCACTGTGTACTATACACGGTACACCTTACTCTATGCACTGTGCACTATACACGGTACACTGTACTCTGTGCACTATACACGGCACACTGTACTCTGTTCACTATACACGGTACACTATACTCTGTGCACTGTACACCATACACGGTACACAGTACTCTGTGCACTATACACGGTACACTGTACTCTGTGCACTGTGCACTATACACGGTACACTGTACCCTGTGCACTGTGTACTATACACGGTACACTGTACTCTGTGCACTGTGCACTATACACGGTACACTGTACTCTGTGCACTATACACGGCACACTGTACTCTGTTCACTATACACGGTACACTGTACTCTGTGCAGTGTACACCATACACGGTACACAGTACTCTGTGCACTATACACGGTACACTGTACTCTGTGCGCTGTGCACTATACACTGTACACTGTACTCTGTGCACTGTGCACTGTGCACTATACACGGTACACTGTACTCTGTGCACTGTGCACTATACACGGTACACTGTACTCTGTGCACTGTGCACTGTTTTCTAATACACGGTACACTGTACTCTGTGCACTATACACAGTACACTGTACTCTGTGCACTGTGCACTATAAACGGTACACTGTACTCTGTGCACTATACACGGTACAGTGTAATCTGTGCACTGTGTACTATACACGGTACACTGTACTCTGTTCACTATACATGGTACACTGTGCACTGTGCACTATACACGGTACACTGTAATCTGTGCACTGTCCACTATACACAGTACCCTGTACTCTGTGCACTATCCACGGTACACTGTACTCTGTGCCCTCTGCACTATACGTGGTACACTGTACTCTGTGCACTGTGCACTATACACGGTACGCTGTACTCTGTGCACCGTGCCTTATACACGGTACACTGTACTTTGTGCACTGTGCACTATACACGGTGCACTGTACTCTGTGCACTGTGCACTATACACGGTACCCTGTACTCTGTGCACTGTGCACTAAACACGGTACACTGTACTATGTGCACTATACACGGTACACTGTACTATGTTCACTATACACGGTACACTGTACTCTGTGCACTTTACTCTGTGCACTGTACACTATACACGGTACACTGTACTCTGTGCACTATACACGGTACACTGTACGCTGTGCACTGTGCACTATACACTGTACACTGTACTCTGTGCACTGTGCACTATACACAGTACACTGTACTCTGCACTTTACACGGTACACTGTACTCTATGCCCTGTGCACTAAACACGGTACACTGTACTCTGTGCACTGTGCACTATACACGGTACACTGTACTCTGTGCACTGTGCACTATACACGGTACACTGTACTCTGTGCACTAAACACGGTACACTGTACTATGTGCACTATACACGGTACACTGTACTTTGTTCACTATACACGGTACACTGTACTCTGTGCACTGTACTCTGTGCATTGTACACTATACACAGTACACTGTACTCTGTGCACTATACACGGTACACTGTACTCTGTGCACTGTGCACTATACACTGTACACTGTACTCTGTGCACTGTACTCTGTGCATTGTACACTATACACGGTACACTGTACTCTGTGCACTATACACGGTACACTGTACTCTGTGCACTGTGCACTATACACGGTACACTGTACTCTGTGCACTGTGCACTCTACACGGTACACTGTACTCTGTGTGCTGTGCACTATACACGGTACACTGTACGCTGTGCACTGTGCACTATACACGGTACACTGTACTCTGTGCACTGTGCACTATACACAGTACACTATACTCTGCACTATACACGGTACACTGTACTCTATGCCCTGTGCACTAAACACGGTACACTGTACTCTGTGCACTGTGCACTATACACGGTACACTGTACCCTGTGCACTGTGTACTATACACGGTACACTGTACTCTGTGCACTGTGCACTATACACGGTACATTGTACTCTGTGCACTATACACGGCACACTGTACTCTGTTCACTATACACGGTACACTGTACTCTGTGCACTGTACACCATACACGGTACACAGTACTCTGTGAACTATACACGGTACTCTGTGCGCTGTGCACTATACACGGTACACTGTACTCTGTGCACTGTGCACTGTGCACTATACACGGTACACTGTACTCTGTGCACTGTGCACTGTGCACTATACACGGTACACTGTACTCTGTGCACTGTGCACTATACACGGTACACTGTACTCTGTGCACTGTGCACTATACACTGTACACTGGACTTAGTGCACTGTGCACTATACACAGTACACTGTACTCTGCACTATACACGGTACACTGTACTCTATGCCCTGTGCACTAAACACGGTACACTGTACTCTGTGCACTGTACACTATACACGGTACACTGTACCCTGTGCACTGTGTACTATACACGGTACACTGTACTCTGTGCACTGTGCACTATACTCGGTACACTGTACTCTGTGCACTGTGCACTATACACTGTACACTGGACTCAGTGCACTGTGCTCTATACACGGTACACTGTACTCTGTGCACTGTGCACTATACACGGTACACTGTAGTCTGTGCACTGTGCACTAAACACGGTACACTGTACTATGTGCACTATACACGGTACACTGTACTATGTTCACTATACACGGTACACTGTACTGTGTGCACTGTACTCTGTGCACTGTACACTATACACGGTACACTGTACTCTGTGCACTATACACGGTACACTGTACTCTGTGCACTGTGCACTATACACGGTACACTGTACACTGTGCACTGTGCACTATACACGGTACACTGTACTCTGTGCACTGTGCACTATACACGGTACACTGTACTCTGTGTGCTGTGTACTATACACGGTACACTGTACGCTGTGCACTATGCACTATACACGGTACACTGTACTCTGTGCACTGTGCACTATACACAGTACACTGTACTCTGCACTATACACGGTACACTGTACTCTATGCCCTGTGCACTAAACACGGTACACTGTACTCTGTGCACTGTGCACTATACACGGTACAATGTACCCTGTGAACTGTGTACTATACACGGTACACTGTACTCTGTGCACTGTGCACTATACACGGTACACTGTACTCTGTGCACTATACACGGCACACTGTACTCTGTTCACTATACACGGTACACTGTACTCTGTGCACTGTACACCATACACGGTACACAGTACTCTGTGCACTATACACGGTACACTGTACTCTGTGCGCTGTGCACTATACACGGTACACTGTACTCTGTGCACTGTGCACTATACACGGTACACTGTACTCTGTGCACTGTGCACTGTGCACTATACACGGTACACTGTACTCTGTGCACTGTTCACTATACACGGTACACTGTACTCTGTGCACTGTGCACTATACACTGTACACTGGACTCAGTGCACTGTGCACTATGCACGGTACACTGTACTCTGTGCACTGTGCACTATACACGGTACACTCTACTCTGTGCACTATACACGGCACACTGTACTCTGTGCACTATACACGGTACACTGTACTCTGTGCACTGTGCACTATGCACTATACACGGTACACTGTACTCTGTGCACTGTGCACTATACACGGTATAGTAGTATATACGGTATATACACGGTATATACACGGTATATACACTGTGCTCTGTGCGCTGTGCACTATACACGGTACACTGTACTCTGTGCACTGTGCACTGTGCACTATACACGGTACACTGTACTCTGTGCACTGTGCACTATACACGGTACACTATACTCTGTGCACTGTGCACTATACACGGTACACTGGACTCAGTGCACTGTGCTCTATACACGGTACACTGTACCCTGTGCACTGTGCACTAGACACGGTACACTGTACTCTGTGCACTGTGCACTAAACACGGTACACTGTACTATGTGCACTATACACGGTACACTGTACTATGTTCACTATACACGGTACACTGTACTCTGTGCACTTTACTCTGTGCACTGTACACTATACACGGTACACTGTACTCTGTGCACTATACACGGTACACTGTACTCTGTGCACTGTGCACTATACACGGTACACTGTACTCTGTGCACTGTGCACTATACACGGTACACTGTACTCTGTGCACTGTGCACTATACAGGGTACACTGTACTCTGTCCACTGTGCACTATACACGGTACACTGTACTCTGTGTGCTGTGCACTATACACGGTACACTGTACGCTGTGCACTGTGCACTATACACGGTACACTGTACTCTGTGCACTGTGCACTATACACAGTACGCTGTACTCTGCACTATACACGGTACACTGTACTCTATGCCCGGTGCACTAAACACTGTCCACTGTACTCTGTGCACTATACACGGTACACTGTACTCTCTGCACTGTGCACTATACACGCCACACTGTACTCTGTTCACTATACACGGTACACTGTACTCTGTGCACTGTACACCATACACGGTACACAGTACTCTGTGCACTATACACGGTACACTGTACTCTGTGCGCTGTGCACTATACACGGTACACTGTACTCTGTGCACTGTGCACTGTGCACTGTGCACTATACACGGTACACTGTACTCTGTGCACTGTGCACTGTGCACTATACACGGTACACTGTACTCTGTGCACTGTGCACTATACACGGTACACTGTACTCTGTGCACTGTGCACTATACATAATACACTGGACTCAGTGCACTGTGCACTATGCACGGTGCACTGTACTCTGTGCACTGTGCACTATACACGGTACACTCTACTCTTTGCACTATACACGGTACACTGTACTCTGTGCACTATATACGGTACACTGTACTCTGTGCACTTTGCACTGTGCACTATACACGGTACACTGTACTCTGTGCACTGTGCACTATACACGGTATAGTAGTATATACGGTATATACACGGTATATACACAGTATATACACAGTATATACACTGTACTCTGTGCGCTGTGCACTATACACGGTACACTGTACTTTGTGCACTGTATACTATACACGGTACACTGTACTCTGTGCACTGTGCACTATACACGGTACACTGGACTCAGTGCACTATGCTCTATACACGGTACACTGTACTCTGTGCACTGTGCACTATACACGGTACACTGTACTCTGTGCACTATACACGGTACACTGTACTCTTTGCACTATACACGGTACACTGTACTCTGTGCACTATACACGGTACACTGTACTCTCTGCACTGTGCACTATGCACGGTACACTGTACTCTGTGCATTGTGCACTATACACGGTACACTCTACTCTGTGCACTATACACGGTACACTGTACTCTGTGCACTATACACGGTACACTGTACTCTGTGCACTATACACGGTACACTGTACTCTGTGCACTGTGTACTATACACGGTACACTGTAATCTGTTCACTATACATGGTACACTGTGCACTGTGCACTATACACGGTACACTGTACTCTGTGCACTGTCCACTATACACAGTACCCTGTACTCTGTGCACTATCCACGGTACCCTGTACTCTGTGCCCTGTGCACTATACGTGGTACACTGTACTCTGTGCACTGTGCACTATACACGGTACACTGTACTCTGTGCACCGTGCACTATACACGGTACACTGTACTCTGTGCACTGTGCACTATACACAGTGCACTGTACTCTGTGCACTGTGCACTATACACGGTACACTGTACTCTGTGTGCTGTGCACTATACACTGTACACTGTACGCTGTGCACTATGCACTATACACGGTACACTGTACTCTGTGCACTGTGCACTATACACAGTACACTGTACTCTGCACTTTACACGGTACACTGTACTCTATGCCCTGTGCACTAAGCACGGTACACTGTACTCTGTGCACTGTGCACTATACACGGTACACTGTACTCTGTGCACTGTGCACTATACACGGTACACTGTACTCTGTGCACTGTGCACTATACACGGTACACTGTACTCTTTGCACTGTGCACTATACACGGTACACTGGACTCAGTGCACTATGCTCTATACACGGTACACTGTACTCTGTGCACTGTGCACTATACACGGTACACTGTACTCTGTGCACTATACACGGTACACTGTACTCTTTGCACTATACATGGTACACTGTACTCTGTGCACTATACACGGTACACTGTACTCTTTGCACTGTGCACTATGCACGGTACACTGTACTCTGTGCACTGTGCACTATACACGGTACACTCTACTCTGTGCACCATACACGGTACACTGTACTCTGTGCACTATACACGGTACACTGTACTCTGTGCACTATACACGGTACACTGTACTCTGTGCACTATACACGGTACACTGTACTCTGTGCACTGTGCACCATACACGGTACACTGTGTACTCTCTGCACTGTGCACTATACACGGTACACTGTACTCTGTGCACTGTACACCATACACGGTACACAGTACTCTGTGCAGTATACACGGTACACTGTACCCTATGCCCTGTGCACTAAACACGGTACACTGTACTCTGTGCACTGTGCACTATACACGGTACACTGTACCCTGTGCACTGTGTACTATACACGGTACACTGTACTCTGTGCACTGTGCACTATACACGGTACACTGTACTCTGTGCACTATACACGGCACACTGTACTCTGTTCACTATACACGCTACACTGTACTCTGTGCACTGTACACCATACACGGTACACAGTACTCTGTGCACTATACACGGTACAATGTACTCTGTGCACTTTGCACTATACACGGTACACTGTACCCTGTGCACTGTGTACTATACACGGTACACTGTACTCTGTGCACTGTGCACTATACACGGTACACTGTACTCTGTGCACTATACACGGCACACTGTACTCTGTTCACTATACACGGTACACTGTACTCTGTGCACTGTACACCATACACGGTACACAGTACTCTGTGCACTATACACGGTACACTGTACTCTGTGCGCTGTGCACTATACACGGTACACTGTACTCTGTGCACTGTGCACTGTGCACTGTGCACTATACACGGTACACTGTACTCTGTGCACTGTGCACTATACACGGTACACTGTACTCTGTGCACTGTGCACTGTTTTCTAATTCACGGTACACTGTACTCTGTGCACTATACACAGTACACTGTACTCTGTGCACTGTGCACTATAAACGGTACACTGTACTCTGTGCACTATACATGGTACACTGTACTCTGTGCACTGTGTACTATACACGGTACACTGTACTCTGTTCACTATACATGGTACACTGTGCACTGTGCACTATACACGGTACACTGTACTCTGTGCACTGTCCACTATACACAGTACCCTGTACTCTGTGCACTATCCACGGTACCCTGTACTCTGTGCCATGTGCACTATACGTGGTACACTGTACTCTGTGCACTGTGCACTATACACGGTACACTGTACTCTGTGCACCGTGCACTATACACGGTACACTGTACTCTGTGCACTGTGCACTATACACGGTGCACTGTACTCTGTGCACTGTGCACTATACACGGTACACTGTACTCTGTGTGCTGTGCACTATACACGGTACACTGTACGCTGTGCACTGTGCACTATACACGGTACACTGTACTCTGTGCACTGTGCACTATACACAGTACACTGTACTCTGCACTTTACACGGTACACTGTACTCTGTGCACTGTGCACTATACACAGTACACTGTACTGTGTGCACTGTGCACTGTTTTCTAATACACGGTACACTGTACTCTGTGCACTATACATGGTACACTGTGCACTGTGCACTATACACGGTACACTGTACTCTGTGCACTGTCCACTTTACACGGTACACTGTACTCTGTGCACTGTGCACTAAACACGGTACACTGTACTATGTGCACTATACACGGTACACTGTACTATGTTCACTATACACGGTACACTGTACTCTGTGCACTTTACTCTGTGCACTGTACACTATACACGGTACACTGTACTCTGTGCACTATACACGGTACACTGTACTCTGTGCACTGTGCACTATACACGGTACACTGTACTCTGTGCACTGTGCACTATACACGGTACACTGTACTCTGTGCACTGTGCACTATACACGGTACACTGTACTCTGTGCACTGTGCACTATACACGGAAAACTGTACTCTGTGTGCTGTGCACTATACACGGTACACTGTACGCTTTGCACTGTGCACTATACACGGTACACTGTACTCTGTGCACTGTGCACTATACACAGTACACTGTACTCTGCACTATACACGGTACACTGTACTCTATGCCCTGTGCACTAAACACGGTACACTGTACTCTGTGCACTGTGCACTATACACGGTACACTGTACCCTGTGCACTGTGTACTATACACGGTACACTGTACTCTGTGCACTGAGCACTATACGCGGTACACTGTACTCTGTGCACTGTGCACTATACACGGTACACTGTACTCTGTGCACTGTGCACTATACACGGTGCACTGTACTCTGTGCACTGTGCACTATACACCGTACACTGTACTCTGTGTGCTGTGCACTATACACGGTACACTGTATGCTGTGCACTGTGCACTATACACGGTACACTGTACTCTGTGCACTGTGCACTATACACAGTACACTGTACTCTGCACTTTACACGGTACACTGTACTCTATGCCCTGTGCACTAAGCACGGTACACTGTACTCTGTGCACTGTGCACTATACACGGTACACTGTACTCTGTGCACTGTGCACTATACACGGAACACTGTACTCTGTGCACTGTGCACTAAACACGGTACACTGTACTATGTGCACTATAAACGGTACACTGTACTATGTTCACTATACACGGTACACTGTACTCTGTGCACTGTACTCTGTGCACTGTACACTATACACGGTACACTGTACTCTGTGCACTATACACGGTACACTGTACTCTGTGCACTGTGCACTATACACGGTACACTGTACTCTGTGCACTGTGCACTATACACGGTACACTGTACTCTGTGCACTGTGCACTATACACGGTACACTGTACTCTGTGCACTGTGCACTATACACGGTAAACTGTACTCTGTGTGCTGTGCACTATACACGGTACACTGTACTCTGTGCACTGTGCACTGTTTTCTAATACACGGTACACTGTACTCTGTGCACTATACACAGTACACTGTACTCTGTGCACTGTGCACTATAAACGGTACACTGTACTCTGTGCACTATACATGGTACACTGTACTCTGTGCACTGTGTACTATACACGGTACACTGTACTCTGTTCACTATACATGGTACACTGTGCACTGTGCACTATACACGGTACACTGTACTCTGTGCACTGTCCACTATACACAGTACCCTGTACTCTGTGCACTATCCACGGTACCCTGTACTCTGTGCCATGTGCACTATACGTGGTACACTGTACTCTGTGCACTGTGCACTATACACGGTACACTGTACTCTGTGCACCGTGCACTATACACGGTACACTGTACTCTGTGCACTGTGCACTATACACGGTGCACTGTACTCTGTGCACTGTGCACTATACACGGTACACTGTACTCTGTGTGCTGTGCACTATACACGGTACACTGTACGCTGTGCACTGTGCACTATACACGGTACACTGTACTCTGTGCACTTCTGCACTATACACAGTACACTGTACTCTGCACTTTACACGGTACACTGTACTCTATGCCCTCTGCACTAAGCACGGTACACTGTACTCTGTGCACTGTGCACTATACACGGTACACTGTACTCTGTGCACTGTGCACTATACACGGTACACTGTACTCTGTGCACTGTGCACTATACACGGTACACTGTACTCTTTGCACTGTGCACTATACACGGTACACTGGACTCAGTGCACTATGCTCTATACACGGTACACTGTACTCTGTGCACTGTGCACTATACACGGTACACTGTACTCTGTGCACTATACACGGTACACTGTACTCTGTGCACTGTGCACTATAAACGGTACACTGTACTCTGTGCACTATACATGGTACACTGTACTCTGTGCACTGTGTACTATACACGGTACACTGTACTCTGTTCACTATACATGGTATACTGTGCACTGTCCACTATACACGGTACACTGTACTCTGTGCACTGTGCACTATACACGGTACACTGTACTCTGTGCACTGTGCACTATACACGGTACACTGTACTCTGTGCACTGTGCACTATACACGGTACACTGTACTCTGTGCACTGTGCACTATACACGGAAAACTGTACTCTGTGTGCTGTGCACTATACACGGTACACTGTACGCTTTGCACTGTGCACTATACACGGTACACTGTACTCTGTGCACTGTGCACTATACACAGTACACTGTACTCTGCACTATACACGGTACACTGTACTCTATGCCCTGTGCACTAAACACGGTACACTGTACTCTGTGCACTGTGCACTATACACGGTACACTGTACCCTGTGCACTGTGTACTATACACGGTACACTGTACTCTGTGCACTGAGCACTATACGCGGTACACTGTACTCTGTGCACTGTGCACTATACACGGTACACTGTACTCTGTGCACTGTGCACTATACACGGTGCACTGTACTCTGTGCACTGTGCACTATACACCGTACACTGTACTCTGTGTGCTGTGCACTATACACGGTACACTGTATGCTGTGCACTGTGCACTATACACGGTACACTGTACTCTGTGCACTGTGCACTATACACGGTACACTGTACTCTGTGCACTGTGCACTATACACGGTACACTGTACTCTGTGCACTGTGCACTATACACGGTAAACTGTACTCTGTGTGCTGTGCACTATACACGGTACACTGTACGCTTTGCACTGTGCACTATACACGGTACACTGTACTCTGTGCACTGTGCACTATACACAGTACACTGTACTCTGCACTTTACACGGTACACTGTACTCTATGCCCTGTGCACTAAGCACGGTACACTGTACTCTGTGCACTGTGCACTATACACGGTACACTGTACTCTGTGCACTGTGCACTATACACGGAACACTGTACTCTGTGCACTGTGCACTAAACACGGTACACTGTACTATGTGCACTATAAACGGTACACTGTACTATGTTCACTATACACGGTACACTGTACTCTGTGCACTGTACTCTGTGCACTGTACACTATACACGGTACACTGTACTCTGTGCACTATACACGGTACACTGTACTCTGTGAACTGTGCACTATACACGGTACACTGTACTCTGTGCACTGTGCACTATACACGGTACACTGTACTCTGTGCACTGTGCACTATACACGGTACACTGTACTCTGTGCACTGTGCACTATACACGGTAAACTGTACTCTGTGTGCTGTGCACTATACACGGTACACTGTACGCTTTGCACTGTGCACTATACACGGTACACTGTACTCTGTGCACTGTGCACTATACACAGTACACTGTACTCTGCACTATACACGGTACACTGTACTCTATGCCCTGTGCACTAAACACGGTACACTGTACTCTGTGCACTGTGCACTATACACGGTACACTGTACCCTGTGCACTGTGTTCTATACACGGTACACTGTACTCTGTGCACTGTGCACTATACACGGTACACTGTACTCTGTGCACTATACACGGCACACTGTACTCTGTTCACTATACACGGTACACTGTACTCTTTGCACTTTACACCATACACGGTACAAAGTACTCTGTGCACTATACACGGTACACTGTACTCTGTGCGCTGTGCACTATACACGGTACTCTGTACTCTGTGCACTGTGCACTGTGCACTATACACGGTACACTGTACTCTGTGCACTGTGCACTATACACGGTACACTGGACTCAGTGCACTGTGCACTATGCACGGTACACTGTACTCTGTGCACTGTGCACTATACACGGTACACTCTACTCTGTGCACTATACACGGTACACTGTACTCTGTGCACTATACACGTTACACTGTACTCTGTGCACTGTGCACTGTGCACTATACACGGTACAATGTACTCTGTGCACTGTGCACTATACACGGTATAGTAGTATATACGGTATATACACGGTATATACACGGTATATACACGGTATATACACAGTATATACACTGTACTCTGTGCGCTGTGCACTATACACGGTACACTGTACTCTGTGCACTGTGCACTGTGCACTATACACGGTACACTGTACTCTGTGCACTGTGAAATACACGGTACACTGTACTCTGTGCACTGTGAACTATACACCGTACACTGGACTCAGTGCACTGTGCTCTATACACGGTACACTGTACTCTGTGCACTGTGCACTATACACGGTACACTGTACTCTGTGCACTATACACTGTACACTGTACTCTTTGCACTATACACGGAACACTGTACTCTGTGCACTATACACGGTACACTGTACTCTCTGCACTGTGCACTATGCACGGTACACTGTACTCTGTGCACTGTGCACTATACACGGTACACTGTACTCTGTGCACTATACATGGTACACTGTACTCTGTGAACTATACACGGTACACTGTCCTCTGTGCACTGTGCACCATACACGGTACACTGTACTCTGTGCACAATACACGGTACACTGTACTCTCTGCACTGTGCACTATACACGGTACACAGTACTCTGTGCACTATACACGGTACACTGTACTCTGTGCGCTGTGCACTATACACTGTACACTGTACTCTGTGCACTGTGCACTGTGCACTGTGCACTATACACGGTACACTGTACTCTGTGCACTGTGCACTATACACGGTACACTGTACTCTGTGCACTGTGCACTATACACGGTACACTGTACTCTGTGCACTATACACGGTACACTGTACTCTGTGCACTGTGCACTATAAACGGTACACTGTACTCTGTGCACTATACACGGTACACTGTACTCTGTGCACTGTGTACTATACACGGTACACTGTACTCTGTTCACTATACATGGTACACTGTGCACTGTGCACTATACACGGTACACTGTACTCTGTTCACTATACATGGTACACTGTGCACTGTGCACTATACACGGTACACTGTACTCTGTGCACTGTCCACTATACACAGTACCCTGTACTCTGTGCACTATCCACGGTACACTGTACCCTGTGCCCTGTGCACTATACGTGGTACACTGTACTCTGTGCACTGTGCACTATACACGGTACACTGTACTCTGTGCACCGTGCACTATACACGGTACACTGTACTCTGTGCACTGTGCACTATACACGGTGCACTGTACTCTCTGCACTGTGCACTATACACGGTACACTGTACTCTGTGCACTATACACGGCACACTGTACTCTGTTCACTATACACGGTACACTTTACTCTGTGCACTGTACACCATACACGGTACACAGTACTCTGTGCACTATACACGGTACACTGTACTCTGTGCGCTGTGCACTATACACGGTACACTGTACTCTGTGCACTGTGCACTGTGCACTATACACGGTACAATGTACTCTGTGCACTGTGCACTATACACGGTACACTGTACTCTGTGCACTGTGCACTGTTTTCTAATACACGGTACACTGTACTCTGTGCACTATACACAGTACACTGTACTCTGTGCACTGTGCACTATAAACGGTACACTGTACTCTGTGCACTATACATGGTACACTGTACTCTGTGCACTGTGAACTATACACGGTACACTGTACTCTGTTCACTATACATGGTACACTGTGCACTGTGCACTATACACGGTACACTGTACTCTGTGCACTGTCCACTATACACAGTACCCTTTACTCTGTGCACTATCCACGGTACCCTGTACTCTGTGCCCTGTGCACTATACGTGGTACACTGTACTCTGTGCACTGTGCACTATACACGGTACACTGTACTCTGTGCACCGTGCACTATACACGGTACACTGTACTCTGTGCACTGTGCACTATACACGGTGCACTGTACTCTGTGCACTGTGCACTATACACGGTACACTGTACTCTGTGTGCTGTGCACTATACACGGTACACTGTACGCTGTGCACTGTGCACTATACACAGTACACTGTACTCTGCACTTTACATGGTACACTGTACTCTATGCCCTGTGCACTAAGCACGGTACACTGTACTCTGTGCACTGTGCACTATACACGGTACACTGTACTCTGTGCACTGTGCACTATACACGGTACACTGTACTCTGTGCACTGTGCACTAAACACGGTACACTGTACTATGTGCACTATACACGGTACACTCTACTATGTTCACTATACACGGTACACTGTACTCTGTGTACTGTACTCTGTGCACTGTGCACTATACACGGTACACTGTAGTCTGTGTGCTGTGCACTATACACGGTACACTGTACGCTGTGCACTGTGCACTATACACGGTACACTGTACTCTGTGCACTGTGCACTGTACACAGTACACTATACTCTGCACTTTACACGGTACACTGTACTCTATGCCCTGTGCACTAAGCACGGTACACTGTACTCTGTGCACTGTGCACTATACACGGTACACTGTACTCTGTGCACTGTGCACTATACACGGTACACTGTACTCTGTGCACTGTGCACTAAACACGGTACACTGTACTATGTGCACTATACACGGTACACTGTACTATGTTCACTATACACGGTACACTGTACTCTGTGCACTGTACTCTTTGCACTGTACACTATACATGGTACACTGTACTCTGTGCAGTATACACGGTACACTGTACTCTGTGCACCGTGCACTATACACGGTACACTGTACTCTGTGCACTGTGCACTATACACGGTACACTGTACTCTGTGCACTGTGCACTATACACGGTGCACTGTACTCTGTGCACTGTGCACTATACACCGTACACTGTACTCTGTGTGCTGTGCACTATACACGGTACACTGTACGCAGTGCACTGTGCACTATACACGGTACACTGTACTCTGTGCACTGTGCACTATACACAGTACACTGTACTCTGCACTTTACACGGTACACTGTACTCTATGCCCTGTGCACTAAGCACGGTACACTGTACTCTGTGCACTGTGCACTATACACGGCACACTGTACTCTGTGCACTGTGCACTATACACGGTACACTGTACTCTGTGCACTGTGCACTAAACACGGTACACTGTACTATGTGCACTATACACGGTACACTGTACTATGTTCACTATACACGGTACACTGTACTCTGTGCACTGTACTCTGTGCACTGTACACTATACACGGTACACTGTACTCTGTGCACTATACACGGTACACTGTACTCTGTGCACTGTGCACTATACACGGTACACGGTACTCTGTGCACTGTGCACTATACACGGTACACTGTACCCTGTCCACTGTGCACTATACACGGTACACTGTACTTTGTGCACTGTGCACTATACACGGTACACTGTACTCTGTGTGCTGTGCACTATACACGGTACACTGTACGCTGTGGACTGTGCACTATACACGGTACACTGTACTCTGTGCACTGTGCACTATACACAGTACACTGTACTCTGCACTATACACGGTACGCTGTACTCTATGCCCTGTGCACTAAACACGGTAAACTGTACTCTGTGCACTGTGCACTATACACGGTACACTGTACCCTGTGCACTGTGTACTATACACGGTACACTGTACTCTGTGCACTGTGCACTATACACGGTACACTGTACTCTGTGCACTATACACGGCACACTGTACTCTGTTCACTATACACGGTACACTGTACTCTGTGCACTTTACACCATACACGGTACAAAGTACTCTGTGCACTATACACGGTACACTGTACTCTGTGCGCTGTGCACTATACACGGTACACTGTACTCTGTGCACTGTGCACTGTGCACTATACACGGTACACTGTACTCTGTGCACTGTGCACTATACACGGTACACTGGACTCAGTGCACTGTGCACTATGCACGGTACACTGTACTCTGTGCACTGTGCACTATACACGGTACACTCTACTCTGTGCACTATACACGGTACACTGTACTCTGTGTACTGTACTCTGTGCACTGTGCACTATACACGGTACACTGTACTCTGTGTGCTGTGCACTATACACGGTACACTGTACGCTGTGCACTGTGCACTATACACGGTACACTGTACTCTGTGCACTGTGCACTGTGCACTATACACGGTACACTGTACTCTGTGCACTGTGCACTATACACGGTATAGTAGTATATACGGTATATACACGGTATATACACGGTATATACGCAGTATATACACTGTACTCTGTGCGCTGTGCACTATACACGGTACACTGTACTCTGTGCACTGTGCACTGTGCACTATACACGGTACACTGTACTCTGTGCACTGTGCACTATACACGGTACACTGTACTCTGTGCACTGTGCACTATACACGGTACACTGTACTCTGTTCACTATACACGGTACACTGTACTCTCTGCACTGTGCACTATAAACGGTACACTGTACAATGTGCACTATACACGGTACACTGTACTCTGTGCACTGTGCACTATACACGGTACACTGTACTCTGTGTGCTGTGCACTATACACGGTACACTGTACGCAGTGCACTGTGCACTATACATGGTACACTGTACTCTTTGCACTGTGCACTATACACAGTACACTGTACTCTGCACTATACACGGTACACTGTACTCTATGCCCTGTGCACTAAACACGGTACACTGTACTCTGTGCACTGTGCACTATACACGGTACACTGTACCCTGTGCACTGTGTACTATACACGGTACACTGTACTCTGTGCACTGTGAACTATACACGGTACACTGTACTCTGTGCACTATACACGGCACACTGTACTCTGTTCACTATACACGGTACACTGTACTCTGTGCACTGTACACCATACACGGTACACAGTACTCTGTGCACTATACACGGTACACTGTACTCTGTGCGCTGTGCACTATACACGGTACACTGTACTCTGTGCACTGTGCACTGTGCACTATACACGGTACACTGTACTCTGTGCACTGTGCACTGTGCACTATACACGGTACACTGTACTCTGTGCACTGTGCACTATACACGGTATAGTAGTATATACGGTATATACACGGTATATACACTGTACTCTGTGCGCTGTGCACTATACACGGTACACTGTACTCTGTGCACTGTGCACTGTGCACTATACACGGTACACTGTACTCTGTGCACTGTGCACTGTGCACTATACACGGTACACTGTACTCTGTGCACTGTGCACTATACACGGTATAGTAGTATATACGGTATATACACGGTATATACACTGTACTCTGTGCGCTGTGCACTATACACGGTACACTGTACTCTGTGCACTGTGCACTGTGCACCATACACGGTACACTGTACTCTCTGCACTGTGCACTATACACGGTACCCTGTACTCTCTGCACTATACACGGTACACTGTACTCTGTGCACTACACAGCTGGCTTTTTGCGCTGCTTCCAAAAGCCGACCCAAAATTGTGGTTTGAAACCAAACTCGTGGAATTCGATCCCAAGGGTGTTTTTTCGTTTCGCCCCGATGGGGAATCTCAAAAAAACGAGTTTTGAACGCAATTGGATGACCTTCGTCAACCCGGCGTTTTCCGCTGCTTGGTAAAGCCCAGCAAAAATAGGGGTATGAAACCGACCTCCTGGAATTCGAACCCAAGGGTGTTTTTTCGTTTCGCCCCGATGGGGAAACTCGAAAAAACGAGTTTTGAACGCAATTGGACGACCTTCGTCAACCTGGCTTTTTGCGTTGCTGGGAAAAGCCCACCCAAAATGGTGGTGTGAAACCGACCTCGTGGAATTCGATCCAAAGGGTGTTTTTTCGATTCGCCCATATGGGGAAACTCGAAAAAACGAGTTTTCAACGCAATTGGACGACCTTCGTCAACCCGGCGTCTTCCGCTCCTTGGTAAATCCCACCCAAAATGGTGGTATGAAACCGACCTCGTGGAATTCGATCACAAGGGTGTTTTTTCGTTTCGCCCCGATGGGGAAACTCGACAAAACGAGTTTTGAACGCAATTGGACGACCTTCGTCAACCCGGCGTTTTCCGCTGCTTGGTAAAGCCCAGCAAAAATGGTGGTATGAAACTGACCTCGTGGAATTCGAACCCAAGGGTGTTTTTTCGTTTCGCCCCGATGGGGAAACTCGACGAAACGAGTTTTCAACGCAATTGGACGACCTTCGTCAACCCGGCTTTTTGCACTGTATGCAAAAGCCCAGAAAAAATGGTGGTATGAAACCGACCTCATGGAATTCGATCCCAAGGGTTTTTTTTTGTTTCCCCCTGATGGGGGAACTCGACAAAACGAGTTTTCAACCCAACTGGAAGACCTTCGTCAACCCGGCCTTTTCCGCTGCTTGGTAAGTCCAACCCAAAACGGTGGTATGAAACCGACCTCGTGGAATTCGATCCCAAGTGTGTTTTTTCGTTTCGCTCCGATGGGGAAAGTCGAAAAAACGAGTTTTCAACCCAATTGGAAGGACTTCGTCATCCCGGCGTTTTCCGCTGCTTCGTAAAGCCCACCCAAAATGGTGGTATGAAACCGACCTCGTGGAAATCGATCCCAAGGGTGCTTTTTCGTTTAGCCCCGATGGGGAAAGTCGAAAAAACGAGTTTTGAACGCAATTGGATGACCTTCGTCAACCCGGCGTTTTCCTCTGCTTGGTAAAACCACCCCAAAATGGTGGTGTCAAACCGACCTTGTGGAATTCGATCCAAAGGGTGTTTTTTCGTTTCGCCCATATGGGGAAACTCTAAAAAACGAGTTTTCAACGCAATTGGACGTTTTTCGTCAACCCGGCGTTTTCCGCTCCTTGGTAAAGCCCTCCCAAAATGGTGGTATGATAACGAACTCGTTGAATTCGATCCAAGGGTGTTTTTTCGTTTTGCCCTGATGGGGAAAGTCGAAAAAACGAGTTTTGAACGCAATTGGACGACCTTCGTCAACCCGGCTTTTTGCGCTGCTGGGAAAAGCCCACCCAAAATGGTCGTATGAAACCGACCTCGTGGAATTCGATCCAAAGGGTGTTTTTTCGTTTCGCCCCGATTGGGAAAGTCGAAAAAACGAGTTTTGAACGCAATTGGACGACCTTCGTCGACCCGGCTTTTTTCGCTGCTTCCAAAAGCTCTCCCAAAATGGTGGTATGATACCGAACTCGTTGAATTCGATCCAAGGGTGCTTTTTCGTTTTGCCCCGATGGGGAAAGTCGAAAAAACGAGTTTTGAACGCAATTGGACGACCTTCGTCAACCCGGCTTTTTGCGCTGCTGGGAAAAGCCCACCCAAAATGTTCGTATGAAACCGACCTCGTGGAAATCGATCCCAAGGGTGTTTTTTCCATTCGCCACGATGGGGAAAGTCGAAAAAACGTGTTTTGAACACTATTGGCGGGACTTCGTCAACCTGGCTTTTTGCACTGCTTGCAAAACCCCAACCAAAATAGTAATATAAAACCGACCTCGTGGAATTCGATCCCAAAGGTGTTTTTTCGTTTCGCCCCGATGGGGAAAGTCGAATAAACGAGTTTTGAACGCAATTGGACGACCTTCGTCAACCCGGCTTTTTGCACTGCTTGCAAAAGCACAGCAAAAATGGTGCTATGAAACCGACCTCGTGGAATTCGATCCCAAGGGTGTTTTTTCGATTCTCCCCGATGGGGAAAGTCGAATTAACGAGTTTTGAACGCAATCGGACGACCTTCGTCAACCCGGCTTTTTTCGATGCTTGGGAAAGCCCACCAAAAATGGTGGTATAAAACCGAAATTGGTAAATTCTATTCCAAGGGTGATTCTTCGTTTTAACGTGATGGCGAAAGTCGAAAAACGAGTTTTGAACGAAATTGGACGACCTTCGTCAACCCGCCGTTTTTCGCTGCTTGGAAAAGCCCACCCAAAATGGTGGTATGAAACAAGCCTCGTGGAATTCGATCCCAAGGGTGTTTTTTCGTTTCGCCCCGATGGGGAAAGACGAAAAAACGAGTTTTCAACGCAATTGGACGAACTTTGTAAACCCCGCTTTTTGCGCTGCTTGCAAAAGCCCACAAAAAATGGTGGTATGAAACCGACCTCGTGGAATTCGATCCGAAGGGTGTTTTTTCGTTTCGCAACGATGGGGAAAGTCGAAAAAATGAGTTTTCAACGCAATTGGACGACCTTCGTCAACCCGGCTTTTTGAAGTGCTTGCAAAAGCCCGGCAAAACTGGTGGTATGAAACCGAAATTGGTAAATTCGATTCCAAGGGTGATTCTTCGTTTCGCCGTGATGGGGAAAGTCGAAAAAACGAGTTTTGAACGGAATTGGACGACCTTCGTCAACCCGGCTTTTTACCCTGCTTGCAAAAGCCCACCAAAAATGGTGGTATGAAACCGACCTCGTAGAATTCGATCCCAAGGGTGTTTTTTCGTTTCGCCCCGATGGGGAAAGTCGAAAAAACGACCTTCGTCAACCCGCCTTTTTGCACTGCTTGTAAAAGCTAGCCCACCCAAAATGGTGGTATGAAACCGACCTTGTGGAATTTGATCGCAAGGGTGTTTTTTCGTTTCGCCCCAATGGGGAAACTCGAAAAAACGCGTTTTGAACGCAATTGGACGACCTTCGTCAACCCGGCTTTTTGCACTGCTTGCAAAAGCCCACTCAAAATGGTGGTATGAAATCGAAATTGGTAAAATCGATTCCAAGGGTGTTTCTGCGTTTCGCTCCGATGGGGAAAGTCGAAAAAACGCGTTTTGAACGCATTTGGACGAGCTTCGTCAACCCGGCTTTTTGCGCTGCTTGGAATAGCCCACCCAAAATGGTGGTATAAAACCAAAATTGGTAAATTCGATCCCAAGGCTGTTTTTTCGCTTCGCCCCGATGGGGAAAATCGAAAAAACGCGTTTTGAACGCAATTGGACGACCTTCGTCAATCCGGCTTTTTCCGCTGCTTGGAAAAGCCCACCCAAAATGGCGGCATGAAACCGAAATTGTAAAATTCGATCCCAAGGCTGTTTTTTCGCTTCGCCCCGATGGGGAAAGTTGAAAAAACGCGTTTTGAACGGAATTCGACGACCTTCGTTAACCCGGTTTTTTCCGCTGCTTGGAAAAGCCCACCCAGAATGGTGGCATGAAACCGAAATTGTAAAATTCGATCCCAAGGGTGTTTTTTCGTTTCGCCCCGATGGGGAAAGTTGAAAAAACGCGTTTTGAACGGAATTGGTCGACCTTCGTCCACCCGGCTTTTTCCGCTGCTTGAAAAAGCCCACCCAAAATGGTGGCATGAAACCGAAATTGTAAAATTCGATCCCAAGGGTGTTTTTTCGTTTCGCCCCGATGGGGAAAGTTGAAAAAACGCGTTTTGAACGGAATTGGACGACCTTCGTCAATCCGGCTTTTTCCGCTGCTTGGAAAAGCCCACCCAAAATGGTGGCATGAAACCGAAATTGTAAAATTCGATCCCAAGGGTGTTTTTTCGTTTCGCCCCGATGGGGAAAGTTGAAAAAACGCGTTTTGAACGGAATTGGTCGACCTTCGTCCACCCGGCTTTTTCCGCTGCTTGAAAAAGCCCACCCAAAATGGTGGCATGAAACCGAAATTGTAAAATTCGATCCCAAGGGTGTTTTTTCGTTTCGCCCCGATGGGGAAAGTTGAAAAAACGCGTTTTGAACGGAATTGGACGACCTTCGTCAATCCGGCTTTTTCCGCTGCTTGGAAAAGCCCACCCAAAATGGTGGCATGAAACCGAAATTGTAAAATTCGATCCCAAGGGTGTTTTTTCGTTTCGCCCCGATGGGGAAAGTTGAAAAAACGCGTTTTGAACGTAATTGGTCGACCTTCGTCCACCCGGCTTTTTCCGCTGCTTGGAAAAGCCCACCCAAAATGGTGGCATGAAACCAAAATTGTAAAATTCGATCCCAAGGGTGTTTTTTCGTTTCGCCCCGATGGGGAAAGTTGAAAAAACGCGTTTTGAACGGAATTGGTCGACCTTCGTCCACCCGGCTTTTTCCGCTGCTTGGAAAAGCCCACCCAAAATGGTGGCATGAAACCGAAATTGTAAAATTCGATCCCAAGGGTGTTTTTTCGTTTCGCCCCGATGGGGATAGTTGAAAAACCGCGTTTTGAACGGAATTGGTCGACCTTCGTCCACCCGGCTTTTTCCGCTGCTTGGAAAAGCCCACCCAAAATGGTGGCATGAAACCAAAATTGTAAAATTCGATCCCAAGGGTGTTTTTTCGTTTCGCCCCGATGGGGAAAGTTGAAAAAACGCGTTTTGAACGGAATTGGTCGACCTTCGTCCACCCGGCTTTTTCCGCTGCTTGGAAAAGCCCACCCAAAATGGTGGCATGAAACCGAAATTGTAAAATTCGATCCCAAGGGTGTTTTTTCGTTTCGCCCCGATGGGGATAGTTGAAAAACCGCGTTTTGAACGGAATTGGTCGACCTTCGTCCACCCGGCTTTTTCCGCTGCTTGGAAAAGCCCACCCAAAATGGTGGCATGAAACCAAAATTGTAAAATTCGATCCCAAGGGTGTTTTTTCGTTTCGCCCCGATGGGGAAAGTTGAAAAAACGCGTTTTGAACGGAATTGGTCGACCTTCGTCCACCCGGCTTTTTCCGCTGCTTGGAAAAGCCCACCCAAAATGGTGGCATGAAACCGAAATTGTAAAATTCGATCCCAAGGGTGTTTTTTCGTTTCGCCCCGATGGGGATAGTTGAAAAACCGCGTTTTGAACGGAATTGGTCGACCTTCGTCCACCCGGCTTTTTCCGCTGCTTGAAAAAGCCCACCCAAAATGGTGGCATGAAACCGAAATTGTACAATTCGATCCCAAGGGTGTTTTTTCGTTTCGCCCCGATGGGGAAAGTTGAAAAAACGCGTTTTGAACGGAATTGGTCGACCTTCGTCCACCCGGCTTTTTCCGCTGCTTGGAAAAGCCCACCCAAAATGGTGGCATGAAACCGAAATTGTAAAATTCGATCCCAAGGGTGTTTTTTCGTTTCGCCCCGATGGGGAAAGTTGAAAAAACGCGTTTTGAACGGAATTGGTCGACCTTCGTCCACCCGGCTTATTCCGCTGCTTGGAAAAGCCCACCCAAAATGGTGGCATGAAACCGAAATTGTAAAATTCGATCCCAAGGGTGTTTTTTCGTTTCGCCCCGATGGGGAAAGTTGAAAAAACGCGTTTTGAACGTAATTGGTCCACCTTCGTCCACCCGGCTTTTTCCGCTGCTTGGAAAAGCCCACCCAAAATGGTGGCATGAAACCGAAATTGTAAAATTCGATCCCAAGGGTGTTTTTTCGTTTCGCCCCGATGGGGATAGTTGAAAAACCGCGTTTTGAACGGAATTGGTCGACCTTCGTCCACCCGGCTTTTTCCGCTGCTTGGAAAAGCCCACCCAAAATGGTGGCATGAAACCAAAATTGTAAAATTCGATCCCAAGGGTGTTTTTTCGTTTCGCCCCGATGGGGAAAGTTGAAAAAACGCGTTTTGAACGGAATTGGTCGACCTTCGTCCACCCGGCTTTTTCCGCTGCTTGGAAAAGCCCACCCAAAATGGTGGCATGAAACCGAAATTGTAAAATTCGATCCCAAGGGTGTTTTTTCGTTTCGCCCCGATGGGGATAGTTGAAAAACCGCGTTTTGAACGGAATTGGTCGACCTTCGTCCACCCGGCTTTTTCCGCTGCTTGAAAAAGCCCACCCAAAATGGTGGCATGAAACCGAAATTGTACAATTCGATCCCAAGGGTGTTTTTTCGTTTCGCCCCGATGGGGAAAGTTGAAAAAACGCGTTTTGAACGGAATTGGTCGACCTTCGTCCACCCGGCTTTTTCCGCTGCTTGGAAAAGCCCACCCAAAATGGTGGCATGAAACCGAAATTGTAAAATTCGATCCCAAGGGTGTTTTTTCGTTTCGCCCCGATGGGGAAAGTTGAAAAAACGCGTTTTGAACGGAATTGGTCGACCTTCGTCCACCCGGCTTATTCCGCTGCTTGGAAAAGCCCACCCAAAATGGTGGCATGAAACCGAAATTGTAAAATTCGATCCCAAGGGTGTTTTTTCGTTTCGCCCCGATGGGGAAAGTTGAAAAAACGCGTTTTGAACGTAATTGGTCCACCTTCGTCCACCCGGCTTTTTCCGCTGCTTGGAAAAGCCCACCCAAAATGGTGGCATGAAACCGAAATTGTAAAATTCGATCCCAAGGGTGTTTTTTCGTTTCGCCCCGATGGGGATAGTTGAAAAACCGCGTTTTGAACGGAATTGGTCGACCTTCGTCCACCCGGCTTTTTCCGCTGCTTGGAAAAGCCCACCCAAAATGGTGGCATGAAACCAAAATTGTAAAATTCGATCCCAAGGGTGTTTTTTCGTTTCGCCCCGATGGGGAAAGTTGAAAAAACGCGTTTTGAACGGAATTGGTCGACCTTCGTCCACCCGGCTTTTTCCGCTGCTTGGAAAAGCCCACCCAAAATGGTGGCATGAAACCGAAATTGTAAAATTCGATCCCAAGGGTGTTTTTTCGTTTCGCCCCGATGGGGATAGTTGAAAAACCGCGTTTTGAACGGAATTGGTCGACCTTCGTCCACCCGGCTTTTTCCGCTGCTTGAAAAAGCCCACCCAAAATGGTGGCATGAAACCGAAATTGTACAATTCGATCCCAAGGGTGTTTTTTCGTTTCGCCCCGATGGGGAAAGTTGAAAAAACGCGTTTTGAACGGAATTGGTCGACCTTCGTCCACCCGGCTTTTTCCGCTGCTTGGAAAAGCCCACCCAAAATGGTGGCATGAAACCGAAATTGTAAAATTCGATCCCAAGGGTGTTTTTTCGTTTCGCCCCGATGGGGAAAGTTGAAAAAACGCGTTTTGAACGGAATTGGTCGACCTTCGTCCACCCGGCTTATTCCGCTGCTTGGAAAAGCCCACCCAAAATGGTGGCATGAAACCGAAATTGTAAAATTCGATCCCAAGGGTGTTTTTTCGTTTCGCCCCGATGGGGAAAGTTGAAAAAACGCGTTTTGAACGTAATTGGTCCACCTTCGTCCACCCGGCTTTTTCCGCTGCTTGGAAAAGCCCACCCAAAATGGTGGCATGAAACCGAAATTGTAAAATTCGATCCCAAGGGTGTTTTTTCGTTTCGCCCCGATGGGGATAGTTGAAAAACCGCGTTTTGAACGGAATTGGTCGACCTTCGTCCACCCGGCTTTTTCCGCTGCTTGAAAAAGCCCACCCAAAATGGTGGCATGAAACCGAAATTGTACAATTCGATCCCAAGGGTGTTTTTTCGTTTCGCCCCGATGGGGAAAGTTGAAAAAACGCGTTTTGAACGGAATTGGTCGACTTTCGTCCACCCGGCTTTTTCCGCTGCTTGAAAAAGCCCACCCAAAATGGTGGCATGAAACCGAAATTGTACAATTCGATCCCAAGGGTGTTTTTTCGTTTCGCCCCGATGGGGAAAGTTGAAAAAACGCGTTTTGAACGGAATTGGTCGACCTTCGTCCACCCGGCTTTTTCCGCTGCTTGGAAAAGCCCACCCAAAATGGTGGCATGAAACCGAAATTGTAAAATTCGATCCCAAGGGTGTTTTTTCGTTTCGCCCCGATGGGGAAAGTTGAAAAAACGCGTTTTGAACGGAATTGGTCCACCTTCGTCCACCCGGCTTTTTCCGCTGCTTGGAAAAGCCCACCCAAAATGGTGGCATGAAACCGAAATTATAAAATTCGATCCCAAGGGTGTTTTTTCGTTTCGCCCCGATGGGGAAAGTTGAAAAAACGCGTTTTGAACGTAATTGGTCCACCTTCGTCCACCCGGCTTTTTCCGCTGCTTGGAAAAGCCCACCCAAAATGGTGGCATGAAACCGAAATTGTAAAATTCGATCCCAAGGGTGTTTTTTCGTTTCGCCCCGATGGGGAAAGTTGAAAAAACGCGTTTTGAACGTAATTGGTCGACCTTCGTCCACCCGGCTTTTTCCGCTGCTTGGAAAAGCCCACCCAAAATGGTGGCATGAAACCGAAATTGTAAAATTCGATCCCAAGGGTGTTTTTTCGTTTCGCCCCGATGGGGAAAGTTGAAAAAACGCGTTTTGAACGTAATTGGTCGCCCTTCGTCCACCCGGCTTTTTCCGCTGCTTGGAAAAGCCCACTCAAAATGGTGGCATGAAACCGAAATTGTAAAATTCGATCCCAAGGGTGTTTTTTCGTTTCGCCTCGATGGGGAAAGTTGAAAAAACGCGTTTTGAACGGAATTGGACGACCTTCGTCAATCCGGCTTTTTCCGCTGCTTGGAAAAGCCCACCCAAAATGGTGGCATGAAACCGAAATTGTAAAATTCGATCCCAAGGGTGTTTTTTCGTTTCGCCCCGATGGGGAAATGAAAAAAACGCGTTTTGAACGTAATAGGTCCACCTTCGTGCACCCGGCTTTTTCCGCTGCTTGGAAAAGCCCACCCAAAATGGTGGCATGAAACCGAAATTGAAAAATTCGATCCCAAGGGTGTTTTTTCGTTTCGCCCCGATGGGCAAAGTTGAAAAAACGCGTTTTGAACGTAATTGGTCGCCCTTCGTCCACCCGGCTTTTTCCGCTGCTTGGAAAAGCCAACTCAAAATGGTGGCATGAAACCGAAATTGTAAAATTCGATCCCAAGGGTGTTTTTTCGTTTCGCCTCGATGGGGAAAGTTGAAAAAACGCGTTTTGAACGCAATTGGACGACCTTCGTCAATCCGGCTTTTTCCGCTGCTTGGAAAAGCCCACCCAAAATGGTGGCATGAAACCGAAATTGTAAAATTCGATCCCAAGGGTGTTTTTTCGTTTCGCCCCGATGGGGAAATGAAAAAAACGCGTTTTGAACGTAATAGGTCCACCTTCGTCCACCCGGCTTTTTCCGCTGCTTGGAAAAGCCCACCCAAAATGGTGGCATGAAACCGAAATTGAAAAATTCGATCCCAAGGGTGTTTTTTCGTTTCGCCCCGATGGGGAAAGTTGAAAAAACGCGTTTTGAACGGAATTGGTCGACCTTCGTCCACCCGGCTTTTTCCGCTGCTTGGAAAAGCCAACTCAAAATGGTGGCATGAAACCGAAATTGTAAAATTCGATCCCAAGGGTGTTTTTTCGTTTCGCCTCGATGGGGAAAGTTGAAAAAACGCGTTTTGAACGCAATTGGACGACCTTCGTCAATCCGGCTTTTTCCGCTGCTTGGAAAAGCCCACCCAAAATGGTGGCATGAAACCGAAATTGTAAAATTCGATCCCAAGGGTGTTTTTTCGTTTCGCCCCGATGGGGAAAGTTGAAAAAACGCGTTTTGAACGTAATTGGTCCACCTTCGTCCACCCGGCTTTTTCCGCTGCTTGGAAAAGCCCACCCAAAATGGTGGCATGAAACCGAAATTGTAAAATTCGATCCCAAGGGTGTTTTTTCGTTTCGCCCCGATGGGGAAAGTTGAAAAACGCGTTTTGAACGGAATTGGTCGACCTTCGTCCACCCGGCTTTTTCCGCTGCTTGGAAAAGCGCACCCAAAATGGTGGCATGAAACCGAAATTGTAAAATTCGATCCCAAGGGTGTTTTTTCGTTTCGCCCCGATGGGGAAAGTTGAAAAAACGCGTTTTGAACGGAATTGGTCGACCTTCGTCCACCCGGCTTTTTCTGCTGCTTGGAAAAGCCCACCCAAAATGGTGGCATGAAACCGAAATTGTAAAATTCGATCCCAAGGGTGTTTTTTCGTTTCGCCCCGATGGGGAAAGTTGAAAAAACGCGTTTTGAACGGAATTGGTCGACCTTCGTCCACCCGGCTTTTTCCGCTGCTTGGAAAAGCGCACCCAAAATGGTGGCATGAAACCGAAATTGTAAAATTCGATCCCAAGGGTGTTTTTTCGTTTCGCCCCGATGGGGAAAGTTGAAAAAACGCGTTTTGAACGGAATTGGTCGACCTTCGTCCACCCAGCTTTTTCCGCTGCTTGGAAAAGCCCACCCAAAATGGTGGCATGAAACCGAAATTGTAAAATTCGATCCCAAGGGTGTTTTTTCGTTTCCCCCCGATGGGGAAAGTTGAAAAAACGCGTTTTGAATGTAATTGGTCGACCTTCGTCCACCCGGCTTTTTCCGCTGCTTGGAAAAGCCCACCCAAAATGGTGGCATGAAACCGAAATTGTAAAATTCGATCCCAAGGGTGTTTTTTCGTTTCGCCCCGATGGGGAAAGTTGAAAAAACGCGTTTTGAACGGAATTGGTCGACCTTCGTCCACCCGGCTTTTTCCGCTGCTTGGAAAAGCCCACCCAAAATGGTGGCATGAAACCGAAATTGTAAAATTCGATCCCAAGGGTGTTTTTTCGTTTCGCCCCGATGGGGAAAGTTGAAAAAACGCGTTTTGAACGGAATTGGTCGACCTTCGTCCACCCGGCTTTTTCCGCTGCTTGGAAAAGCGCACCCAAAATGGTGGCATGAAACCGAAATTGTAAAATTCGATCCCAAGGGTGTTTTTTCGTTTCGCCCCGATGGGGAAAGTTGAAAAAACGCGTTTTGAACGGAATTGGTCGACCTTCGTCCACCCAGCTTTTTCCGCTGCTTGGAAAAGCCCACCCAAAATGGTGGCATGAAACCGAAATTGTAAAATTCGATCCCAAGGGTGTTTTTTCGTTTCCCCCCGATGGGGAAAGTTGAAAAAACGCGTTTTGAATGTAATTGGTCGACCTTCGTCCACCCGGCTTTTTCCGCTGCTTGGAAAAGCCCACCCAAAATGGTGGCATGAAACCGAAATTGTAAAATTCGATCCCAAGGGTGTTTTTTCGTTTCCCCCCGATGGGGAAAGTTGAAAAAACGCGTTTTGAATGTAATTGGTCGACCTTCGTCCACCCGGCTTTTTCCGCTGCTTGGAAAAGCCCACCCAAAATGGTGGCATGAAACCGAAATTGTAAAATTCGATCCCAAGGGTGTTGTTTCGTTTCGCCCCGATGGGGAAAGTTGAAAAAACGCGTTTTGAACGGAATTGGTCGACCTTCGTCCACCCGGCTTTTTCCGCTGCTTGGAAAAGCCCACCCAAAATGGTGGCATGAAACCGAAATTGTAAAATTCGATCCCAAGGGTGTTGTTTCGTTTCGCCCCGATGGGGAAAGTTGAAAAAACGCGTTTTGAATGTAATTGGTCGACCTTCGTCCACCCGGCTTTTTCCGCTGCTTGGAAAAGCCCACCCAAAATGGTGGCATGAAACCGAAATTGTAAAATTCGATCCCAAGGGTGTTTTTTCGTTTCGCCCCGATGGGGAAAGTTGAAAAAACGCGTTTTGAACGGAATTGGTCGACCTTCGTCCACCCGGCTTTTTCCGCTGCTTGGAAAAGCGCACCCAAAATGGTGGCATGAAACCGAAATTGTAAAATTCGATCCCAAGGGTGTTGTTTCGATTCGCCCCGATGGGGAAAGTTGAAAAAACGCGTTTTGAATGTAATTGGTCGACCTTCGTCCACCCGGCTTTTTCCGCTGCTTGGAAAAGCCCACCCAAAATGGTGGCATGAAACCGAAATTGTAAAATTCGATCCCAAGGGTGTTGTTTCGTTTCGCCCCGATGGGGAAAGTTGAAAAAACGCGTTTTGAACGGAATTGGTCGACCTTCGTCCACCCGGCTTTTTCCGCTGCTTGGAAAAGCCCACCCAAAATGGTGGCATGAAACCGAAATTGTAAAATTCGATCCCAAGGGTGTTGTTTCGTTTCGCCCCGATGGGGAAAGTTGAAAAAACGCGTTTTGAATGTAATTGGTCGACCTTCGTCCACCCGGCTTTTTCCGCTGCTTGGAAAAGCCCACCCAAAATGGTGGCATGAAACCGAAATTGTAAAATTCGATCCCAAGGGTGTTTTTTCGTTTCGCCCCGATGGGGAAAGTTGAAAAAACGCGTTTTGAACGGAATTGGTCGACCTTCGTCCACCCGGCTTTTTCCGCTGCTTGGAAAAGCGCACCCAAAATGGTGGCATGAAACCGAAATTGTAAAATTCGATCCCAAGGGTGTTTTTTCGTTTCGCCCCGATGGGGAAAGTTGAAAAAACGCGTTTTGAACGGAATTGGTCGACCTTCGTCCACCCGGCTTTTTCCGCTGCTTGGAAAAGCCCACCCAAAATGGTGGCATGAAACCGAAATTGTAAAATTCGATCCCAAGGGTGTTGTTTCGTTTCGCCCCGATGGGGAAAGTTGAAAAAACGCGTTTTGAATGTAATTGGTCGACCTTCGTCCACCCGGCTTTTTCCGCTGCTTGGAAAAGCCCACCCAAAATGGTGGCATGAAACCGAAATTGTAAAATTCGATCCCAAGGGTGTTTTTTCGTTTCGCCCCGATGGGGAAAGTTGAAAAAACGCGTTTTGAACGGAATTGGTCGACCTTCGTCCACCCGGCTTTTTCCGCTGCTTGGAAAAGCCCACCCAAAATGGTGGCATGAAACCGAAATTGTAAAATTCGATCCCAAGGGTGTTGTTTCGTTTCGCCCCGATGGGGAAAGTTGAAAAAACGCGTTTTGAATGTAATTGGTCGACCTTCGTCCACCCGGCTTTTTCCGCTGCTTGGAAAAGCCCACCCAAAATGGTGGCATGAAACCGAAATTGTAAAATTCGATCCCAAGGGTGTTTTTTCGTTTCGCCCCGATGGGGAAAGTTGAAAAAACGCGTTTTGAACGGAATTGGTCGACCTTCGTCCACCCGGCTTTTTCCGCTGCTTGGAAAAGCGCACCCAAAATGGTGGCATGAAACCGAAATTGTAAAATTCGATCCCAAGGGTGTTTTTTCGTTTCGCCCCGATGGGGAAAGTTGAAAAAACGCGTTTTGAACGGAATTGGTCGACCTTCGTCCACCCGGCTTTTTCCGCTGCTTGGAAAAGCCCACCCAAAATGGTGGCATGAAACCGAAATTGTAAAATTCGATCCCAAGGGTGTTGTTTCGTTTCGCCCCGATGGGGAAAGTTGAAAAAACGCGTTTTGAATGTAATTGGTCGACCTTCGTCCACCCGGCTTTTTCCGCTGCTTGGAAAAGCCCACCCAAAATGGTGGCATGAAACCGAAATTGTAAAATTCGATCCCAAGGGTGTTGTTTCGTTTCGCCCCGATGGGGAAAGTTGAAAAAACGCGTTTTGAATGTAATTGGTCGACCTTCGTCCACCCGGCTTTTTCCGCTGCTTGGAAAAGCCCACCCAAAATGGTGGCATGAAACCGAAATTGTAAAATTCGATCCCAAGGGTGTTTTTTCGTTTCGCCCCGATGGGGAAAGTTGAAAAAACGCGTTTTGAACGGAATTGGTCGACCTTCGTCCACCCGGCTTTTTCCGCTGCTTGGAAAAGCGCACCCAAAATGGTGGCATGAAACCGAAATTGTAAAATTCGATCCCAAGGGTGTTTTTTCGTTTCGCCCCGATGGGGAAAGTTGAAAAAACGCGTTTGGAACGGAATTGGTCGACCTTCGTCCACCCGGCTTTTTCCGCTGCTTGGAAAAGCCCACCCAAAATGGTGGCATGAAATCGAAATTGTAAAATTCGATCCCAAGGGTGTTTTTTCGTTTCGCCCCGATGGGGAAAGTTGAAAAAACGCGTTTTGAACGGAATTGGTCGACCTTCGTCCACCCGGCTTTTTCCGCTGCTTGGAAAAGCGCACCCAAAATGGTGGCATGAAACCGAAATTGTAAAATCGATCCCAAGGGTGTTTTTTCGTTTCGCCCCGATGGGGAAAGTTGAAAAAACGCGTTTTGAACGGAATTGGTCGACCTTCGTCCACCCGGCTTTTTCCGCTGCTTGGAAAAGCCCACCCAAAATGGTGGCATGAAACCGAAATTGTAAAATTCGATCCCAAGGGTGTTTTTTCGTTTCGCCCCGATGGGGAAAGTTGAAAAAACGCGTTTTGAACGGAATTGGTCGACCTTCGTCCACCCGGCTTTTTCCGCTGCTTGGAAAAGCCCACCCAAAATGGTGGCATGAAACCGAAATTGTAAAATTCGATCCCAAGGGTGTTGTTTCGTTTCGCCCCGATGGGGAAAGTTGAAAAAACGCGTTTTGAATGTAATTGGTCGACCTTCGTCCACCCGGCTTTTTCCGCTGCTTGGAAAAGCCCACCCAAAATGGTGGCATGAAACCGAAATTGTAAAATTCGATCCCAAGGGTGTTTTTTCGTTTCGCCCCGATGGGGAAAGTTGAAAAAACGCGTTTTGAACGGAATTGGTCGACCTTCGTCCACCCGGCTTTTTCCGCTGCTTGGAAAAGCCCACCCAAAATGGTGGCATGAAACCGAAATTGTAAAATTCGATCCCAAGGGTGTTGTTTCGTTTCGCCCCGATGGGGAAAGTTGAAAAAACGCGTTTTGAATGTAATTGGTCGACCTTCGTCCACCCGGCTTTTTCCGCTGCTTGGAAAAGCCCACCCAAAATGGTGGCATGAAACCGAAATTGTAAAATTCGATCCCAAGGGTGTTTTTTCGTTTCGCCCCGATGGGGAAAGTTGAAAAAACGCGTTTTGAACGGAATTGGTCGACCTTCGTCCACCCGGCTTTTTCCGCTGCTTGGAAAAGCGCACCCAAAATGGTGGCATGAAACCGAAATTGTAAAATTCGATCCCAAGGGTGTTTTTTCGTTTCGCCCCGATGGGGAAAGTTGAAAAAACGCGTTTTGAACGGAATTGGTCGACCTTCGTCCACCCGGCTTTTTCCGCTGCTTGGAAAAGCCCACCCAAAATGGTGGCATGAAACCGAAATTGTAAAATTCGATCCCAAGGGTGTTTTTTCGTTTCGCCCCGATGGGGAAAGTTGAAAAAACGCGTTTTGAACGGAATTGGTCGACCTTCGTCCACCCGGCTTTTTCCGCTGCTTGGAAAAGCCCACCCAAAATGGTGGCATGAAACCGAAATTGTAAAATTCGATCCCAAGGGTGTTGTTTCGTTTCGCCCCGATGGGGAAAGTTGAAAAAACGCGTTTTGAATGTAATTGGTCGACCTTCGTCCACCCGGCTTTTTCCGCTGCTTGGAAAAGCGCACCCAAAATGGTGGCATGAAACCGAAATTGTAAAATTCGATCCCAAGGGTGTTTTTTCGTTTCGCCCCGATGGGGAAAGTTGAAAAAACGCGTTTTGAACGGAATTGGTCGACCTTCGTCCACCCGGCTTTTTCCGCTGCTTGGAAAAGCCCACCCAAAATGGTGGCATGAAACCGAAATTGTAAAATTCGATCCCAAGGGTGTTTTTTCGTTTCGCCCCGATGGGGAAAGTTGAAAAAACGCGTTTTGAACGGAATTGGTCGACCTTCGTCCACCCGGCTTTTTCCGCTGCTTGGAAAAGCCCACCCAAAATGGTGGCATGAAACCGAAATTGTAAAATTCGATCCCAAGGGTGTTTTTTCGTTTCGCCCCGATGGGGAAAGTTGAAAAAACGCGTTTTGAACGGAATTGGTCGACCTTCGTCCACCCGGCTTTTTCCGCTGCTTGGAAAAGCCCACCCAAAATGGTGGCATGAAACCGAAATTGTAAAATTCGATCCCAAGGGTGTTGTTTCGTTTCGCCCCGATGGGGAAAGTTGAAAAAACGCGTTTTGAATGTAATTGGTCGACCTTCGTCCACCCGGCTTTTTCCGCTGCTTGGAAAAGCGCACCCAAAATGGTGGCATGAAACCGAAATTGTAAAATTCGATCCCAAGGGTGTTTTTTCGTTTCGCCCCGATGGGGAAAGTTGAAAAAACGCGTTTTGAACGGAATTGGTCGACCTTCGTCCACCCGGCTTTTTCCGCTGCTTGGAAAAGCCCACCCAAAATGGTGGCATGAAACCGAAATTGTAAAATTCGATCCCAAGGGTGTTGTTTCGTTTCGCCCCGATGGGGAAAGTTGAAAAAACGCGTTTTGAATGTAATTGGTCGACCTTCGTCCACCCGGCTTTTTCCGCTGCTTGGAAAAGCCCACCCAAAATGGTGGCATGAAACCGAAATTGTAAAATTCGATCCCAAGGGTGTTTTTTCGTTTCGCCCCGATGGGGAAAGTTGAAAAAACGCGTTTTGAACGGAATTGGTCGACCTTCGTCCACCCGGCTTTTTCCGCTGCTTGGAAAAGCGCACCCAAAATGGTGGCATGAAACCGAAATTGTAAAATTCGATCCCAAGGGTGTTTTTTCGTTTCGCCCCGATGGGGAAAGTTGAAAAAACGCGTTTTGAACGGAATTGGTCGACCTTCGTCCACCCGGCTTTTTCCGCTGCTTGGAAAAGCCCACCCAAAATGGTGGCATGAAACCGAAATTGTAAAATTCGATCCCAAGGGTGTTTTTTCGTTTCGCCCCGATGGGGAAAGTTGAAAAAACGCGTTTTGAACGGAATTGGTCGACCTTCGTCCACCCGGCTTTTTCCGCTGCTTGGAAAAGCCCACCCAAAATGGTGGCATGAAACCGAAATTGTAAAATTCGATCCCAAGGGTGTTTTTTCGTTTCGCCCCGATGGGGAAAGTTGAAAAAACGCGTTTTGAACGGAATTGGTCGACCTTCGTCCACCCGGCTTTTTCCGCTGCTTGGAAAAGCCCACCCAAAATGGTGGCATGAAACCGAAATTGTAAAATTCGATCCCAAGGGTGTTTTTTCGTTTCGCCCCGATGGGGAAAGTTGAAAAAACGCGTTTTGAACGGAATTGGTCGACCTTCGTCCACCCGGCTTTTTCCGCTGCTTGGAAAAGCCCACCCAAAATGGTGGCATGAAACCGAAATCTTAAAATTCGATCCCAAGGGTGTTGTTTCGTTTCGCCCCGATGGGGAAAGTTGAAAAAACGCGTTTTGAATGTAATTGGTCGACCTTCGTCCACCCGGCTTTTTCCGCTGCTTGGAAAAGCCCACCCAAAATGGTGGCATGAAACCGAAATTGTAAAATTCGATCCCAAGGGTGTTTTTTCGTTTCGCCCCGATGGGGAAAGTTGAAAAAACGCGTTTTGAACGGAATTGGTCGACCTTCGTCCACCCGGCTTTTTCCGCTGCTTGGAAAAGCCCACCCAAAATGGTGGCATGAAACCGAAATTGTAAAATTCGATCCCAAGGGTGTTTTTTCGTTTCGCCCCGATGGGGAAAGTTGAAAAAACGCGTTTTGAACGGAATTGGTCGACCTTCGTCCACCCGGCTTTTTCCGCTGCTTGGAAAAGCCCACCCAAAATGGTGGCATGAAACCGAAATCTTAAAATTCGATCCCAAGGGTGTTGTTTCGTTTCGCCCCGATGGGGAAAGTTGAAAAAACGCGTTTTGAATGTAATTGGTCGACCTTCGTCCACCCGGCTTTTTCCGCTGCTTGGAAAAGCCCACCCAAAATGGTGGCATGAAACCGAAATTGTAAAATTCGATCCCAAGGGTGTTTTTTCGTTTCGCCCCGATGGGGAAAGTTGAAAAAACGCGTTTTGAACGGAATTGGTCGACCTTCGTCCACCCGGCTTTTTCCGCTGCTTGGAAAAGCCCACCCAAAATGGTGGCATGAAACCGAAATTGTAAAATTCGATCCCAAGGGTGTTTTTTCGTTTCGCCCCGATGGGGAAAGTTGAAAAAACGCGTTTTGAACGGAATTGGTCGACCTTCGTCCACCCGGCTTTTTCCGCTGCTTGGAAAAGCCCACCCAAAATGGTGGCATGAAACCGAAATTGTAAAATTCGATCCCAAGGGTGTTTTTTCGTTTCGCCCCGATGGGGAAAGTTGAAAAAACGCGTTTTGAACGGAATTGGTCGACCTTCGTCCACCCGGCTTTTTCCGCTGCTTGGAAAAGCCCACCCAAAATGGTGGCATGAAACCGAAATTGTAAAATTCGATCCCAAGGGTGTTTTTTCGTTTCGCCCCGATGGGGAAAGTTGAAAAAACGCGTTTTGAACGGAATTGGTCGACCTTCGTCCACCCGGCTTTTTCCGCTGCTTGGAAAAGCCCACCCAAAATGGTGGCATGAAACCGAAATTGTAAAATTCGATCCCAAGGGTGTTTTTTCGTTTCGCCCCGATGGGGAAAGTTGAAAAAACGCGTTTTGAACGGAATTGGTCGACCTTCGTCCACCCGGCTTTTTCCGCTGCTTGGAAAAGCCCACCCAAAATGGTGGCATGAAACCGAAATTGTAAAATTCGATCCCAAGGGTGTTTTTTCGTTTCGCCCCGATGGGGAAAGTTGAAAAAACGCGTTTTGAACGGAATTGGTCGACCTTCGTCCACCCGGCTTTTTCCGCTGCTTGGAAAAGCCCACCCAAAATGGTGGCATGAAACCGAAATCTTAAAATTCGATCCCAAGGGTGTTGTTTCGTTTCGCCCCGATGGGGAAAGTTGAAAAAACGCGTTTTGAATGTAATTGGTCGACCTTCGTCCACCCGGCTTTTTCCGCTGCTTGGAAAAGCCCACCCAAAATGGTGGCATGAAACCGAAATTGTAAAATTCGATCCCAAGGGTGTTTTTTCGTTTCGCCCCGATGGGGAAAGTTGAAAAAACGCGTTTTGAACGGAATTGGTCGACCTTCGTCCACCCGGCTTTTTCCGCTGCTTGGAAAAGCGCACCCAAAATGGTGGCATGAAACCGAAATTGTAAAATTCGATCCCAAGGGTGTTTTTTCGTTTCGCCCCGATGGGGAAAGTTGAAAAAACGCGTTTTGAACGGAATTGGTCGACCTTCGTCCACCCGGCTTTTTCCGCTGCTTGGAAAAGCCCACCCAAAATGGTGGCATGAAACCGAAATTGTAAAATTCGATCCCAAGGGTGTTTTTTCGTTTCGCCCCGATGGGGAAAGTTGAAAAAACGCGTTTTGAACGGAATTGGTCGACCTTCGTCCACCCGGCTTTTTCCGCTGCTTGGAAAAGCCCACCCAAAATGGTGGCATGAAACCGAAATTGTAAAATTCGATCCCAAGGGTGTTGTTTCGTTTCGCCCCGATGGGGAAAGTTGAAAAAACGCGTTTTGAACGGAATTGGTCGACCTTCGTCCACCCGGCTTTTTCCGCTGCTTGGAAAAGCCCACCCAAAATGGTGGCATGAAACCGAAATCTTAAAATTCGATCCCAAGGGTGTTGTTTCGTTTCGCCCCGATGGGGAAAGTTGAAAAAACGCGTTTTGAATGTAATTGGTCGACCTTCGTCCACCCGGCTTTTTCCGCTGCTTGGAAAAGCCCACCCAAAATGGTGGCATGAAACCGAAATTGTAAAATTCGATCCCAAGGGTGTTTTTTCGTTTCGCCCCGATGGGGAAAGTTGAAAAAACGCGTTTTGAACGGAATTGGTCGACCTTCGTCCACCCGGCTTTTTCCGCTGCTTGGAAAAGCGCACCCAAAATGGTGGCATGAAACCGAAATTGTAAAATTCGATCCCAAGGGTGTTTTTTCGTTTCGCCCCGATGGGGAAAGTTGAAAAAACGCGTTTTGAACGGAATTGGTCGACCTTCGTCCACCCGGCTTTTTCCGCTGCTTGGAAAAGCCCACCCAAAATGGTGGCATGAAACCGAAATTGTAAAATTCGATCCCAAGGGTGTTTTTTCGTTTCGCCCCGATGGGGAAAGTTGAAAAAACGCGTTTTGAACGGAATTGGTCGACCTTCGTCCACCCGGCTTTTTCCGCTGCTTGGAAAAGCCCACCCAAAATGGTGGCATGAAACCGAAATTGTAAAATTCGATCCCAAGGGTGTTGTTTCGTTTCGCCCCGATGGGGAAAGTTGAAAAAACGCGTTTTGAACGGAATTGGTCGACCTTCGTCCACCCGGCTTTTTCCGCTGCTTGGAAAAGCCCACCCAAAATGGTGGCATGAAACCGAAATTGTAAAATTCGATCCCAAGGGTGTTTTTTCGTTTCGCCCCGATGGGGAAAGTTGAAAAAACGCGTTTTGAACGGAATTGGTCGACCTTCGTCCACCCGGCTTTTTCCGCTGCTTGGAAAAGCGCACCCAAAATGGTGGCATGAAACCGAAATTGTAAAATTCGATCCCAAGGGTGTTTTTTCGTTTCGCCCCGATGGGGAAAGTTGAAAAAACGCGTTTTGAACGGAATTGGTCGACCTTCGTCCACCCGGCTTTTTCCGCTGCTTGGAAAAGCCCACCCAAAATGGTGGCATGAAACCGAAATTGTAAAATTCGATCCCAAGGGTGTTTTTTCGTTTCGCCCCGATGGGGAAAGTTGAAAAAACGCGTTTTGAACGGAATTGGTCGACCTTCGTCCACCCGGCTTTTTCCGCTGCTTGGAAAAGCGCACCCAAAATGGTGGCATGAAACCGAAATTGTAAAATTCGATCCCAAGGGTGTTTTTTCGTTTCGCCCCGATGGGGAAAGTTGAAAAAACGCGTTTTGAACGGAATTGGTCGACCTTCGTCCACCCGGCTTTTTCCGCTGCTTGGAAAAGCCCACCCAAAATGGTGGCATGAAACCGAAATTGTAAAATTCGATCCCAAGGGTGTTTTTTCGTTTCGCCCCGATGGGGAAAGTTGAAAAAACGCGTTTTGAACGGAATTGGTCGACCTTCGTCCACCCGGCTTTTTCCGCTGCTTGGAAAAGCCCACCCAAAATGGTGGCATGAAACCGAAATCTTAAAATTCGATCCCAAGGGTGTTTTTTCGTTTCGCCCCGATGGGGAAAGTTGAAAAAACGCGTTTTGAACGGAATTGGTCGACCTTCGTCCACCCGGCTTTTTCCGCTGCTTGGAAAAGCCCACCCAAAATGGTGGCATGAAACCGAAATCTTAAAATTCGATCCCAAGGGTGTTGTTTCGTTTCGCCCCGATGGGGAAAGTTGAAAAAACGCGTTTTGAATGTAATTGGTCGACCTTCGTCCACCCGGCTTTTTCCGCTGCTTGGAAAAGCCCACCCAAAATGGTGGCATGAAACCGAAATTGTAAAATTCGATCCCAAGGGTGTTGTTTCGTTTCGCCCCGATGGGGAAAGTTGAAAAAACGCGTTTTGAACGGAATTGGTCGACCTTCGTCCACCCGGCTTTTTCCGCTGCTTGGAAAAGCGCACCCAAAATGGTGGCATGAAACCGAAATTGTAAAATTCGATCCCAAGGGTGTTTTTTCGTTTCGCCCCGATGGGGAAAGTTGAAAAAACGCGTTTTGAACGGAATTGGTCGACCTTCGTCCACCCGGCTTTTTCCGCTGCTTGGAAAAGCCCACCCAAAATGGTGGCATGAAACCGAAATTGTAAAATTCGATCCCAAGGGTGTTGTTTCGTTTCGCCCCGATGGGGAAAGTTGAAAAAACGCGTTTTGAATGTAATTGGTCGACCTTCGTCCACCCGGCTTTTTCCGCTGCTTGGAAAAGCGCACCCAAAATGGTGGCATGAAACCGAAATTGTAAAATTCGATCCCAAGGGTGTTTTTTCGTTTCGCCCCGATGGGGAAAGTTGAAAAAACGCGTTTTGAACGGAATTGGTCGACCTTCGTCCACCCGGCTTTTTCCGCTGCTTGGAAAAGCCCACCCAAAATGGTGGCATGAAACCGAAATCTTAAAATTCGATCCCAAGGGTGTTTTTTCGTTTCGCCCCGATGGGGAAAGTTGAAAAAACGCGTTTTGAACGGAATTGGTCGACCTTCGTCCACCCGGCTTTTTCCGCTGCTTGGAAAAGCCCACCCAAAATGGTGGCATGAAACCGAAATCTTAAAATTCGATCCCAAGGGTGTTGTTTCGTTTCGCCCCGATGGGGAAAGTTGAAAAAACGCGTTTTGAATGTAATTGGTCGACCTTCGTCCACCCGGCTTTTTCCGCTGCTTGGAAAAGCCCACCCAAAATGGTGGCATGAAACCGAAATTGTAAAATTCGATCCCAAGGGTGTTGTTTCGTTTCGCCCCGATGGGGAAAGTTGAAAAAACGCGTTTTGAACGGAATTGGTCGACCTTCGTCCACCCGGCTTTTTCCGCTGCTTGGAAAAGCGCACCCAAAATGGTGGCATGAAACCGAAATTGTAAAATTCGATCCCAAGGGTGTTTTTTCGTTTCGCCCCGATGGGGAAAGTTGAAAAAACGCGTTTTGAACGGAATTGGTCGACCTTCGTCCACCCGGCTTTTTCCGCTGCTTGGAAAAGCCCACCCAAAATGGTGGCATGAAACCGAAATTGTAAAATTCGATCCCAAGGGTGTTGTTTCGTTTCGCCCCGATGGGGAAAGTTGAAAAAACGCGTTTTGAATGTAATTGGTCGACCTTCGTCCACCCGGCTTTTTCCGCTGCTTGGAAAAGCGCACCCAAAATGGTGGCATGAAACCGAAATTGTAAAATTCGATCCCAAGGGTGTTTTTTCGTTTCGCCCCGATGGGGAAAGTTGAAAAAACGCGTTTTGAACGGAATTGGTCGACCTTCGTCCACCCGGCTTTTTCCGCTGCTTGGAAAAGCGCACCCAAAATGGTGGCATGAAACCGAAATTGTAAAATTCGATCCCAAGGGTGTTTTTTCGTTTCGCCCCGATGGGGAAAGTTGAAAAAACGCGTTTTGAACGGAATTGGTCGACCTTCGTCCACCCGGCTTTTTCCGCTGCTTGGAAAAGCCCACCCAAAATGGTGGCATGAAACCGAAATTGTAAAATTCGATCCCAAGGGTGTTGTTTCGTTTCGCCCCGATGGGGAAAGTTGAAAAAACGCGTTTTGAATGTAATTGGTCGACCTTCGTCCACCCGGCTTTTTCCGCTGCTTGGAAAAGCCCACCCAAAATGGTGGCATGAAACCGAAATTGTAAAATTCGATCCCAAGGGTGTTTTTTCGTTTCGCCCCGATGGGGAAAGTTTAAAAAACGCGTTTTGAACGGAATTGGTCGACCTTCGTCCACCCGGCTTTTTCCGCTGCTTGGAAAAGCGCACCCAAAATGGTGGCATGAAACCGAAATTGTAAAATTCGATCCCAAGGGTGTTTTTTCGTTTCGCCCCGATGGGGAAAGTTGAAAAAACGCGTTTTGAACGGAATTGGTCGACCTTCGTCCACCCGGCTTTTTCCGCTGCTTGGAAAAGCCCACCCAAAATGGTGGCATGAAACCGAAATTGTAAAATTCGATCCCAAGGGTGTTTTTTCGTTTCGCCCCGATGGGGAAAGTTGAAAAAACGCGTTTTGAACGGAATTGGTCGACCTTCGTCCACCCGGCTTTTTCCGCTGCTTGGAAAAGCCCACCCAAAATGGTGGCATGAAACCGAAATTGTAAAATTCGATCCCAAGGGTGTTGTTTCGTTTCGCCCCGATGGGGAAAGTTGAAAAAACGCGTTTTGAATGTAATTGGTCGACCTTCGTCCACCCGGCTTTTTCCGCTGCTTGGAAAAGCCCACCCAAAATGGTGGCATGAAACCGAAATTGTAAAATTCGATCCCAAGGGTGTTTTTTCGTTTCGCCCCGATGGGGAAAGTTGAAAAAACGCGTTTTGAACGGAATTGGTCGACCTTCGTCCACCCGGCTTTTTCCGCTGCTTGGAAAAGCCCACCCAAAATGGTGGCATGAAACCGAAATTGTAAAATTCGATCCCAAGGGTGTTTTTTCGTTTCGCCCCGATGGGGAAAGTTGAAAAAACGCGTTTTGAATGTAATTGGTCGACCTTCGTCCACCCGGCTTTTTCCGCTGCTTGGAAAAGCCCACCCAAAATGGTGGCATGAAACCGAAATTGTAAAATTCGATCCCAAGGGTGTTTTTTCGTTTCGCCCCGATGGGGAAAGTTGAAAAAACGCGTTTTGAACGGAATTGGTCGACCTTCGTCCACCCGGCTTTTTCCGCTGCTTGGAAAAGCCCACCCAAAATGGTGGCATGAAACCGAAATTGTAAAATTCGATCCCAAGGGTGTTTTTTCGTTTCGCCCCGATGGGGAAAGTTGAAAAAACGCGTTTTGAACGGAATTGGTCGACCTTCGTCCACCCGGCTTTTTCCGCTGCTTGGAAAAGCCCACCCAAAATGGTGGCATGAAACCGAAATTGTAAAATTCGATCCCAAGGGTGTTTTTTCGTTTCGCCCCGATGGGGAAAGTTGAAAAAACGCGTTTTGAATGTAATTGGTCGACCTTCGTCCACCCGGCTTTTTCCGCTGCTTGGAAAAGCCCACCCAAAATGGTGGCATGAAACCGAAATTGTAAAATTCGATCCCAAGGGTGTTGTTTCGTTTCGCCCCGATGGGGAAAGTTGAAAAAACGCGTTTTGAATGTAATTGGTCGACCTTCGTCCACCCGGCTTTTTCCGCTGCTTGGAAAAGCCCACCCAAAATGGTGGCATGAAACCGAAATTGTAAAATTCGATCCCAAGGGTGTTTTTTCGTTTCGCCCCGATGGGGAAAGTTGAAAAAACGCGTTTTGAACGGAATTGGTCGACCTTCGTCCACCCGGCTTTTTCCGCTGCTTGGAAAAGCCCACCCAAAATGGTGGCATGAAACCGAAATTGTAAAATTCGATCCCAAGGGTGTTTTTTCGTTTCGCCCCGATGGGGAAAGTTGAAAAAACGCGTTTTGAACGGAATTGGTCGACCTTCGTCCACCCGGCTTTTTCCGCTGCTTGGAAAAGCGCACCCAAAATGGTGGCATGAAACCGAAATTGTAAAATTCGATCCCAAGGGTGTTGTTTCGTTTCGCCCCGATGGGGAAAGTTGAAAAAACGCGTTTGGAACGGAATTGGTCGAGCTTCGTCCACCCGGCTTTTTCCGCTGCTTGGAAAAGCCCACCCAAAATGGTGGCATGAAACCGAAATTGTAAAATTCGATCCCAAGGGTGTTTTTTCGTTTCGCCCCGATGGGGAAAGTTGAAAAAACGCGTTTTGAACGGAATTGGTCGACCTTCGTCCACCCGGCTTTTTCCGCTGCTTGGAAAAGCCCACCCAAAATGGTGGCATGAAACCGAAATTGTAAAATTCGATCCCAAGGGTGTTGTTTCGTTTCGCCCCGATGGGGAAAGTTGAAAAAACGCGTTTTGAATGTAATTGGTCGACCTTCGTCCACCCGGCTTTTTCCGCTGCTTGGAAAAGCCCACCCAAAATGGTGGCATGAAACCGAAATTGTAAAATTCGATCCCAAGGGTGTTTTTTCGTTTCGCCCCGATGGGGAAAGTTGAAAAAACGCGTTTTGAACGGAATTGGTCGACCTTCGTCCACCCGGCTTTTTCCGCTGCTTGGAAAAGCGCACCCAAAATGGTGGCATGAAACCGAAATTGTAAAATTCGATCCCAAGGGTGTTTTTTCGTTTCGCCCGGATGGGGAAAGTTGAAAAAACGCGTTTTGAACGGAATTGGTCGACCTTCGTCCACCCGGCTTTTTCCGCTGCTTGGAAAAGCCCACCCAAAATGGTGGCATGAAACCGAAATTGTAAAATTCGATCCCAAGGGTGTTTTTTCGTTTCGCCCCGATGGGGAAAGTTGAAAAAACGCGTTTTGAACGGAATTGGTCGACCTTCGTCCACCCGGCTTTTTCCGCTGCTTGGAAAAGCCCACCCAAAATGGTGGCATGAAACCGAAATTGTAAAATTCGATCCCAAGGGTGTTGTTTCGTTTCGCCCCGATGGGGAAAGTTGAAAAAACGCGTTTTGAATGTAATTGGTCGACCTTCGTCCACCCGGCTTTTTCCGCTGCTTGCAAAAGCCCACCCAAAATGGTGGCATGAAACCGAAATTGTAAAATTCGATCCCAAGGGTGTTTTTTCGTTTCGCCCCGATGGGGAAAGTTGAAAAAACGCGTTTTGAACGGAATTGGTCGACCTTCGTCCACCCGGCTTTTTCCGCTGCTTGGAAAAGCCCACCCAAAATGGTGGCATGAAACCGAAATTGTAAAATTCGATCCCAAGGGTGTTTTTTCGTTTCGCCCCGATGGGGAAAGTTGAAAAAACGCGTTTTGAATGGAATTGGTCGACCTTCGTCCACCCGGCTTTTTCCGCTGCTTGGAAAAGCCCACCCAAAATGGTGGCATGAAACCGAAATTGTAAAATTCGATCCCAAGGGTGTTTTTTCGTTTCGCCCCGATGGGGAAAGTTGAAAAAACGCGTTTTGAACGGAATTGGTCGACCTTCGTCCACCCGGCTTTTTCCGCTGCTTGGAAAAGCGCACCCAAAATGGTGGCATGAAACCGAAATTGTAAAATTCGATCCCAAGGGTGTTTTTTCGTTTCGCCCCGATGGGGAAAGTTGAAAAAACGCGTTTTGAACGGAATTGGTCGACCTTCGTCCACCCGGCTTTTTCCGCTGCTTGGAAAAGCGCACCCAAAATGGTGGCATGAAACCGAAATTGTAAAATTCGATCCCAAGGGTGTTTTTTCGTTTCGCCCCGATGGGGAAAGTTGAAAAAACGCGTTTTGAACGGAATTGGTCGACCTTCGTCCACCCGGCTTTTTCCGCTGCTTGGAAAAGCGCACCCAAAATGGTGGCATGAAACCGAAATTGTAAAATTCGATCCCAAGGGTGTTTTTTCGTTTCGCCCCGATGGGGAAAGTTGAAAAAACGCGTTTGGAACGGAATTGGTCGACCTTCGTCCACCCGGCTTTTTCCGCTGCTTGGAAAAGCCCACCCAAAATGGTGGCATGAAACCGAAATTGTAAAATTCGATCCCAAGGGTGTTTTTTCGTTTCGCCCCGATGGGGAAAGTTGAAAAAACGCGTTTTGAACGGAATTGGTCGACCTTCGTCCACCCGGCTTTTTCCGCTGCTTGGAAAAGCGCACCCAAAATGGTGGCATGAAACCGAAATTGTAAAATTCGATCCCAAGGGTGTTTTTTCGTTTCGCCCCGATGGGGAAAGTTGAAAAAACGCGTTTGGAACGGAATTGGTCGACCTTCGTCCACCCGGCTTTTTCCGCTGCTTGGAAAAGCCCACCCAAAATGGTGGCATGAAACCGAAATTGTAAAATTCGATCCCAAGGGTGTTTTTTCGTTTCGCCCCGATGGGGAAAGTTGAAAAAACGCGTTTTGAACGGAATTGGTCGACCTTCGTCCACCCGGCTTTTTCCGCTGCTTGGAAAAGCGCACCCAAAATGGTGGCCTGAAACCGAAATTGTAAAATTCGATCCCAAGGGTGTTTTTTCGTTTCGCCCCGATGGGGAAAGTTGAAAAAACGCGTTTTGAACGGAATTGGTCGACCTTCGTCCACCCGGCTTTTTCCGCTGCTTGGAAAAGCCCACCCAAAATGGTGGCATGAAACCGAAATTGTAAAATTCGATCCCAAGGGTGTTTTTTCGTTTCGCCCCGATGGGGAAAGTTGAAAAAACGCGTTTGGAACGGAATTGGTCGACCTTCGTCCACCTGGCTTTTTCCGCTGCTTGGAAAAGCGCACCCAAAATGGTGGCATGAAACCGAAATTGTAAAATTCGATCCCAAGGGTGTTTTTTCGTTTCGCCCCGATGGGGAAAGTTGAAAAAACGCGTTTTGAACGGAATTGGTCGACCTTCGTCCACCCGGCTTTTTCCGCTGCTTGGAAAAGCGCACCCAAAATGGTGGCATGAAACCGAAATTGTAAAATTCGATCCCAAGGGTGTTTTTTCGTTTCGCCCCGATGGGGAAAGTTGAAAAAACGCGTTTTGAACGGAATTGGTCGACCTTCGTCCACCCGGCTTTTTCCGCTGCTTGGAAAAGCCCACCCAAAATGGTGGCATGAAACCGAAATTGTAAAATTCGATCCCAAGGGTGTTTTTTCGTTTCCCCCCGATGGGGAAAGTTGAAAAAACGCGTTTTGAATGTAATTGGTCGACCTTCGTCCACCCGGCTTTTTCCGCTGCTTGGAAAAGCGCACCCAAAATGGTGGCCTGAAACCGAAATTGTAAAATTCGATCCCAAGGGTGTTTTTTCGTTTCGCCCCGATGGGGAAAGTTGAAAAAACGCGTTTTGAACGGAATTGGTTGACCTTCGTCCACCCGGCTTTTTCCGCTGCTTGGAAAAGCGCACCCAAAATGGTGGCATGAAACCGAAATTGTAAAATTCGATCCCAAGGGTGTTTTTTCGTTTCGCCCCGATGGGGAAAGTTGAAAAAACGCGTTTGGAACGGAATTGGTCGACCTTCGTCCACCTGGCTTTTTCCGCTGCTTGGAAAAGCGCACCCAAAATGGTGGCATGAAACCGAAATTGTAAAATTCGATCCCAAGGGTGTTTTTTCGTTTCGCCCCGATGGGGAAAGTTGAAAAAACGCGTTTTGAACGGAATTGGTCGACCTTCGTCCACCCGGCTTTTTCCGCTGCTTGGAAAAGCCCACCCAAAATGGTGGCATGAAACCGAAATTGTAAAATTCGATCCCAAGGGTGTTTTTTCGTTTCCCCCCGATGGGGAAAGTTGAAAAAACGCGTTTTGAATGTAATTGGTCGACCTTCGTCCACCCGGCTTTTTCCGCTGCTTGGAAAAGCGCACCCAAAATGGTGGCATGAAACCGAAATTGTAAAATTCGATCCCAAGGGTGTTTTTTCGTTTCGCCCCGATGGGGAAAGTTGAAAAAACGCGTTTTGAACGGAATTGGTCGACCTTCGTCCACCCGGCTTTTTCCGCTGCTTGGAAAAGCGCACCCAAAATGGTGGCATGAAACCGAAATTGTAAAATTCGATCCCAAGGGTGTTTTTTCGTTTCGCCCCGATGGGGAAAGTTGAAAAAACGCGTTTGGAACGGAATTGGTCGACCTTCGTCCACCCGGCTTTTTCCGCTGCTTGGAAAAGCGCACCCAAAATGGTGGCATGAAACCGAAATTGTAAAATTCGATCCCAAGGGTGTTTTTTCGTTTCGCCCCGATGGGGAAAGTTGAAAAAACGCGTTTGGAACGGAATTGGTCGACCTTCGTCCACCCGGCTTTTTCCGCTGCTTGGAAAAGCCCACCCAAAATGGTGGCATGAAACCGAAATTGTAAAATTCGATCCCAAGGGTGTTTTTTCGTTTCGCCCCGATGGGGAAAGTTGAAAAAACGCGTTTTGAACGGAATTGGTCGACCTTCGTCCACCCGGCTTTTTCCGCTGCTTGGAAAAGCGCACCCAAAATGGTGGCATGAAACCGAAATTGTAAAATTCGATCCCAAGGGTGTTTTTTCGTTTCGCCCCGATGGGGAAAGTTGAAAAAACGCGTTTTGAACGGAATTGGTCGACCTTCGTCCACCCGGCTTTTTCCGCTGCTTGGAAAAGCGCACCCAAAATGGTGGCATGAAACCGAAATTGTAAAATTCGATCCCAAGGGTGTTTTTTCGTTTCGCCCCGATGGGGAAAGTTGAAAAAACGCGTTTGGAACGGAATTGGTCGACCTTCGTCCACCCGGCTTTTTCCGCTGCTTGGAAAAGCCCACCCAAAATGGTGGCATGAAACCGAAATTGTAAAATTCGATCCCAAGGGTGTTTTTTCGTTTCGCCCCGATGGGGAAAGTTGAAAAAACGCGTTTTGAACGGAATTGGTCGACCTTCGTCCACCCGGCTTTTTCCGCTGCTTGGAAAAGCGCACCCAAAATGGTGGCATGAAACCGAAATTGTAAAATTCGATCCCAAGGGTGTTTTTTCGTTTCGCCCCGATGGGGAAAGTTGAAAAAACGCGTTTTGAACGGAATTGGTCGACCTTCGTCCACCCGGCTTTTTCCGCTGCTTGGAAAAGCCCACCCAAAATGGTGGCATGAAACCGAAATTGTAAAATTCGATCCCAAGGGTGTTTTTTCGTTTCCCCCCGATGGGGAAAGTTGAAAAAACGCGTTTTGAATGTAATTGGTCGACCTTCGTCCACCCGGCTTTTTCCGCTGCTTGGAAAAGCGCACCCAAAATGGTGGCATGAAACCGAAATTGTAAAATTCGATCCCAAGGGTGTTTTTTCGTTTCGCCCCGATGGGGAAAGTTGAAAAAACGCGTTTTGAACGGAATTGGTCGACCTTCGTCCACCCGGCTTTTTCCGCTGCTTGGAAAAGCCCACCCAAAATGGTGGCATGAAACCGAAATTGTAAAATTCGATCCCAAGGGTGTTTTTTCGTTTCCCCCCGATGGGGAAAGTTGAAAAAACGCGTTTTGAATGTAATTGGTCGACCTTCGTCCACCCGGCTTTTTCCGCTGCTTGGAAAAGCGCACCCAAAATGGTGGCATGAAACCGAAATTGTAAAATTCGATCCCAAGGGTGTTTTTTCGTTTCGCCCCGATGGGGAAAGTTGAAAAAACGCGTTTTGAACGGAATTGGTCGACCTTCGTCCACCCGGCTTTTTCCGCTGCTTGGAAAAGCGCACCCAAAATGGTGGCATGAAACCGAAATTGTAAAATTCGATCCCAAGGGTGTTTTTTCGTTTCCCCCCGATGGGGAAAGTTGAAAAAACGCGTTTTGAATGTAATTGGTCGACCTTCGTCCACCCGGCTTTTTCCGCTGCTTGGAAAAGCGCACCCAAAATGGTGGCATGAAACCGAAATTGTAAAATTCGATCCCAAGGGTGTTTTTTCGTTTCGCCCCGATGGGGAAAGTTGAAAAAACGCGTTTTGAACGGAATTGGTCGACCTTCGTCCACCCGGCTTTTTCCGCTGCTTGGAAAAGCCCACCCAAAATGGTGGCATGAAACCGAAATTGTAAAATTCGATCCCAAGGGTGTTTTTTCGTTTCCCCCCGATGGGGAAAGTTGAAAAAACGCGTTTTGAATGTAATTGGTCGACCTTCGTCCACCCGGCTTTTTCCGCTGCTTGGAAAAGCCCACCCAAAATGGTGGCATGAAACCGAAATTGTAAAATTCGATCCCAAGGGTGTTTTTTCGTTTCCCCCCGATGGGGAAAGTTGAAAAAACGCGTTTTGAATGTAATTGGTCGACCTTCGTCCACCCGGCTTTTTCCGCTGCTTGGAAAAGCGCACCCAAAATGGTGGCATGAAACCGAAATTGTAAAATTCGATCCCAAGGGTGTTTTTTCGTTTCGCCCCGATGGGGAAAGTTGAAAAAACGCGTTTTGAACGGAATTGGTCGACCTTCGTCCACCCGGCTTTTTCCGCTGCTTGGAAAAGCCCACCCAAAATGGTGGCATGAAACCGAAATTGTAAAATTCGATCCCAAGGGTGTTTTTTCGTTTCCCCCCGATGGGGAAAGTTGAAAAAACGCGTTTTGAATGTAATTGGTCGACCTTCGTCCACCCGGCTTTTTCCGCTGCTTGGAAAAGCGCACCCAAAATGGTGGCATGAAACCGAAATTGTAAAATTCGATCCCAAGGGTGTTTTTTCGTTTCGCCCCGATGGGGAAAGTTGAAAAAACGCGTTTTGAACGGAATTGGTCGACCTTCGTCCACCCGGCTTTTTCCGCTGCTTGGAAAAGCCCACCCAAAATGGTGGCATGAAACCGAAATTGTAAAATTCGATCCCAAGGGTGTTTTTTCGTTTCCCCCCGATGGGGAAAGTTGAAAAAACGCGTTTTGAATGTAATTGGTCGACCTTCGTCCACCCGGCTTTTTCCGCTGCTTGGAAAAGCGCACCCAAAATGGTGGCATGAAACCGAAATTGTAAAATTCGATCCCAAGGGTGTTTTTTCGTTTCGCCCCGATGGGGAAAGTTGAAAAAACGCGTTTTGAACGGAATTGGTCGACCTTCGTCCACCCGGCTTTTTCCGCTGCTTGGAAAAGCGCACCCAAAATGGTGGCATGAAACCGAAATTGTAAAATTCGATCCCAAGGGTGTTTTTTCGTTTCCCCCCGATGGGGAAAGTTGAAAAAACGCGTTTTGAATGTAATTGGTCGACCTTCGTCCACCCGGCTTTTTCCGCTGCTTGGAAAAGCGCACCCAAAATGGTGGCATGAAACCGAAATTGTAAAATTCGATCCCAAGGGTGTTTTTTCGTTTCGCCCCGATGGGGAAAGTTGAAAAAACGCGTTTTGAACGGAATTGGTCGACCTTCGTCCACCCGGCTTTTTCCGCTGCTTGGAAAAGCGCACCCAAAATGGTGGCATGAAACCGAAATTGTAAAATTCGATCCCAAGGGTGTTTTTTCGTTTCGCCCCGATGGGGAAAGTTGAAAAAACGCGTTTGGAACGGAATTGGTCGACCTTCGTCCACCCGGCTTTTTCCGCTGCTTGGAAAAGCGCACCCAAAATGGTGGCATGAAACCGAAATTGTAAAATTCGATCCCAAGGGTGTTTTTTCGTTTCGCCCCGATGGGGAAAGTTGAAAAAACGCGTTTTGAACGGAATTGGTCGACCTTCGTCCACCCGGCTTTTTCCGCTGCTTGGAAAAGCGCACCCAAAATGGTGGCATGAAACCGAAATTGTAAAATTCGATCCCAAGGGTGTTTTTTCGTTTCGCCCCGATGGGGAAAGTTGAAAAAACGCGTTTTGAACGGAATTGGTCGACCTTCGTCCACCCGGCTTTTTCCGCTGCTTGGAAAAGCGCACCCAAAATGGTGGCATGAAACCGAAATTGTAAAATTCGATCCCAAGGGTGTTTTTTCGTTTCGCCCCGATGGGGAAAGTTGAAAAAACGCGTTTGGAACGGAATTGGTCGACCTTCGTCCACCCGGCTTTTTCCGCTGCTTGGAAAAGCCCACCCAAAATGGTGGCATGAAACCGAAATTGTAAAATTCGATCCCAAGGGTGTTTTTTCGTTTCGCCCCGATGGGGAAAGTTGAAAAAACGCGTTTTGAACGGAATTGGTCGACCTTCGTCCACCCGGCTTTTTCCGCTGCTTGGAAAAGCGCACCCAAAATGGTGGCATGAAACCGAAATTGTAAAATTCGATCCCAAGGGTGTTTTTTCGTTTCGCCCCGATGGGGAAAGTTGAAAAAACGCGTTTTGAACGGAATTGGTCGACCTTCGTCCACCCGGCTTTTTCCGCTGCTTGGAAAAGCCCACCCAAAATGGTGGCATGAAACCGAAATTGTAAAATTCGATCCCAAGGGTGTTTTTTCGTTTCCCCCCGATGGGGAAAGTTGAAAAAACGCGTTTTGAATGTAATTGGTCGACCTTCGTCCACCCGGCTTTTTCCGCTGCTTGGAAAAGCGCACCCAAAATGGTGGCATGAAACCGAAATTGTAAAATTCGATCCCAAGGGTGTTTTTTCGTTTCGCCCCGATGGGGAAAGTTGAAAAAACGCGTTTTGAACGGAATTGGTCGACCTTCGTCCACCCGGCTTTTTCCGCTGCTTGGAAAAGCCCACCCAAAATGGTGGCATGAAACCGAAATTGTAAAATTCGATCCCAAGGGTGTTTTTTCGTTTCCCCCCGATGGGGAAAGTTGAAAAAACGCGTTTTGAATGTAATTGGTCGACCTTCGTCCACCCGGCTTTTTCCGCTGCTTGGAAAAGCCCACCCAAAATGGTGGCATGAAACCGAAATTGTAAAATTCGATCCCAAGGGTGTTTTTTCGTTTCCCCCCGATGGGGAAAGTTGAAAAAACGCGTTTTGAATGTAATTGGTCGACCTTCGTCCACCCGGCTTTTTCCGCTGCTTGGAAAAGCGCACCCAAAATGGTGGCATGAAACCGAAATTGTAAAATTCGATCCCAAGGGTGTTTTTTCGTTTCGCCCCGATGGGGAAAGTTGAAAAAACGCGTTTTGAACGGAATTGGTCGACCTTCGTCCACCCGGCTTTTTCCGCTGCTTGGAAAAGCCCACCCAAAATGGTGGCATGAAACCGAAATTGTAAAATTCGATCCCAAGGGTGTTTTTTCGTTTCCCCCCGATGGGGAAAGTTGAAAAAACGCGTTTTGAATGTAATTGGTCGACCTTCGTCCACCCGGCTTTTTCCGCTGCTTGGAAAAGCGCACCCAAAATGGTGGCATGAAACCGAAATTGTAAAATTCGATCCCAAGGGTGTTTTTTCGTTTCGCCCCGATGGGGAAAGTTGAAAAAACGCGTTTTGAACGGAATTGGTCGACCTTCGTCCACCCGGCTTTTTCCGCTGCTTGGAAAAGCCCACCCAAAATGGTGGCATGAAACCGAAATTGTAAAATTCGATCCCAAGGGTGTTTTTTCGTTTCCCCCCGATGGGGAAAGTTGAAAAAACGCGTTTTGAATGTAATTGGTCGACCTTCGTCCACCCGGCTTTTTCCGCTGCTTGGAAAAGCGCACCCAAAATGGTGGCATGAAACCGAAATTGTAAAATTCGATCCCAAGGGTGTTTTTTCGTTTCGCCCCGATGGGGAAAGTTGAAAAAACGCGTTTTGAACGGAATTGGTCGACCTTCGTCCACCCGGCTTTTTCCGCTGCTTGGAAAAGCGCACCCAAAATGGTGGCATGAAACCGAAATTGTAAAATTCGATCCCAAGGGTGTTTTTTCGTTTCCCCCCGATGGGGAAAGTTGAAAAAACGCGTTTTGAATGTAATTGGTCGACCTTCGTCCACCCGGCTTTTTCCGCTGCTTGGAAAAGCGCACCCAAAATGGTGGCATGAAACCGAAATTGTAAAATTCGATCCCAAGGGTGTTTTTTCGTTTCGCCCCGATGGGGAAAGTTGAAAAAACGCGTTTTGAACGGAATTGGTCGACCTTCGTCCACCCGGCTTTTTCCGCTGCTTGGAAAAGCCCACCCAAAATGGTGGCATGAAACCGAAATTGTAAAATTCGATCCCAAGGGTGTTTTTTCGTTTCCCCCCGATGGGGAAAGTTGAAAAAACGCGTTTTGAATGTAATTGGTCGACCTTCGTCCACCCGGCTTTTTCCGCTGCTTGGAAAAGCCCACCCAAAATGGTGGAATGAAACCGAAATTGTAAAATTCGATCCCAAGGGTGTTTTTTCGTTTCCCCCCGATGGGGAAAGTTGAAAAAACGCGTTTTGAACGTAATTGGTCGACCTTCGTCCACCCGGCTTTTTCCGCTGCTTGGAAAAGCCCACCCAAAATGGTGGCATGAAACCGAAATTGTAAAATTCGATCCCAAGGGTGTTTTTTCGTTTCGCCCCGATGGGGAAAGTTGAAAAAACGCGTTTTGAACGGAATTGGTCGACCTTCGTCCACCCGGCTTTTTCCGCTGCTTGGAAAAGCGCACCCAAAATGGTGGCATGAAACCGAAATTGTAAAATTCGATCCCAAGGGTGTTTTTTCGTTTCGCCCCGATGGGGAAAGTTGAAAAAACGCGTTTTGAACGTAATTGGTCCACCTTCGTCCACCCGGCTTTTTCCGCTGCTTGGAAAAGCCCACCCAAAATGGTGGCATGAAACCGAAATTGTAAAATTCGATCCCAAGGGTGTTTTTTCGTTTCGCCCCGATGGGGAAAGTTGAAAAAACGCGTTTTGAACGGAATTGGTCGACCTTCGTCCACCCGGCTTTTTCCGCTGCTTGGAAAAGCGCACCCAAAATGGTGGCATGAAACCGAAATTGTAAAATTCGATCCCAAGGGTGTTTTTTCGTTTCGCCCCGATGGGGAAAGTTGAAAAAACGCGTTTTGAACGTAATTGGTCCACCTTCGTCCACCCGGCTTTTTCCGCTGCTTGGAAAAGCCCACCCAAAATGGTGGCATGAAACCGAAATTGTAAAATTCGATCCCAAGGGTGCTTTTTCGTTTCGCCCCGATGGGGAAAGTTGAAAAAACGCGTTTTGAACGGAATTGGTCGACCTTCGTCCACCCGGCTTTTTCCGCTGCTTGGAAAAGCCCACCCAAAATGGTGGCATGAAACCGAAATTGTAAAATTCGATCCCAAGGGTGTTTTTTCGTTTCGCCCCGATGGGGAAAGTTGAAAAAACGCGTTTTGAACGGAATTGGTCGACCTTCGTCCACCCGGCTTTTTCCGCTGCTTGGAAAAGCCCACCCAAAATGGTGGCATGAAACCGAAATTGTAAAATTCGATCCCAAGGGTGTTTTTTCGTTTCGCCCCGATGGGGAAAGTTGAAAAAACGCGTTTGGAACGGAATTGGTCGACCTTCGTCCACCCGGCTTTTTCCGCTGCTTGGAAAAGCCCACCCAAAATGGTGGCATGAAACCGAAATTGTAAAATTCGATCCCAAGGGTGTTTTTTCGTTTCGCCCCGATGGGGAAAGTTGAAAAAACGCGTTTTGAACGGAATTGGTCGACCTTCGTCCACCCGGCTTTTTCCGCTGCTTGGAAAAGCGCACCCAAAATGGTGGCATGAAACCGAAATTGTAAAATTCGATCCCAAGGGTGTTTTTTCGTTTCGCCCCGATGGGGAAAGTTGAAAAAACGCGTTTTGAACGGAATTGGTCGACCTTCGTCCACCCGGCTTTTTCCGCTGCTTGGAAAAGCCCACCCAAAATGGTGGCATGAAACCGAAATTGTAAAATTCGATCCCAAGGGTGTTTTTTCGTTTCCCCCCGATGGGGAAAGTTGAAAAAACGCGTTTTGAATGTAATTGGTCGACCTTCGTCCACCCGGCTTTTTCCGCTGCTTGGAAAAGCCCACCCAAAATGGTGGCATGAAACCGAAATTGTAAAATTCGATCCCAAGGGTGTTTTTTCGTTTCCCCCCGATGGGGAAAGTTGAAAAAACGCGTTTTGAATGTAATTGGTCGACCTTCGTCCACCCGGCTTTTTCCGCTGCTTGGAAAAGCCCACCCAAAATGGTGGCATGAAACCGAAATTGTAAAATTCGATCCCAAGGGTGTTTTTTCGTTTCCCCCCGATGGGGAAAGTTGAAAAAACGCGTTTTGAATGTAATTGGTCGACCTTCGTCCACCCGGCTTTTTCCGCTGCTTGGAAAAGCGCACCCAAAATGGTGGCATGAAACCGAAATTGTAAAATTCGATCCCAAGGGTGTTTTTTCGTTTCGCCCCGATGGGGAAAGTTGAAAAAACGCGTTTTGAACGGAATTGGTCGACCTTCGTCCACCCGGCTTTTTCCGCTGCTTGGAAAAGCCCACCCAAAATGGTGGCATGAAACCGAAATTGTAAAATTCGATCCCAAGGGTGTTTTTTCGTTTCCCCCCGATGGGGAAAGTTGAAAAAACGCGTTTTGAATGTAATTGGTCGACCTTCGTCCACCCGGCTTTTTCCGCTGCTTGGAAAAGCGCACCCAAAATGGTGGCATGAAACCGAAATTGTAAAATTCGATCCCAAGGGTGTTTTTTCGTTTCGCCCCGATGGGGAAAGTTGAAAAAACGCGTTTTGAACGGAATTGGTCGACCTTCGTCCACCCGGCTTTTTCCGCTGCTTGGAAAAGCCCACCCAAAATGGTGGCATGAAACCGAAATTGTAAAATTCGATCCCAAGGGTGTTTTTTCGTTTCCCCCCGATGGGGAAAGTTGAAAAAACGCGTTTTGAATGTAATTGGTCGACCTTCGTCCACCCGGCTTTTTCCGCTGCTTGGAAAAGCGCACCCAAAATGGTGGCATGAAACCGAAATTGTAAAATTCGATCCCAAGGGTGTTTTTTCGTTTCGCCCCGATGGGGAAAGTTGAAAAAACGCGTTTTGAACGGAATTGGTCGACCTTCGTCCACCCGGCTTTTTCCGCTGCTTGGAAAAGCGCACCCAAAATGGTGGCATGAAACCGAAATTGTAAAATTCGATCCCAAGGGTGTTTTTTCGTTTCCCCCCGATGGGGAAAGTTGAAAAAACGCGTTTTGAATGTAATTGGTCGACCTTCGTCCACCCGGCTTTTTCCGCTGCTTGGAAAAGCGCACCCAAAATGGTGGCATGAAACCGAAATTGTAAAATTCGATCCCAAGGGTGTTTTTTCGTTTCGCCCCGATGGGGAAAGTTGAAAAAACGCGTTTTGAACGGAATTGGTCGACCTTCGTCCACCCGGCTTTTTCCGCTGCTTGGAAAAGCCCACCCAAAATGGTGGCATGAAACCGAAATTGTAAAATTCGATCCCAAGGGTGTTTTTTCGTTTCCCCCCGATGGGGAAAGTTGAAAAAACGCGTTTTGAATGTAATTGGTCGACCTTCGTCCACCCGGCTTTTTCCGCTGCTTGGAAAAGCCCACCCAAAATGGTGGAATGAAACCGAAATTGTAAAATTCGATCCCAAGGGTGTTTTTTCGTTTCCCCCCGATGGGGAAAGTTGAAAAAACGCGTTTTGAACGTAATTGGTCGACCTTCGTCCACCCGGCTTTTTCCGCTGCTTGGAAAAGCCCACCCAAAATGGTGGCATGAAACCGAAATTGTAAAATTCGATCCCAAGGGTGTTTTTTCGTTTCGCCCCGATGGGGAAAGTTGAAAAAACGCGTTTTGAACGGAATTGGTCGACCTTCGTCCACCCGGCTTTTTCCGCTGCTTGGAAAAGCGCACCCAAAATGGTGGCATGAAACCGAAATTGTAAAATTCGATCCCAAGGGTGTTTTTTCGTTTCGCCCCGATGGGGAAAGTTGAAAAAACGCGTTTTGAACGGAATTGGTCGACCTTCGTCCACCCGGCTTTTTCCGCTGCTTGGAAAAGCGCACCCAAAATGGTGGCATGAAACCGAAATTGTAAAATTCGATCCCAAGGGTGTTTTTTCGTTTCGCCCCGATGGGGAAAGTTGAAAAAACGCGTTTTGAACGTAATTGGTCCACCTTCGTCCACCCGGCTTTTTCCGCTGCTTGGAAAAGCGCACCCAAAATGGTGGCATGAAACCGAAATTGTAAAATTCGATCCCAAGGGTGCTTTTTCGTTTCGCCCCGATGGGGAAAGTTGAAAAAACGCGTTTTGAACGGAATTGGTCGACCTTCGTCCACCCGGCTTTTTCCGCTGCTTGGAAAAGCCCACCCAAAATGGTGGCATGAAACCGAAATTGTAAAATTCGATCCCAAGGGTGTTTTTTCGTTTCGCCCCGATGGGGAAAGTTGAAAAAACGCGTTTTGAACGGAATTGGTCGACCTTCGTCCACCCGGCTTTTTCCGCTGCTTGGAAAAGCCCACCCAAAATGGTGGCATGAAACCGAAATTGTAAAATTCGATCCCAAGGGTGTTTTTTCGTTTCGCCCCGATGGGGAAAGTTGAAAAAACGCGTTTTGAACGGAATTGGTCGACCTTCGTCCACCCGGCTTTTTCCGCTGCTTGGAAAAGCCCACCCAAAATGGTGGCATGAAACCGAAATTGTAAAATTCGATCCCAAGGGTGTTTTTTCGTTTCGCCCCGATGGGGAAAGTTGAAAAAACGCGTTTGGAACGGAATTGGTCGACCTTCGTCCACCCGGCTTTTTCCGCTGCTTGGAAAAGCCCACCCAAAATGGTGGCATGAAACCGAAATTGTAAAATTCGATCCCAAGGGTGTTTTTTCGTTTCGCCCCGATGGGGAAAGTTGAAAAAACGCGTTTTGAACGGAATTGGTCGACCTTCGTCCACCCGGCTTTTTCCGCTGCTTGGAAAAGCGCACCCAAAATGGTGGCATGAAACCGAAATTGTAAAATTCGATCCCAAGGGTGTTTTTTCGTTTCGCCCCGATGGGGAAAGTTGAAAAAACGCGTTTTGAACGGAATTGGTCGACCTTCGTCCACCCGGCTTTTTCCGCTGCTTGGAAAAGCCCACCCAAAATGGTGGCATGAAACCGAAATTGTAAAATTCGATCCCAAGGGTGTTTTTTCGTTTCGCCCCGATGGGGAAAGTTGAAAAAACGCGTTTTGAATGTAATTGGTCGACCTTCGTCCACCCGGCTTTTTCCGCTGCTTGGAAAAGCCCACCCAAAATGGTGGCATGAAACCGAAATTGTAAAATTCGATCCCAAGGGTGTTTTTTCGTTTCGCCCCGATGGGGAAAGTTGAAAAAACGCGTTTTGAACGTAATTGGTCGACCTTCGTCCACCCGGCTTTTTCCGCTGCTTGGAAAAGCCAACTCAAAATGGTGGCATGAAACCGAAATTGTAAAATTCGATCCCAAGGGTGTTTTTTCGTTTCCCCCCGATGGGGAAAGTTGAAAAAACGCGTTTTGAATGTAATTGGTCGACCTTCGTCCACCCGGCTTTTTCCGCTGCTTGGAAAAGCCCACCCAAAATGGTGGCATGAAACCGAAATTGTAAAATTCGATCCCAAGGGTGTTTTTTCGTTTCGCCCCGATGGGGAAAGTTGAAAAAACGCGTTTTGAACGTAATTGGTCGACCTTCGTCCACCCGGCTTTTTCCGCTGCTTGGAAAAGCCCACCCAAAATGGTGGCATGAAACCGAAATTGTAAAATTCGATCCCAAGGGTGTTTTTTCGTTTCCCCCCGATGGGGAAAGTTGAAAAAACGCGTTTTGAATGTAATTGGTCGACCTTCGTCCACCCGGCTTTTTCCGCTGCTTGGAAAAGCCCACCCAAAATGGTGGCATGAAACCGAAATTGTAAAATTCGATCCCAAGGGTGTTTTTTCGTTTCGCCCCGATGGGGAAAGTTGAAAAAACGCGTTTTGAACGGAATTGGTCGACCTTCGTCCACCCGGCTTTTTCCGCTGCTTGGAAAAGCCCACCCAAAATGGTGGCATGAAACCGAAATTGTAAAATTCGATCCCAAGGGTGTTTTTTCGTTTCCCCCCGATGGGGAAAGTTGAAAAAACGCGTTTTGAATGTAATTGGTCGACCTTCGTCCACCCGGCTTTTTCCGCTGCTTGGAAAAGCCCACCCAAAATGGTGGCATGAAACCGAAATTGTAAAATTCGATCCCAAGGGTGTTTTTTCGTTTCGCCCCGATGGGGAAAGTTGAAAAAACGCGTTTTGAACGTAATTGGTCGACCTTCGTCCACCCGGCTTTTTCCGCTGCTTGGAAAAGCCAACTCAAAATGGTGGCATGAAACCGAAATTGTAAAATTCGATCCCAAGGGTGTTTTTTCGTTTCCCCCCGATGGAGAAAGTTGAAAAAACGCGTTTTGAATGTAATTGGTCGACCTTCGTCCACCCGGCTTTTTCCGCTGCTTGGAAAAGCCCACCCAAAATGGTGGCATGAAACCGAAATTGTAAAATTCGATCCCAAGGGTGTTTTTTCGTTTCGCCCCGATGGGGAAAGTTGAAAAAACGCGTTTTGAACGGAATTGGTCGACCTTCGTCCACCCGGCTTTTTCCGCTGCTTGGAAAAGCCCACCCAAAATGGTGGCATGAAACCGAAATTGTAAAATTCGATCCCAAGGGTGTTTTTTCGTTTCCCCCCGATGGGGAAAGTTGAAAAAACGCGTTTTGAATGTAATTGGTCGACCTTCGTCCACCCGGCTTTTTCCGCTGCTTGGAAAAGCCCACCCAAAATGGTGGCATGAAACCGAAATTGTAAAATTCGATCCCAAGGGTGTTTTTTCGTTTCGCCCCGATGGGGAAAGTTGAAAAAACGCGTTTTGAACGGAATTGGTCGACCTTCGTCCACCCGGCTTTTTCCGCTGCTTGGAAAAGCCAACTCAAAATGGTGGCATGAAACCGAAATTGTAAAATTCGATCCCAAGGGTGTTTTTTCGTTTCCCCCCGATGGGGAAAGTTGAAAAAACGCGTTTTGAATGTAATTGGTCGACCTTCGTCCACCCGGCTTTTTCCGCTGCTTGGAAAAGCCCACCCAAAATGGTGGCATGAAACCGAAATTGTAAAATTCGATCCCAAGGGTGTTTTTTCGTTTCGCCCCGATGGGGAAAGTTGAAAAAACGCGTTTTGAACGTAATTGGTCGACCTTCGTCCACCCGGCTTTTTCCGCTGCTTGGAAAAGCCAACTCAAAATAGTGGCATGAAACCGAAATTGTAAAATTCGATCCCAAGGGTGTTTTTTCGTTTCGCCTCGATGGGGAAAGTTGAAAAAACGCGTTTTGAACGCAATTGGTCGACCTTCGTCCACCCGGCTTTTTCCGCTGCTTGGAAAAGCCCACCCAAAATGATGGCATGAAACCCAAATTGTAAAATTCGATCCCAAGGGTGTTTTTTCGTTTCGCCCCGATGGGGAAAGTTCAAAAAAACGCGTTTTGAACGCAATTGGACGACCTTCGTCAATCCGGCTTTTTCCGCTGCTTGGAAAAGCCCACCCAAAATGGTGGCATGAAACCGAAATTGTAAAATTCGATCCCAAGGGTGTTTTTTCGTTTCGACCCGACGGGGAAAGTTGATAAAACGCATTTTGAACGCAATTGGATAACCTTCGTACACCCGGCTTCTTCCGCTGCTTCGAAAAAGCCCACCCAAAATGGTGGCATGAAACCGAAATTGTAAAATTCGATCCCAAGGGTGTTTTTTCGTTTCGCCCCGATGGGGAAAGTCGAAAAAACGCGTTTTGAACTAAATTATACGACCTGCGTCAACCCGGCTTTATGCGCTGCTTGGAAAAGCCCACCCAAAATGGTGGTATGAAACCGAAATTGTAAAATTCGATTCCCAGGGTGTTTTTTCGTTTCGCCCCGATAGGGAAAGTCGAAAAAACGCGTTTTGAACAAAATTATACGACCTTCGTCAACCTTGCTTTATGCGCTGCTTGGAAAAGCCCACCCAAAATGGTGGTATGAAACCGAAATTGTAAAATTCGATTCCCAGGGTGTTTTTTCGTTTCCCCCAGATGGGGAAAGTCAAAAAAACGCGTTTTGAACAAAATTATACGACCTTCGTCAACCCGGCTTTATGCGCTGCTTGGAAAAGCCCACCCAAAATGGTGGCATCAAACCGAAATTGTAAAATTCGATCCCAAGGGTGTTTTTTCGTTTCGCCCCGATGGGGAAAGTTGAAAAAACGTGTTTTGAACGGAATTGGTCGACCTTCGTCCACCCGGCTTTTTCCGCTGCTTGGAAAAGCCCACCCAAAATGGTGGTATGAAACCGAAATTGTAAAATTCGATTCCCAGGGTGTTTTTTCGTTTCGCCCCGATAGGGAAAGTCGAAAAAACGCGTTTTGAACAAAATTATACGACCTTCGTCAACCTTGCTTTATGCGCTGCTTGGAAAAGCCCACCCAAAATGGTGGTATGAAACCGAAATTGTAAAATTCGATTCCCAGGGTGTTTTTTCGTTTCCCCCAGATGGGGAAAGTCGAAAAAACGCGTTTTGAACAAAATTATACGACCTGCGTCAACCCGGCTTTATGCGCTGCTTGGAAAAGCCCACCCAAAATGGTGGTATGAAACCGAAATTGTAAAATTCGATTCCCAGGGTGTTTTTTCGTTTGGCCCCGATATGGAAAGTCGAAAAAACGCGTTTTGAACAAAATTATACGACCTTCGTCAACCCGGCTTTATGCACTGCTTGGAAAAGCCCACCCAAAATGATGGTATGAAACCGAAATTGTAAAATTCGATTCCCAGGGTGTTTTTTCGTTTCGCCCTGATAGGGAAAGTCGAAAAAACGCGTTTTGAACAAAATTATACGACCTTCGTCAACCCGGCTTTATGCGCTGCTTGGAAAAGCCCACCCAAAATGGTGGTATGAAACCGAAATTGTAAAATTCGATTCCCAGGGTGTTTTTTCGTTTCGCTCCGATGGGGAAAGTCAAAAAAACGCGTTTTGAACAAAATTATACGACCTTCGTCAACCCGGCTTTATGCGCTGCTTGGAAAAGCCCACCCAAAATGGTGGTATGAAACCGAAATTGTAAAATTCGATTCCCAGGGTGTTTTTTCGTTTCGCTCCGATGGGGAAAGTCAAAAAAACGCGTTTTGAACAAAATTATACGACCTTCGTCAACCCGGCTTTATGCGCTGCTTGGAAAAGCCCACCCAAAATGGTGGCATCAAACCGAAATTGTAAAATTCGATCCCAAGGGTGTTTTTTCGTTTCGCCCCGATGGGGAAAGTTGAAAAAACGCGTTTTGAACGGAATTGGTCGACCTTCGTCCACCCGGCTTTTTCCGCTGCTTGGAAAAGCCCACCCAAAATGGTGGTATGAAACCGAAATTGTAAAATTCGATTCCCAGGGTGTTTTTTCGTTTCGCTCCGATGGGGAAAGTCGAAAAAACGCGATTTGAACAAAATTATACGACCTTCGTCAACCCGGCTTTATGCGCTGCCTTGAAAAGCCCACCCAAAATGGTGGTATGAAACCGAAATTGTAAAATTCGATTCCCAGGGTGTTTTTTCGTTTCCCCCAGATGGGGAAAGTCGAAAAAACGCGTTTTGAACAAAATTATACGACCTTCGTCAACCCGGCTTTATGCGCTGCTTGGAAAAGCCCACCCAAAATGGTGGTATGAAACCGAAATTGTAAAATTCGATTCCCAGGGTGTTTTTTCGTTTCGCCCCGATAGGGAAAGTCGAAAAAAAGCGTTTTGAACAAAATTATACGACCTTCCTCAACCCGGCTTTATGCGCTGCTTGGAAAAGCCAACCCAAAATGGTGGTATGAAACCGAAATTGTAAAATTCGATTCCCAGGATGTTTTTTCGTTTCGCTCCGATGGGGAAAGTCAAAAAAACGCGTTTTGAACAAAATTATACGACCTTCGTCAACCCGGCTTTATGCGCTGCTTGGAAAAGCCCACCCAAAATGGTGGTATGAAACCGAAATTGTAAAATTCGATTCCCAGGGTGTTTTTTCGTTTGGCCCCGATATGGAAAGTCGAAAAAAGGCGTTTTGAACAAAATTATACGACCTTCGTCAACCCGGCTTTATGCGCTGCTTCGAAAAGCCCACCCAAAATGGTGGTATGAAACCGAAATTGTAAAATTCGATTCCCAGGGTGTTTTTTCGTTTCGCCCCGATAGGGAAAGTCGAAAAAAAGAGTTTTGAACAAAATTATACGACCTTCCTCAACCCGGCTTTATGCGCTGCTTGGAAAAGCCCACCCAAAATGGTGGTATCAAACCGAAATTGTAAAATTCGATTCCCAGGGTGTTTTTTCGTTTCGCCCCGATAGGGAAAGTCGAAAAAACGCGTTTTGAACAAAATTATACGACCTTCGTCAACCTTGCTTTATGCGCTGCTTGGAAAAGCCCACCCAAAATGGTGGTATGAAACCGAAATTGTAAAATTCGATTCCCAGGGTGTTTTTTCGTTTCCCCCAGATGGGGAAAGTCAAAAAAACGCGTTTTGAACAAAATTATACGACCTTCGTCAACCCGGCTTTATGCGCTGCTTGAAAAAGCCCACCCAAAATGGTGGCATCAAACCGAAATTGTAAAATTCGATCCCAAGGGTGTTTTTTCGTTTCGCCCCGATGGGGAAAGTTGAAAAAACGCGTTTTGAACGGAATTGGTCGACCTTCGTCCACCCGGCTTTTTCCGCTGCTTGGAAAAGCCCACCCAAAATGGTGGTATGAAACCGAAATTGTAAAATTCGATTCCCAGGGTGTTTTTTCGTTTCGCTCCGATGGGGAAAGTCGAAAAAACGCGATTTGAACAAAATTATACGACCTTCGTCAACCCGGCTTTATGCGCTGCCTGGAAAAGCCCACCCAAAATGGTGGTATGAAACCGAAATTGTAAAATTCGATTCCCAGGGTGTTTTTTCGTTTCCCCCAGATGGGGAAAGTCGAAAAAACGCGTTTTGAACAAAATTATACGACCTTCGTCAACCCGGCTTTATGCGCTGCTTGGAAAAGCCCACCCAAAATGGTGGTATGAAACCGAAATTGTAAAATTCGATTCCCAGGGTGTTTTTTCGTTTCGCCCCGATAGGGAAAGTCGAAAAAAAGCGTTTTGAACAAAATTATACGACCTTCCTCAACCCGGCTTTATGCGCTGCTTGGAAAAGCCCACCCAAAATGGTGGTATGAAACCGAAATTGTAAAATTCGATTCCCAGGGTGTTTTTTCGTTTCGCTCCGATGGGGAAAGTCAAAAAAACGCGTTTTGAACAAAATTATACGACCTTCGTCAACCCGGCTTTATGCGCTGCTTGGAAAAGCCCACCCAAAATGGTGGTATGAAACCGAAATTGTAAAATTCGATTCCCAGGGTGTTTTTTCGTTTCGCTCCGATGGGGAAAGTCAAAAAAACGCGTTTTGAACAAAATTATACGACCTTCGTCAACCCGGCTTTATGCGCTGCTTGAAAAAGCCCACCCAAAATGGTGGCATCAAACCGAAATTGTAAAATTCGATCCCAAGGGTGTTTTTTCGTTTCGCTCCGATGGGGAAAGTCAAAAAAACGCGTTTTGAACAAAATTATACGACCTTCGTCAACCCGGCTTTATGCGCTGCTTGGAAAAGCCCACCCAAAATGGTGGTATGAAACCGAAATTGTAAAATTCGATTCCCAGGGTGTTTTTTCGTTTGGCCCCGATATGGAAAGTCGAAAAAAGGCGTTTTGAACAAAATTATACGACCTTCGTCAACCCGGCTTTATGCGCTGCTTCGAAAAGCCCACCCAAAATGGTGGTATGAAACCGAAATTGTAAAATTCGATTCCCAGGGTGTTTTTTCGTTTCGCCCCGATAGGGAAAGTCGAAAAAAAGAGTTTTGAACAAAATTATACGACCTTCCTCAACCCGGCTTTATGCGCTGCTTGGAAAAGCCCACCCAAAATGGTGGTATCAAACCGAAATTGTAAAATTCGATTCCCAGGGTGTTTTTTCGTTTCGCCCCGATAGGGAAAGTCGAAAAAACGCGTTTTGAACAAAATTATACGACCTTCGTCAACCTTGCTTTATGCGCTGCTTGGAAAAGCCCACCCAAAATGGTGGTATGAAACCGAAATTGTAAAATTCGATTCCCAGGGTGTTTTTTCGTTTCCCCCAGATGGGGAAAGTCAAAAAAACGCGTTTTGAACAAAATTATACGACCTTCGTCAACCCGGCTTTATGCGCTGCTTGAAAAAGCCCACCCAAAATGGTGGCATCAAACCGAAATTGTAAAATTCGATCCCAAGGGTGTTTTTTCGTTTCGCCCCGATGGGGAAAGTTGAAAAAACGCGTTTTGAACGGAATTGGTCGACCTTCGTCCACCCGGCTTTTTCCGCTGCTTGGAAAAGCCCACCCAAAATGGTGGTATGAAACCGAAATTGTAAAATTCGATTCCCAGGGTGTTTTTTCGTTTCGCTCCGATGGGGAAAGTCGAAAAAACGCGATTTGAACAAAATTATACGACCTTCGTCAACCCGGCTTTATGCGCTGCCTGGAAAAGCCCACCCAAAATGGTGGTATGAAACCGAAATTGTAAAATTCGATTCCCAGGGTGTTTTTTCGTTTCCCCCAGATGGGGAAAGTCGAAAAAACGCGTTTTGAACAAAATTATACGACCTTCGTCAACCCGGCTTTATGCGCTGCTTGGAAAAGCCCACCCAAAATGGTGGTATGAAACCGAAATTGTAAAATTCGATTCCCAGGGTGTTTTTTCGTTTCCCCCAGATGGGGAAAGTCGAAAAAACGCGTTTTGAACAAAATTATACGACCTTCGTCAACCCGGCTTTATGCGCTGCTTGGAAAAGCCCACCCAAAATGGTGGTATGAAACCGAAATTGTAAAATTCGATTCCCAGGGTGTTTTTTCGTTTCGCCCCGATAGGGAAAGTCGAAAAAAAGCGTTTTGAACAAAATTATACGACCTTCCTCAACCCGGCTTTATGCGCTGCTTGGAAAAGCCCACCCAAAATGGTGGTATGAAACCGAAATTGTAAAATTCGATTCCCAGGGTGTTTTTTCGTTTCGCTCCGATGGGGAAAGTCAAAAAAACGCGTTTTGAACAAAATTATACGACCTTCGTCAACCCGGCTTTATGCGCTGCTTGGAAAAGCCCACCCAAAATGGTGGTATGAAACCGAAATTGTAAAATTCGATTCCCAGGGTGTTTTTTCGTTTCGCTCCGATGGGGAAAGTCAAAAAAACGCGTTTTGAACAAAATTATACGACCTTCGTCAACCCGGCTTTATGCGCTGCTTGGAAAAGCCCACCCAAAATGGTGGTATGAAACCGAAATTGTAAAATTCGATTCCCAGGGTGTTTTTTCGTTTGGCCCCGATATGGAAAGTCGAAAAAAGGCGTTTTGAACAAAATTATACGACCTTCGTCAACCCGGCTTTATGCGCTGCTTCGAAAAGCCCACCCAAAATGGTGGTATGAAACCGAAATTGTAAAATTCGATTCCCAGGGTGTTTTTTCGTTTCGCCCCGATACGGAAAGTCGAAAAAAAGAGTTTTGAACAAAATTATACGACCTTCCTCAACCCGGCTTTATGCGCTGCTTGGAAAAGCCCACCCAAAATGGTGGTATCAAACCGAAATTGTAAAATTCGATTCCCAGGGTGTTTTTTCGTTTCGCCCCGATAGGGAAAGTCGAAAAAACGCGTTTTGAACAAAATTATACGACCTTCGTCAACCTTGCTTTATGCGCTGCTTGGAAAAGCCCACCCAAAATGGTGGTATGAAACCGAAATTGTAAAATTCGATTCCCAGGGTGTTTTTTCGTTTCGCTGCGATGGGGAAAGTAAAAAAAACGCGTTTTGAACAAAATTATACGACCTTCGTCAACCCGGCTTTATGCGCTGCTTGAAAAAGCCCACCCAAAATGGTGGCATCAAACCGAAATTGTAAAATTCGATCCCAAGGGTGTTTTTTCGTTTCGCCCCGATGGGGAAAGTTGAAAAAACGCGTTTTGAACGGAATTGGTCGACCTTCGTCCACCCGGCTTTTTCCGCTGCTTGGAAAAGCCCACCCAAAATGGTGGTATGAAACCGAAATTGTAAAATTCGATTCCCAGGGTGTTTTTTCGTTTCGCTCCGATGGGGAAAGTCGAAAAAACGCGATTTGAACAAAATTATACGACCTTCGTCAACCCGGCTTTATGCGCTGCCTGGAAAAGCCCACCCAAAATGGTGGTATGAAACCGAAATTGTAAAATTCGATTCCCAGGGTGTTTTTTCGTTTCCCCCAGATGGGGAAAGTCGAAAAAACGCGTTTTGAACAAAATTATACGACCTTCGTCAACCCGGCTTTATGCGCTGCTTGGAAAAGCCCACCCAAAATGGTGGTATGAAACCGAAATTGTAAAATTCGATTCCCAGGGTGTTTTTTCGTTTCGCCCCGATAGGGAAAGTCGAAAAAAAGCGTTTTGAACAAAATTATACGACCTTCCTCAACCCGGCTTTATGCGCTGCTTGGAAAAGCCCACCCAAAATGGTGGTATGAAACCGAAATTGTAAAATTCGATTCCCAGGGTGTTTTTTCGTTTCGCTCCGATGGGGAAAGTCAAAAAAACGCGTTTTGAACAAAATTATACGACCTTCGTCAACCCGGCTTTATGCGCTGCTTGGAAAAGCCCACCCAAAATGGTGGTATGTAACCGAAATTGTAAAATTCGAATCCCAGGGTGTTTTTTCGTTTCGCTCCGATGGGGAAAGTCAAAAAAACGCGTTTTGAACAAAATTATACGACCTTCGTCAACCCGGCTTTATGCGCTGCTTGGAAAAGCCCACCCAAAATGGTGGTATGAAACCGAAATTGTAAAATTCGATTCCCAGGGTGTTTTTTCGTTTCGCTCCGATGGGGAAAGTCAAAAAAACGCGTTTTGAACAAAATTATACGACCTTCGTCAACCCGGCTTTATGCGCTGCTTGGAAAAGCCCACCCAAAATGGTGGTATGAAACCGAAATTGTAAAATTCGATTCCCAGGGTGTTTTTTCGTTTCGCTCCGATTGGGAAAGTCGAAAAAACGCGTTTTGAACAAAATTATACGACCTTCGTCAACCCGGCTTTATGCGCTGCTTGGAAAAGCCCACCCAAAATGGTGGTATGAAACCGAAATTGTAAAATTCGATTCCCAGGGTGTTTTTTCGTTTGGCCCCGATATGGAAAGTCGAAAAAACGCGTTTTGAACAAAATTATACGACCTTCGTCAACCCGGCTTTATGCGCTGCTTCGAAAAGCCCACCCAAAATGGTGGTATGAAACCGAAATTGTAAAATTCGATTCCCAGGGTGTTTTTTCGTTTCGCCCCGATAGCGAAAGTCGAAAAAAAGCGTTTTGAACAAAATTATACGACCTTCGTCAACCCGGCTTTATGCGCTGCTTGGAAAAGCCCACCCAAAATGGTGGTATGAAACCGAAATTGTAAAATTCGATTCCCAGGGTGTTTTTTCGTTTGGCCCCGATAGGGAAAGTCGAAAAAACGCGTTTTGAACAAAATTATACGACTTTCGTCAACCCGGCTTTATGCGCTGCTTGGAAAAGCCCACCCAAAATGGTGGTATGAAACCGAAATTGTAAAATTCGATTCCCAGGGTGTTTTTTCGTTTGGCCCCGATATGGAAAGTCGAAAAAACGCGTTTTGAACAAAATTATACGACCTGCGTCAACCCGGCTTTATGCGCTGCTTGGAAAAGCCCACCCAAAATGGTGGTATGAAACCGAAATTGTAAAATTCGATTCCCAGGGTGTTTTTTCGTTTGGCCCCGATATGGAAAGTCGAAAAAACGCGTTTTGAACAAAATTATACGACCTTCGTCAACCCGGCTTTATGCGCTGCTTGGAAAAGCCCACCCAAAATGGTGGTATGAAACCGAAATTGTAAAATTCGATTCCCAGGGTGTTTTTTCGTTTGGCCCCGATATGGAAAGTCGAAAAAACGCGTTTTGAACAAAATTATACGACCTTCGTCAACCCGGCTTTATGCGCTGCTTCGAAAAGCCCACCCAAAATGGTGGTATGAAACCGAAATTGTAAAATTCGATTCCCAGGGTGTTTTTTCGTTTCGCCCCGATAGCGAAAGTCGAAAAAAAGCGTTTTGAACAAAATTATACGACCTTCCTCAACCCGGCTTTATGCGCTGCTTGGAAAAGCCCACCCAAAATGGTGGTATGAAACCGAAATTGTAAAATTCGATTCCCAGGGTGTTTTTTCGTTTGGCCCCGATAGGGAAAGTCGAAAAAACGCGTTTTGAACAAAATTATACGACTTTCGTCAACCCGGCTTTATGCGCTGCTTGGAAAAGCCCACCCAAAATGGTGGTATGAAACCGAAATTGTAAAATTCGATTCCCAGGGTGTTTTTTCGTTTGGCCCCGATATGGAAAGTCGAAAAAACGCGTTTTGAACAAAATTATACGACCTGCGTCAACCCGGCTTTATGCGCTGCTTGGAAAAGCCCACCCAAAATGGTGGTATGAAACCGAAATTGTAAAATTCGATTCCCAGGGTGTTTTTTCGTTTGGCCCCGATATGGAAAGTCGAAAAAACGCGTTTTGAACAAAATTATACGACCTTCGTCAACCCGGCTTTATGCGCTGCTTGGAAAAGCCCACCCAAAATGGTGGTATGAAACCGAAATTGTAAAATTCGATTCCCAGGGTGTTTTTTCGTTTCGCCCCGATAGGGAAAGTCGAAAAAACGCGTTTTGAACAAAATTATACGACCTTCGTCAACCCGGCTTTATGCGCTGCTTGGAAAAGCCCACCCAAAATGGTGGTATGAAACCGAAATTGTAAAATTCGATTCAAAGGGTGTTTTTTCGTTTCGCTCCGATGGGGAAAGTCAAAAAAACGCGTTTTGAACAAAATTATACGACCTTCGTCAACCCGGCTTTATGCGCTGCTTGGAAAAGCCCACCCAAAATGGTGGTATGAAACCGAAATTGTAAAATTCGATTCCCAGGGTGTTTTTTCGTTTGGCCCCGATATGGAAAGTCGAAAAAACGCGTTTTGAACAAAATTATACGACCTTCGTCAACCCGGCTTTATGCGCTGCTTCGAAAAGCCCACCCAAAATGGTGGTATGAAACCGAAATTGTAAAATTCGATTCCCAGGGTGTTTTTTCGTTTCGCCCCGATAGGGAAAGTCGAAAAAAAGCGTTTTGAACAAAATTATACGACCTTCGTCAACCCGGCTTTATGCGCTGCTTGGAAAAGCCCACCCAAAATGGTGGTATGAAACCGAAATTGTAAAATTCGATTCAAAGGGTGTTTTTTCGTTTCGCTCCGATGGGGAAAGTCAAAAAAACGCGTTTTGAACAAAATTATACGACCTTCGTCAACCCGGCTTTATGCGCTGCTTGGAAAAGCCCACCCAAAATGGTGGTATGAAACCGAAATTGTAAAATTCGATTCCCAGGGTGTTTTTTCGTTTGGCCCCGATATGGAAAGTCGAAAAAACGCGTTTTGAACAAAATTATACGACCTTCGTCAACCCGGCTTTATGCGCTGCTTCGAAAAGCCCACCCAAAATGGTGGTATGAAACCGAAATTGTAAAATTCGATTCCCAGGGTGTTTTTTCGTTTCGCCCCGATAGGGAAAGTCGAAAAAAAGCGTTTTGAACAAAATTATACGACCTTCCTCAACCCGGCTTTATGCGCTGCTTGGAAAAGCCCACCCAAAATGGTGGTATGAAACCGAAATTGTAAAATTCGATTCCCAGGGTGTTTTTTCGTTTCGCTCCGATGGGGAAAGTCAAAAAAACGCGTTTGGAACAAAATTATACGACCTTCGTCAACCCGGCTTTATGCGCTGCTTGGAAAAGCCCACCCAAAATGGTGGTATGAAACCGAAATTGTAAAATTCGATTCCCAGGGTGTTTTTTCGTTTGGCCCCGATATGGAAAGTCGAAAAAAGGCGTTTTGAACAAAATTATACGACCTTCGTCAACCCGGCTTTATGCGCTGCTTGGAAAAGCCCACCCAAAATGGTGGTATGAAACCGAAATTATAAAATTCGATTCCCAGGGTGTTTTTTCGTTTCGCTCCGATGGGGAAAGTCGAAAAAACGCGTTTTGAACAAAATTATACGACCTTCGTCAACCCGGCTTTATGCGCTGCTTGGAAAAGCCCACCCAAAATGGTGGTATGAAACCGAAATTGTAAAATTCGATTCCCAGGTTGTTTTTTCGTTTCGCTCCGATGGGGAAAGTCAAAAAAACGCGTTTTGAACAAAATTATACGACCTGCGTCAACCCGGCTTTATGCGCTGCTTGGAAAAGCCCACCCAAAATGGTGGTATGAAACCGAAATTGTAAAATTCGATTCCCAGGGTGTTTTTTCGTTTGGCCCCGATATGGATAGTCGAAAAAACGCGTTTTGAACAAAATTATACGACCTTCGTCAACCCGGCTTTATGCGCTGCTTGGAAAAGCCCACCCAAAATGGTGGTATGAAACCGAAATTGTAAAATTCGATTCCCAGGGTGTTTTTTCGTTTGGCCCCGATATGGAAAGTCGAAAAAACGCGTTTTGAACAAAATTATACGACCTTCGTCAACCCGGCTTTATGCGCTGCTTGGAAAAGCCCACCCAAAATGGTGGTATGAAACCGAAATTGTAAAATTCGATTCCCAGGGTGTTTTTTCGTTTCGCCCCGATAGGGAAAGTCGAAAAAACGCGTTTTGAACAAAATTATACGACCTTCGTCAACCCGGCTTTATGCGCTGCTTGGAAAAGCCCACCCAAAATGGTGGTATGAAACCGAAATTGTAAAATTCGATTCCCAGGGTGTTTTTTCGTTTCGCTCCGATGGGGAAAGTCAAAAAAACGCGTTTTGAACAAAATTATACGACCTTCGTCAACCCGGCTTTATGCGCTGCTTGGAAAAGCCCACCCAAAATGGTGGTATGAAACCGAAATTGTAAAATTCGATTCCCAGGGTGTTTTTTCGTTTGGCCCCAATATGGAAAGTCGAAAAAACGCGTTTTGAACAAAATTATACGACCTTCGTCAACCCGGCTTTATGCGCTGCTTGGAAAAGCCCACCCAAAATGGTGGTATGAAACCGAAATTGTAAAATTCGATTCCCAGGGTGTTTTTTCGTTTCGCCCCGATAGGGAAAGTCGAAAAAAAGCGTTTTGAACAAAATTATACGACCTTCCTCAACCCGGCTTTATGCGCTGCTTGGAAAAGCCCACCCAAAATGGTGGTATGAAACCGAAATTGTAAAATTCGATTCCCAGGGTGTTTTTTCGTTTCGCTCCGATGGGGAAAGTCAAAAAAACGCGTTTTGAACAAAATTATACGACCTTCGTCAACCCGGCTTTATGCGCTGCTTGGAAAAGCCCACCCAAAATGGTGGTATGAAACCGAAATTGTAAAATTCGATTCCCAGGGTGTTTTTTCGTTTCGCCCCGATAGGGAAAGTCGAAAAAAAGCGTTTTGAACAAAATTATACGACCTTCCTCAACCCGGCTTTATGCGCTGCTTGGAAAAGCCCACCCAAAATGGTGGTATGAAACCGAAATTGTAAAATTCGATTCCCAGGGTGTTTTTTCGTTTCGCTCCGATGGGGAAAGTCAAAAAAACGCGTTTTGAACAAAATTATACGACCTTCGTCAACCCGGCTTTATGCGCTGCTTGGAAAAGCCCACCCAAAATGGTGGTATGAAACCGAAATTGTAAAATTCGATTCCCAGGGTGTTTTTTCGTTTGGCCCCAATATGGAAAGTCGAAAAAACGCGTTTTGAACAAAATTATACGACCTTCGTCAACCCGGCTTTATGCGCTGCTTGGAAAAGCCCACCCAAAATGGTGGTATGAAACCGAAATTGTAAAATTCGATTCCCAGGGTGTTTTTTCGTTTCGCCCCGATAGGGAAAGTCGAAAAAAAGCGTTTTGAACAAAATTATACGACCTTCCTCAACCCGGCTTTATGCGCTGCTTGGAAAAGCCCACCCAAAATGGTGGTATGAAACCGAAATTGTAAAATTCGATTCCCAGGGTGTTTTTTCGTTTCGCTCCGATGGGGAAAGTCAAAAAAACGCATTTGGAACAAAATTATACGACCTTCGTCAACCCGGCTTTATGCGCTGCTTGGAAAAGCCCACCCAAAATGGTGGTATGAAACCGAAATTGTAAAATTCGATTCCCAGGGTGTTTTTTCGTTTCGCCCCGATAGCGAAAGTCGAAAAAAAGCGTTTTGAACAAAATTATACGACCTTCCTCAACCCGGCTTTATGCGCTGCTTGGAAAAGCCCACCCAAAATGGTGGTATGAAACCGAAATTGTAAAATTCGATTCCCAGGGTGTTTTTTCGTTTGGCCCCGATAGGGAAAGTCGAAAAAACGCGTTTTGAACAAAATTATACGACTTTCGTCAACCCGGCTTTATGCGCTGCTTGGAAAAGCCCACCCAAAATGGTGGTATGAAACCGAAATTGTAAAATTCGATTCCCAGGGTGTTTTTTCGTTTGGCCCCGATATGGAAAGTCGAAAAAACGCGTTTTGAACAAAATTATACGACCTGCGTCAACCCGGCTTTATGCGCTGCTTGGAAAAGCCCACCCAAAATGGTGGTATGAAACCGAAATTGTAAAATTCGATTCCCAGGGTGTTTTTTCGTTTGGCCCCGATATGGAAAGTCGAAAAAACGCGTTTTGAACAAAATTATACGACCTTCGTCAACCCGGCTTTATGCGCTGCTTGGAAAAGCCCACCCAAAATGGTGGTATGAAACCGAAATTGTAAAATTCGATTCCCAGGGTGTTTTTTCGTTTCGCCCCGATAGGGAAAGTCGAAAAAACGCGTTTTGAACAAAATTATACGACCTTCGTCAACCCGGCTTTATGCGCTGCTTGGAAAAGCCCACCCAAAATGGTGGTATGAAACCGAAATTGTAAAATTCGATTCAAAGGGTGTTTTTTCGTTTCGCTCCGATGGGGAAAGTCAAAAAAACGCGTTTTGAACAAAATTATACGACCTTCGTCAACCCGGCTTTATGCGCTGCTTGGAAAAGCCCACCCAAAATGGTGGTATGAAACCGAAATTGTAAAATTCGATTCCCAGGGTGTTTTTTCGTTTGGCCCCGATATGGAAAGTCGAAAAAACGCGTTTTGAACAAAATTATACGACCTTCGTCAACCCGGCTTTATGCGCTGCTTCGAAAAGCCCACCCAAAATGGTGGTATGAAACCGAAATTGTAAAATTCGATTCCCAGGGTGTTTTTTCGTTTCGCCCCGATAGGGAAAGTCGAAAAAAAGCGTTTTGAACAAAATTATACGACCTTCGTCAACCCGGCTTTATGCGCTGCTTGGAAAAGCCCACCCAAAATGGTGGTATGAAACCGAAATTGTAAAATTCGATTCAAAGGGTGTTTTTTCGTTTCGCTCCGATGGGGAAAGTCAAAAAAACGCGTTTTGAACAAAATTATACGACCTTCGTCAACCCGGCTTTATGCGCTGCTTGGAAAAGCCCACCCAAAATGGTGGTATGAAACCGAAATTGTAAAATTCGATTCCCAGGGTGTTTTTTCGTTTGGCCCCGATATGGAAAGTCGAAAAAACGCGTTTTGAACAAAATTATACGACCTTCGTCAACCCGGCTTTATGCGCTGCTTGGAAAAGCCCACCCAAAATGGTGGTATGAAACCGAAATTGTAAAATTCGATTCCCAGGGTGTTTTTTCGTTTCGCCCCGATAGGGAAAGTCGAAAAAAAGCGTTTTGAACAAAATTATACGACCTTCCTCAACCCGGCTTTATGCGCTGCTTGGAAAAGCCCACCCAAAATGGTGGTATGAAACCGAAATTGTAAAATTCGATTCCCAGGGTGTTTTTTCGTTTCGCTCCGATGGGGAAAGTCAAAAAAACGCGTTTGGAACAAAATTATACGACCTTCGTCAACCCGGCTTTATGCGCTGCTTGGAAAAGCCCACCCAAAATGGTGGTATGAAACCGAAATTGTAAAATTCGATTCCCAGGGTGTTTTTTCGTTTGGCCCCGATATGGAAAGTCGAAAAAAGGCGTTTTGAACAAAATTATACGACCTTCGTCAACCCGGCTTTATGCGCTGCTTGGAAAAGCCCACCCAAAATGGTGGTATGAAACCGAAATTATAAAATTCGATTCCCAGGGTGTTTTTTCGTTTCGCTCCGATGGGGAAAGTCGAAAAAACGCGTTTTGAACAAAATTATACGACCTTCGTCAACCCGGCTTTATGCGCTGCTTGGAAAAGCCCACCCAAAATGGTGGTATGAAACCGAAATTGTAAAATTCGATTCCCAGGTTGTTTTTTCGTTTCGCTCCGATGGGGAAAGTCAAAAAAACGCGTTTTGAACAAAATTATACGACCTGCGTCAACCCGGCTTTATGCGCTGCTTGGAAAAGCCCACCCAAAATGGTGGTATGAAACCGAAATTGTAAAATTCGATTCCCAGGGTGTTTTTTCGTTTGGCCCCGATATGGATAGTCGAAAAAACGCGTTTTGAACAAAATTATACGACCTTCGTCAACCCGGCTTTATGCGCTGCTTGGAAAAGCCCACCCAAAATGGTGGTATGAAACCGAAATTGTAAAATTCGATTCCCAGGGTGTTTTTTCGTTTGGCCCCGATATGGAAAGTCGAAAAAACGCGTTTTGAACAAAATTATACGACCTTCGTCAACCCGGCTTTATGCGCTGCTTGGAAAAGCCCACCCAAAATGGTGGTATGAAACCGAAATTGTAAAATTCGATTCCCAGGGTGTTTTTTCGTTTCGCCCCGATAGGGAAAGTCGAAAAAACGCGTTTTGAACAAAATTATACGACCTTCGTCAACCCGGCTTTATGCGCTGCTTGGAAAAGCCCACCCAAAATGGTGGTATGAAACCGAAATTGTAAAATTCGATTCCCAGGGTGTTTTTTCGTTTCGCTCCGATGGGGAAAGTCAAAAAAACGCGTTTTGAACAAAATTATACGACCTTCGTCAACCCGGCTTTATGCGCTGCTTGGAAAAGCCCACCCAAAATGGTGGTATGAAACCGAAATTGTAAAATTCGATTCCCAGGGTGTTTTTTCGTTTGGCCCCAATATGGAAAGTCGAAAAAACGCGTTTTGAACAAAATTATACGACCTTCGTCAACCCGGCTTTATGCGCTGCTTGGAAAAGCCCACCCAAAATGGTGGTATGAAACCGAAATTGTAAAATTCGATTCCCAGGGTGTTTTTTCGTTTGGCCCCAATATGGAAAGTCGAAAAAACGCGTTTTGAACAAAATTATACGACCTTCGTCAACCCGGCTTTATGCGCTGCTTGGAAAAGCCCACCCAAAATGGTGGTATGAAACCGAAATTGTAAAATTCGATTCCCAGGGTGTTTTTTCGTTTCGCCCCGATAGGGAAAGTCGAAAAAAAGCGTTTTGAACAAAATTATACGACCTTCCTCAACCCGGCTTTATGCGCTGCTTGGAAAAGCCCACCCAAAATGGTGGTATGAAACCGAAATTGTAAAATTCGATTCCCAGGGTGTTTTTTCGTTTCGCTCCGATGGGGAAAGTCAAAAAAACGCATTTGGAACAAAATTATACGACCTTCGTCAACCCGGCTTTATGCGCTGCTTGGAAAAGCCCACCCAAAATGGTGGTATGAAACCGAAATTGTAAAATTCGATTCCCAGGGTGTTTTTTCGTTTCGCTCCGATGGGGAAAGTCAAAAAAACGCGTTTTGAACAAAATTATACGACCTTCGTCAACCCGGCTTTATGCGCTGCTTGGAAAAGCCCACCCAAAATGGTGGTATGAAACCGAAATTGTAAAATTCGATTCCCAGGGTTTTTTTTCGTTTCGCTCCGATGGGGAAAGTCAAAAAAACGCGTTTTGAACAAAATTATACGACCTTCGTCAACCCGGCTTTATGCGCTGCTTGGAAAAGCCCACCCAAAATGGTGGTATGAAACCGAAATTGTAAAATTCGATTCCCAGGGTGTTTTTTCGTTTGGCCCCGATATGGATAGTCGAAAAAACGCGTTTTGAACAAAATTATACGACCTTCGTCAACCCGGCTTTATGCCCTGCTTGGAAAAGCCCACCCAAAATGGTGGTATGAAACCGAAATTGTAAAATTCGATTCCCAGGGTGTTTTTTCGTTTCGCCCCGATAGGGAAAGTCAAAAAAACGCGTTTTGAACAAAATTATACGACCTTCGTCAACCCGGCTTTATGCGCTGCTTGGAAAAGCCCACCCAAAATGGTGGTATGAAACCGAAATTGTAAAATTCGATTCCCAGGGTGTTTTTTCGTTTCGCTCCGATGGGGAAAGTCAAAAAAACGCGTTTTGAACAAAATTATACGACCTTCGTCAACCCGGCTTTATGCGCTGCTTGGAAAAGCCCACCCAAAATGGTGGTATGAAACCGAAATTGTAAAATTCGATTCCCAGGGTGTTTTTTCGTTTCGCTCCGATGGGGAAAGTCAAAAAAACGCGTTTTGAACAAAATTATACGACCTTCGTCAACCCGGCTTTATGCGCTGCTTGGAAAAGCCCACCCAAAATGGTGGTATGAAACCGAAATTGTAAAATTCGATTCCCAGGTTGTTTTTTCGTTTCGCTCCGATGGGGAAAGTCAAAAAAACGCGTTTTGAACAAAATTATACGACCTGCGTCAACCCGGCTTTATGCGCTGCTTGGAAAAGCCCACCCAAAATGGTGGTATGAAACCGAAATTGTAAAATTCGATTCCCAGGGTGTTTTTTCGTTTGGCCCCGATATGGATAGTCGAAAAAACGCGTTTTGAACAAAATTATACGACCTTCGTCAACCCGGCTTTATGCGCTGCTTGGAAAAGCCCACCCAAAATGGTGGTATGAAACCGAAATTGTAAAATTCGATTCCCAGGGTGTTTTTTCGTTTCGCCCCGATAGGGAAAGTCGAAAAAAAGCGTTTTGAACAAAATTATACGACCTTCCTCAACCCGGCTTTATGCGCTGCTTGGAAAAGCCCACCCAAAATGGTGGTATGAAACCGAAATTGTAAAATTCGATTCCCAGGGTGTTTTTTCGTTTCGCTCCGATGGGGAAAGTCAAAAAAACGCATTTGGAACAAAATTATACGACCTTCGTCAACCCGGCTTTATGCGCTGCTTGGAAAAGCCCACCCAAAATGGTGGTATGAAACCGAAATTGTAAAATTCGATTCCCAGGGTGTTTTTTCGTTTCGCTCCGATGGGGAAAGTCAAAAAAACGCGTTTTGAACAAAATTATACGACCTTCGTCAACCCGGCTTTATGCGCTGCTTGGAAAAGCCCACCCAAAATGGTGGTATGAAACCGAAATTGTAAAATTCGATTCCCAGGGTTTTTTTTCGTTTCGCTCCGATGGGGAAAGTCAAAAAAACGCGTTTTGAACAAAATTATACGACCTTCGTCAACCCGGCTTTATGCGCTGCTTGGAAAAGCCCACCCAAAATGGTGGTATGAAACCGAAATTGTAAAATTCGATTCCCAGGGTGTTTTTTCGTTTGGCCCCGATATGGATAGTCGAAAAAACGCGTTTTGAACAAAATTATACGACCTTCGTCAACCCGGCTTTATGCCCTGCTTGGAAAAGCCCACCCAAAATGGTGGTATGAAACCGAAATTGTAAAATTCGATTCCCAGGGTGTTTTTTCGTTTCGCCCCGATAGGGAAAGTCAAAAAAACGCGTTTTGAACAAAATTATACGACCTTCGTCAACCCGGCTTTATGCGCTGCTTGGAAAAGCCCACCCAAAATGGTGGTATGAAACCGAAATTGTAAAATTCGATTCCCAGGGTGTTTTTTCGTTTCGCTCCGATGGGGAAAGTCAAAAAAACGCGTTTTGAACAAAATTATACGACCTTCGTCAACCCGGCTTTATGCGCTGCTTGGAAAAGCCCACCCAAAATGGTGGTATGAAACCGAAATTGTAAAATTCGATTCCCAGGGTGTTTTTTCGTTTCGCTCCGATGGGGAAAGTCAAAAAAACGCGTTTTGAACAAAATTATACGACCTTCGTCAACCCGGCTTTATGCGCTGCTTGGAAAAGCCCACCCAAAATGGTGGTATGAAACCGAAATTGTAAAATTCGATTCCCAGGTTGTTTTTTCGTTTCGCTCCGATGGGGAAAGTCAAAAAAACGCGTTTTGAACAAAATTATACGACCTGCGTCAACCCGGCTTTATGCGCTGCTTGGAAAAGCCCACCCAAAATGGTGGTATGAAACCGAAATTGTAAAATTCGATTCCCAGGGTGTTTTTTCGTTTGGCCCCGATATGGATAGTCGAAAAAACGCGTTTTGAACAAAATTATACGACCTTCGTCAACCCGGCTTTATGCGCTGCTTGGAAAAGCCCACCCAAAATGGTGGTATGAAACCGAAATTGTAAAATTCGATTCCCAGGGTGTTTTTTCGTTTCGCTCCGATGGGGAAAGTCAAAAAAACGCGTTTTGAACAAAATTATACGACCTTCGTCAACCCGGCTTTATGCGCTGCTTGGAAAAGCCCACCCAAAATGGTGGTATGAAACCGAAATTGTAAAATTCGATTCCCAGGGTGTTTTTTCGTTTCGCTCCGATGGGGAAAGTCAAAAAAACGCGTTTTGAACAAAATTATACGACCTTCGTCAACCCGGCTTTATGCGCTGCTTGGAAAAGCCCACCCAAAATGGTGGTATGAAACCGAAATTGTAAAATTCGATTCCCAGGGTGTTTTTTCGTTTCGCTCCGATGGGGAAAGTCAAAAAAACGCGTTTTGAACAAAATTATACGACCTTCGTCAACCCGGCTTTATGCGCTGCTTGGAAAAGCCCACCCAAAATGGTGGTATGAAACCGAAATTGTAAAATTCGATTCCCAGGGTGTTTTTTCGTTTCGCTCCGATGGGGAAAGTCAAAAAAACGCGTTTTGAACAAAATTATACGACCTTCGTCAACCCGGCTTTATGCGCTGCTTGGAAAAGCCCACCCAAAATGGTGGTATGAAACCGAAATTGTAAAATTCGATTCCCAGGGTGTTTTTTCGTTTCGCTCCGATGGGGAAAGTCAAAAAAACGCGTTTTGAACAAAATTATACGACCTTCGTCAACCCGGCTTTATGCGCTGCTTGGAAAAGCCCACCCAAAATGGTGGTATGAAACCGAAATTGTAAAATTCGATTCCCAGGGTGTTTTTTCGTTTCGCTCCGATGGGGAAAGTCGAAAAAACGCGTTTTGAACAAAATTATACGACCTTCGTCAACCCGGCTTTATGCGCTGCTTGGAAAAGCCCACCCAAAATGGTGGTATGAAACCGAAATTGTAAAATTCGATTCCCAGGTTGTTTTTTCGTTTCGCTCCGATGGGGAAAGTCAAAAAAACGCGTTTTGAACAAAATTATACGACCTGCGTCAACCCGGCTTTATGCGCTGCTTGGAAAAGCCCACCCAAAATGGTGGTATGAAACCGAAATTGTAAAATTCGATTCCCAGGGTGTTTTTTCGTTTGGCCCCGATATGGATAGTCGAAAAAACGCGTTTTGAACAAAATTATACGACCTTCGTCAACCCGGCTTTATGCGCTGCTTGGAAAAGCCCACCCAAAATGGTGGTATGAAACCGAAATTGTAAAATTCGATTCCCAGGGTGTTTTTTCGTTTCGCTCCGATGGGGAAAGTCAAAAAAACGCGTTTTGAACAAAATTATACGACCTTCGTCAACCCGGCTTTATGCGCTGCTTGGAAAAGCCCACCCAAAATGGTGGTATGAAACCGAAATTGTAAAATTCGATTCCCAGGGTGTTTTTTCGTTTCGCTCCGATGGGGAAAGTCAAAAAAACGCGTTTTGAACAAAATTATACGACCTTCGTCAACCCGGCTTTATGCGCTGCTTGGAAAAGCCCACCCAAAATGGTGGTATGAAACCGAAATTGTAAAATTCGATTCCCAGGGTGTTTTTTCGTTTCGCTCCGATGGGGAAAGTCGAAAAAACGCGTTTTGAACAAAATTATACGACCTTCGTCAACCCGGCTTTATGCGCTGCTTGGAAAAGCCCACCCAAAATGGTGGTATGAAACCGAAATTGTAAAATTCGATTCCCAGGTTGTTTTTTCGTTTCGCTCCGATGGGGAAAGTCAAAAAAACGCGTTTTGAACAAAATTATACGACCTGCGTCAACCCGGCTTTATGCGCTGCTTGGAAAAGCCCACCCAAAATGGTGGTATGAAACCGAAATTGTAAAATTCGATTCCCAGGGTGTTTTTTCGTTTGGCCCCGATATGGATAGTCGAAAAAACGCGTTTTGAACAAAATTATACGACCTTCGTCAACCCGGCTTTATGCGCTTCTTGGAAAAGCCCACCCAAAATGGTGGTATGAAACCGAAATTGTAAAATTCGATTCCCAGGGTGTTTTTTCGTTTCGCTCCGATGGGGAAAGTCAAAAAAACGCGTTTTGAACAAAATTATACGACCTTCGTCAACCCGGCTTTATGCGCTGCTTGGAAAAGCCCACCCAAAATGGTGGTATGAAACCGAAATTGTAAAATTCGATTCCCAGGGTGTTTTTTCGTTTCGCTCCGATGGGGAAAGTCAAAAAAACGCGTTTTGAACAAAATTATACGACCTTCGTCAACCCGGCTTTATGCGCTGCTTGGAAAAGCCCACCCAAAATGGTGGTATGAAACCGAAATTGTAAAATTCGATTCCCAGGGTGTTTTTTCGTTTCGCTCCGATGGGGAAAGTCGAAAAAACGCGTTTTGAACAAAATTATACGACCTTCGTCAACCCGGCTTTATGCGCTGCTTGGAAAAGCCCACCCAAAATGGTGGTATGAAACCGAAATTGTAAAATTCGATTCCCAGGTTGTTTTTTCGTTTCGCTCCGATGGGGAAAGTCAAAAAAACGCGTTTTGAACAAAATTATACGACCTGCGTCAACCCGGCTTTATGCGCTGCTTGGAAAAGCCCACCCAAAATGGTGGTATGAAACCGAAATTGTAAAATTCGATTCCCAGGGTGTTTTTTCGTTTGGCCCCGATATGGATAGTCGAAAAAACGCGTTTTGAACAAAATTATACGACCTTCGTCAACCCGGCTTTATGCGCTGCTTGGAAAAGCCCACCCAAAATGGTGGTATGAAACCGAAATTGTAAAATTCGATTCCCAGGGTGTTTTTTCGTTTCGCTCCGATGGGGAAAGTCAAAAAAACGCGTTTTGAACAAAATTATACGACCTTCGTCAACCCGGCTTTATGCGCTGCTTGGAAAAGCCCACCCAAAATGGTGGTATGAAACCGAAATTGTAAAATTCGATTCCCAGGGTGTTTTTTCGTTTCGCTCCGATGGGGAAAGTCAAAAAAACGCGTTTTGAACAAAATTATACGACCTTCGTCAACCCGGCTTTATGCGCTGCTTGGAAAAGCCCACCCAAAATGGTGGTATGAAACCGAAATTGTAAAATTCGATTCCCAGGGTGTTTTTTCGTTTCGCTCCGATGGGGAAAGTCAAAAAAACGCGTTTTGAACAAAATTATACGACCTTCGTCAACCCGGCTTTATGCGCTGCTTGGAAAAGCCCACCCAAAATGGTGGTATGAAACCGAAATTGTAAAATTCGATTCCCAGGTTGTTTTTTCGTTTCCCTCCGATGGGGAAAGTCAAAAAAACGCGTTTTGAACAAAATTATACGACCTTCGTCAACCCGGCTTTATGCGCTGCTTGGAAAAGCCCACCCAAAATGGTGGTATGAAACCGAAATTGTAAAATTCGATTCCCAGGGTGTTTTTTCGTTTGGCCCCGATATGGAAAGTCGAAAAAACGCGTTTTGAACAAAATTATACGACCTTCGTCAACCCGGCTTTATGCGCTGCTTCGAAAACCCACCCAAAATGGTGGTATGAAACCGAAATTGTAAAATTCGATTCCCAGGGTGTTTTTTCGTTTCGCCCCGATAGGGAAAGTCGAAAAAAAGCGTTTTGAACAAAATTATACGACCTTCCTCAACCCGGCTTTATGCGCTGCTTGGAAAAGCCCACCCAAAATTGGTGTATGAAACCGAAATTGTAAAATTCGATTCCCAGGGTGTTTTTTCGTTTCGCTCCGATGGGGAAAGTCAAAAAAACGCGTTTTGAACAAAATTATACGACCTTCGTCAACCCGGCTTTATGCGCTGCTTCGAAAAGCCCACCCAAAATGGTGGTATGAAACCGAAATTGTAAAATTCGATTCCCAGGGTGTTTTTTCGTTTGGCCCCGATATGGAAAGTCGAAAAAACGCGTTTTGAACAAAATTATACGACCTGCGTCAACCCGGCTTTATGCGCTGCTTGGAAAAGCCCACCCAAAATGGTGGTATGAAACCGAAATTGTAAAATTCGATTCCCAGGGTGTTTTTTCGTTTCGCTCCGATGGGGAAAGTCAAAAAAACGCGTTTTGAACAAAATTATACGACCTTCGTCAACCCGGCTTTATGCGCTTCTTGGAAAAGCCCACCCAAAATGGTGGTATGAAACCGAAATTGTAAAATTCGATTCCCAGGGTGTTTTTTCGTTTGGCCCCGATATGGAAAGTCGAAAAAACGCGTTTTGAACAAAATTATACGACCTTCGTCAACCCGGCTTTATGCGCTGCTTGGAAAAGCCCACCCAAAATGGTGGTATGAAACCGAAATTGTAAAATTCGATTCCCAGGGTGTTTTTTCGTTTGGCCCCGATAGGGAAAGTCGAAAAAACGCGTTTTGAACAAAATTATACGACCTTCGTGAACCCGGCTTTATGCGCTGCTTGGAAAAGCCCACCCAAAATGGTGGTATGAAACCGAAATTGTAAAATTCGATTCCCAGGGTGTTTTTTCGTTTGGCCCCGATATGGAAAGTCGAAAAAACGCGTTTTGAACAAAATTATACGACCTGCGTCAACCCGGCTTTATGCGCTGCTTGGAAAAGCCCACCCAAAATGGTGGTATGAAACCGAAATTGTAAAATTCGATTCCCAGGGTGTTTTTTCGTTTGGCCCCGATATGGAAAGTCGAAAAAACGCGTTTTGAACAAAATTATACGACCTGCGTCAACCCGGCTTTATGCGCTGCTTGGAAAAGCCCACCCAAAATGGTGGTATGAAACCGAAATTGTAAAATTCGATTCCCAGGGTGTTTTTTCGTTTCGCTCCGATGGGGAAAGTCAAAAAAACGCGTTTTGAACAAAATTATACGACCTTCGTCAACCCGGCTTTATGCGCTGCTTGGAAAAGCCCACCCAAAATGGTGGTATGAAACCGAAATTGTAAAATTCGATTCCCAGGGTGTTTTTTCGTTTCGCCCCGATATGGAAAGTCGAAAAAACGCGTTTTGAACAAAATTATACGACCTGCGTCAACCCGGCTTTATGCGCTGCTTGGAAAAGCCCACCCAAAATGGTGGTATGAAACCGAAATTGTAAAATTCGATTCCCAGGGTGTTTTTTCGTTTGGCCCCGATATGGAAAGTCGAAAAAACGCGTTTTGAACAAAATTATACGACCTTCGTCAACCCGGCTTTATGCGCTGCTTGGAAAAGCCCACCCAAAATGGTGGTATGAAACCGAAATTGTAAAATTCGATTCCCAGGGTGTTTTTTCGTTTGGCCCCGATAGGGAAAGTCGAAAAAACGCGTTTTGAACAAAATTATACGACCTTCGTCAACCCGGCTTTATGCGCTGCTTGGAAAAGCCCACCCAAAATGGTGGTATGAAACCGAAATTGTAAAATTCGATTCCCAGGGTGTTTTTTCGTTTCGCCCCGATAGGGAAAGTCAAAAAAACGCGTTTTGAACAAAATTATACGACCTTCGTCAACCCGGCTTTATGCGCTGCTTGGAAAAGCCCACCCAAAATGGTGGTATGAAACCGAAATTGTAAAATTCGATTCCCAGGGTGTTTTTTCGTTTCGCTCCGATGGGGAAAGTCAAACAAACGCGTTTTGAACAAAATTATACGACCTTCGTCAACCCGGCTTTATGCGCTGCTTCGAAAAGCCCACCCAAAATGGTGGTATGAAACCGAAATTGTAAAATTTGATTCCCAGGGTGTTTTTTCGTTTGGCCCCGATATGGATAGTCGAAAAAACGCGTTTTGAACAAAATTATACGACCTTCGTCAACCCGGCTTTATGCGCTGCTTGGAAAAGCCCACCCAAAATGGTGGTATGAAACCGAAATTGTAAAATTCGATTCCCAGGGTGTTTTTTCGTTTCGCTCCGATGGGGAAAGTCAAAAAAACGCGTTTTGAACAAAATTATACGACCTTCGTCAACCCGGCTTTATGCGCTGCTTCGAAAAGCCCACCCAAAATGGTGGTATGAAACCGAAATTGTAAAATTCGATTCCCAGGGTGTTTTTTCGTTTCGCCCCGATAGGGAAAGTCGAAAAAAAGCGTTTTGAACAAAATTATACGACCTTCGTCAACCCGGCTTTATGCGCTGCTTGGAAAAGCCCACCCAAAATGGTGGTATGAAACCGAAATTGTAAAATTCGATTCCCAGGGTGTTTTTTCGTTTCGCTCCGATGGGGAAAGTCAAAAAAACGCGTTTTGAACAAAATTATACGACCTTCGTCAACCCGGCTTTATGCGCTGCTTGGAAAAGCCCACCCAAAATGGTGGTATGAAACCGAAATTGTAAAATTCGATTCCCAGGGTTTTTTTTCGTTTCGCTCCGATGGGGAAAGTCAAAAAAACGCGTTTTGAACAAAATTATACGACCTTCGTCAACCCGGCTTTATGCGCTGCTTGGAAAAGCCCACCCAAAATGGTGGTATGAAACCGAAATTGTAAAATTCGATTCCCAGGGTGTTTTTTCGTTTGGCCCCGATATGGATAGTCGAAAAAACGCGTTTTGAACAAAATTATACGACCTTCGTGAACCCGGCTTTATGCGCTGCTTGGAAAAGCCCACCCAAAATGGTGGTATGAAACCGAAATTGTAAAATTCGATTCCCAGGGTTTTTTTTCGTTTCGCTCCGATGGGGAAAGTCAAAAAAACGCGTTTTGAACAAAATTATACGACCTTCGTCAACCCGGCTTTATGCGCTGCTTGAAAAAGCCCACCCAAAATGGTGGCATCAAACCGAAATTGTAAAATTCGATCCCAAGGGTGTTTTTTCGTTTCGCCCCGATGGGGAAAGTTGAAAAAACGCGTTTTGAACGGAATTGGTCGACCTTCGTCCACCCGGCTTTTTCCGCTGCTTGGAAAAGCCCACCCAAAATGGTGGTATGAAACCGAAATTGTAAAATTCGATTCCCAGGGTGTTTTTTCGTTTCGCTCCGATGGGGAAAGTCGAAAAAACGCGATTTGAACAAAATTATACGACCTTCGTCAACCCGGCTTTATGCGCTGCCTGGAAAAGCCCACCCAAAATGGTGGTATGAAACCGAAATTGTAAAATTCGATTCCCAGGGTGTTTTTTCGTTTCCCCCAGATGGGGAAAGTCGAAAAAACGCGTTTTGAACAAAATTATACGACCTTCGTCAACCCGGCTTTATGCGCTGCTTGGAAAAGCCCACCTAAAATGGTGGTATGAAACCGAAATTGTAAAATTCGATTCCCAGGGTGTTTTTTCGTTTCCCCCCGATGGGGAAAGTCGAAAAAACGCGTTTTGAACAAAATTATACGACCTTCGTCAACCCGGCTTTATGCGCTGCTTGGAAAAGCCCACCCAAAATGGTGGTATGAAACCGAAATTGTAAAATTCGATTCCCAGGGTGTTTTTTCGTTTCGCTACTATGGGGAAAGTCGAAAAAACGCGTTTTGAACAAAATTATACGACCTTCGTCAACCCGGCTTTATGCGCTGCTTGGAAAAGCCCACCCAAAATGGTGGTATGAAACCGAAATTGTAAAATTCGATTCCCAGGGTGTTTTTTCGTTTCGCCCCGATAGGGAAAGTCGAAAAAACGCGTTTTGAACAAAATTATACGACCTTCGTCAACCCGGCTTTATGCGCTGCTTGGAAAAGCCCACCCAAAATGGTGGTATGAAACCGAAATTTTAAAATTCGATTCCCAGGGTGTTTTTTCGTTTTGCTCCGATGGGGAAAGTCAAAAAAACGCGTTTTGAACAAAATTATACGACCTTCGTCAACCCGGCTTTATGCGCTGCTTGGAAAAGCCCACCTAAAATGGTGGTATGAAACCGAAATTGTAAAATTCGATTCCCAGGGTGTTTTTTCGTTTGGCCCCGATATGGAAAGTCGAAAAAACGCGTTTTGAACAAAATTATACGACCTTCGTCAACCCGGCTTTATGCGCTGCTTGGAAAAGCCCACCCAAAATGGTGGTATGAAACCGAAATTGTAAAATTCGATTCCCAGGGTGTTTTTTCGTTTCGCTACGATGGGGAAAGTCGAAAAAACGCGTTTTGAACAAAATTATACGACCTTCGTCAACCCGGCTTTATGCGCTGCTTGGAAAAGCCCACCCAAAATGGTGGTATGAAACCGAAATTGTAAAATTCGATTCCCAGGGTGTTTTTTCGTTTCGCCCCGATAGGGAAAGTCGAAAAAACGCGTTTTGAACAAAATTATACGACCTTCGTCAACCCGGCTTTATGCGCTGCTTGGAAAAGCCCACCCAAAATGGTGGTATGAAACCGAAATTGTAAAATTCGATTCCCAGGGTGTTTTTTCGTTTCGCTCCGATGGGGAAAGTCAAAAAAACGCGTTTTGAACAAAATTATACGACCTTCGTCAACCCGGCTTTATGCGCTGCTTGGAAAAGCCCACCTAAAATGGTGGTATGAAACCGAAATTGTAAAATTCGATTCCCAGGGTGTTTTTTCGTTTCCCTCCGATTGGGAAAGTCGAAAAAACGCGTTTTGAACAAAATTATACGACCTTCGTCAACCCGGCTTTATTCGCTGCTTGGAAAAGCCCACCCAAAATGGTGGTATGAAACCGAAATTGTAAAATTCGCTTCCCAGGGTGTTTTTTCGTTTCGCTGCGATGGGGAAAGTAAAAAAAAACGCGTTTTGAACAAAATTATACGACCTTCGTCAACCCGGCTTTATGCGCTGCTTGGAAAAGCCCACCCAAAATGGTGGTATGAAACCGAAATTGTAAAATTCGATTCCCAGGGTGTTTTTTCGTTTCGCTCCGATGGGGAAAGTCAAAAAAACGCGTTTTGAACAAAATTATACGACCTTCGTCAACCCGGCTTTATGCGCTGCTTGGAAAAGCCCACCCAAAATGGTGGTATGAAACCGAAATTGTAAAATTCGATTCCCAGGGTGTTTTTTCGTTTCGCTCCGATGGGGAAAGTCAAAAAAACGCGTTTTGAACAAAATTATACGACCTTCGTCAACCCGGCTTTATGCGCTGCTTGGAAAAGCCCACCCAAAATGGTGGTATGAAACCGAAATTGTAAAATTCGATTCCCAGGGTGTTTTTTCGTTTCCCTCCGATTGGGAAAGTCGAAAAAACGCGTTTTGAACAAAATTATACGACCTTCGTCAACCCGGCTTTATGCGCTGCTTGGAAAAGCCCACCCAAAATGGTGGTATGAAACCGAAATTGTAAAATTCGATTCCCAGGGTGTTTTTTCGTTTCGCTGCGATGGGGAAAGTAAAAAAAAACGCGTTTTGAACAAAATTATACGACCTTCGTCAACCCGGCTTTATACGCTGCTTGGAAAAGCCCACCCAAAATGGTGGTATGAAACCGAAATTGTAAAATTCGATTCCCAGGGTGTTTTTTCGTTTCCCCCGGATGGGGAAAGTCGAAAAATGCGTTTTGAACAAAATTATACGACCTTCGTCAACCCGGCTTTATGCGCTGCTTGGAAAAGCCCACCCAAAATGGTGGTATGAAACCGAAATTGTAAAATTCGATTCCCAGGGTGTTTTTTCGTTTCGCTCCGATGGGGAAAGTCAAAAAAACGCGTTTTGAACAAAATTATACGACCTTCGTCAACCCGGCTTTATCCGCTGCTTGGAAAAGCCCACCCAAAATGGTGGTATGAAACCGAAATTGTAAAATTCGATTCCCAGGGTGTTTTTTCGTTTCGCTCCGCTGGGGAAAGTCGAAAAAACGCGTTTTGAACAAAATTATAAGACCTTCGTCAACCCGGCTTTATGCGCTGCTTGGAAAAGCCCACCTAAAATGGTGGTATGAAACCGAAATTGTAAAATTCGATTCCCAGGGTGTTTTTTCGTTTCCCTCCGATGGGGAAACTCAAAAAAAAGCGTTTGGAACAAAATTATACGACCTTCGTCAACCCGGCTTTATGCGCTGCTTGGAAAAGCCCACCCAAAATGGTGGTATGAAACCGAAATTGTAAAATTCGATTCCCAGGGTGTTTTTTCGTTTCGCTCCGATGGGGAAAGTCAAAAAAACGCGTTTTGAACAAAATTATACGACCTTCGTCAACCCGGCTTTATGCGCTGCTTGGAAAAGCCCACCCAAAATGGTGGTATGAAACCGAAATTGTAAAATTCGATTCCCAGGGTGTTTTTTCGTTTCGCTCCGATGGGAAAAGTCGAAAAAACGCGTTTTGAACAAAATTATACGACCTTCGTCAACCTGGCTTTATGCGCTGCTTGGAAAAGCCCACCCAAAATGGTGGTATGAAACCGAAATTGTAAAATTCGATTCCCAGGGTGTTTTTTCGTTTCCCTCCGATGGGGAAACTCAAAAAAAAGCGTTTGGAACAAAATTATACGACCTTCGTCAACCCGGCTTTATGCGCTGCTTGGAAAAGCCCACCCAAAATGGTGGTATGAAACCGAAATTGTAAAATTCGATTCCCAGGGTGTTTTTTCGTTTCGTTCCGATGGGGAAAGTCGAAAAAACGCGTTTCGAACAAAATTATAAGACCTTCCTCAACCCGGCTTTATGCGCTGCTTGGAAAAGCCCACCCAAAATGGTGGTATGAAACCGAAATTGTAAAATTCGATTCCCAGGGTGTTTTTTCGTTTCGCTCCGATGGGGAAAGTCGAAAAAACGCGTTTCGAACAAAATTATACGACCTTCGTCAACCCGGCTTTATGCGCTGCTTGGAAAAGCCCACCCAAAATGGTGGTATGAAACCGAAATTGTAAAATTCGATTCCCAGGGTGTTTTTTCGTTTCGCTGCGATGGGGAAAGTAAAAAAAACGCGTTTTGAACAAAATTATACGACCTTCGTCAACCCGGCTTTATACGCTGCTTGGAAAAGCCCACCCAAAATGGTGGTATGAAACCGAAATTGTAAAATTCGATTCCCAGGGTGTTTTTTCGTTTCCCCCCGATGGGGAAAGTCGAAAAAACGCGTTTTGAACAAAATTATACGACCTTCGTCAACCCGGCTTTATGCGCTGCTTGGAAAAGCCCACCCAAAATGGTGGTATGAAACCGAAATTGTAAAATTCGATTCCCAGGGTGTTTTTTCGTTTCGCTCCGATGGGGAAAGTCAAAAAAACGCGTTTTGAACAAAATTATACGACCTTCGTCAACCCGGCTTTATACGCTGCTTGGAAAAGCCCACCCAAAATGGTGGTATGAAACCGAAATTGTAAAATTCGATTCCCAGGGTGTTTTTTCGTTTCCCTCCGAAGGGGAAAGTCAAAAAAGCGCGTTTTGAACAAAATTATACGACCTTCGTCAACCCGGCTTTATGCGCTGCTTGGAAAAGCCCACCCAAAATGGTGGTATGAAACCGAAATTGTAAAATTCGATTCCCAGGGTGTTTTTTCGTTTCCCTCCGAAGGGGAAAGTCAAAAAAACGCGTTTTGAAAAAAATTATACGACCTTCGTCAACCCGGCTTTATGCGCTGCTTGGAAAAGCCCACCCAAAATGGTGGTATGGAACCGAAATTGTAAAATTCGATTCCCAGGGTGTTTTTTCGTTTGGCCCCGATATGGAAAGTCGAAAAAACGCGTTTTGAACAAAATTATACGACCTGCGTCAACCCGGCTTTATGCGCTGCTTGGAAAAGCCCACCCAAAATGGTGGTATGAAACCGAAATTGTAAAATTCGATTCCCAGGGTGTTTTTTCGTTTCGCTCCGATGGGGAAAGTCAAAAAAACGCGTTTTGAACAAAATTATACGACCTTCGTCAACCCGGCTTTATCCGCTGCTTGGAAAAGCCCACCCAAAATGGTGGTATGAAACCGAAATTGTAAAATTCGATTCCCAGGGTGTTTTTTCGTTTCGCTCCGCTGGGGAAAGTCGAAAAAACGCGTTTTGAACAAAATTATAAGACCTTCGTCAACCCGGCTTTATGCGCTGCTTGGAAAAGCCCACCTAAAATGGTGGTATGAAACCGAAATTGTAAAATTCGATTCCCAGGGTGTTTTTTCGTTTCCCTCCGATGGGGAAACTCAAAAAAAAGCGTTTGGAACAAAATTATACGACCTTCGTCAACCCGGCTTTATGCGCTGCTTGGAAAAGCCCACCCAAAATGGTGGTATGAAACCGAAATTGTAAAATTCGATTCCCAGGGTGTTTTTTCGTTTCGCTCCGATGGGGAAAGTCAAAAAAACGCGTTTTGAACAAAATTATACGACCTTCGTCAACCCGGCTTTATGCGCTGCTTGGAAAAGCCCACCCAAAATGGTGGTATGAAACCGAAATTGTAAAATTCGATTCCCAGGGTGTTTTTTCGTTTCGCTCCGATGGGAAAAGTCGAAAAAACGCGTTTTGAACAAAATTATACGACCTTCGTCAACCTGGCTTTATGCGCTGCTTGGAAAAGCCCACCCAAAATGGTGGTATGAAACCGAAATTGTAAAATTCGATTCCCAGGGTGTTTTTTCGTTTCCCTCCGATGGGGAAACTCAAAAAAAAGCGTTTGGAACAAAATTATACGACCTTCGTCAACCCGGCTTTATGCGCTGCTTGGAAAAGCCCACCCAAAATGGTGGTATGAAACCGAAATTGTAAAATTCGATTCCCAGGGTGTTTTTTCGTTTCGTTCCGATGGGGAAAGTCGAAAAAACGCGTTTCGAACAAAATTATACGACCTTCGTCAACCCGGCTTTATGCGCTGCTTGGAAAAGCCCACCCAAAATGGTGGTATGAAACCGAAATTGTAAAATTCGATTCCCAGGGTGTTTTTTCGTTTCGCTCCGATGGGGAAAGTCGAAAAAACGCGTTTCGAACAAAATTATACGACCTTCGTCAACCCGGCTTTATGCGCTGCTTGGAAAAGCCCACCCAAAATGGTGGTATGAAACCGAAATTGTAAAATTCGATTCCCAGGGTGTTTTTTCGTTTCGCTGCGATGGGGAAAGTAAAAAAAACGCGTTTTGAACAAAATTATACGACCTTCGTCAACCCGGCTTTATACGCTGCTTGGAAAAGCCCACCCAAAATGGTGGTATGAAACCGAAATTGTAAAATTCGATTCCCAGGGTGTTTTTTCGTTTCCCCCCGATGGGGAAAGTCGAAAAAACGCGTTTTGAACAAAATTATACGACCTTCGTCAACCCGGCTTTATGCGCTGCTTGGAAAAGCCCACCCAAAATGGTGGTATGAAACCGAAATTGTAAAATTCGATTCCCAGGGTGTTTTTTCGTTTCGCTCCGATGGGGAAAGTCAAAAAAACGCGTTTTGAACAAAATTATACGACCTTCGTCAACCCGGCTTTATACGCTGCTTGGAAAAGCCCACCCAAAATGGTGGTATGAAACCGAAATTGTAAAATTCGATTCCCAGGGTGTTTTTTCGTTTCCCTCCGAAGGGGAAAGTCAAAAAAGCGCGTTTTGAACAAAATTATACGACCTTCGTCAACCCGGCTTTATGCGCTGCTTGGAAAAGCCCACCCAAAATGGTGGTATGAAACCGAAATTGTAAAATTCGATTCCCAGGGTGTTTTTTCGTTTCCCTCCGAAGGGGAAAGTCAAAAAAACGCGTTTTGAAAAAAATTATACGACCTTCGTCAACCCGGCTTTATGCGCTGCTTGGAAAAGCCCACCCAAAATGGTGGTATGGAACCGAAATTGTAAAATTCGATTCCCAGGGTGTTTTTTCGTTTGGCCCCGATATGGAAAGTCGAAAAAACGCGTTTTGAACAAAATTATACGACCTGCGTCAACCCGGCTTTATGCGCTGCTTGGAAAAGCCCACCCAAAATGGTGGTATGAAACCGAAATTGTAAAATTCGATTCCCAGGGTGTTTTTTCGTTTCGCTCCGATGGGGAAAGTCAAAAAAACGCGTTTTGAACAAAATTATACGACCTTCGTCAACCCGGCTTTATGCGCTGCTTGGAAAAGCCCACCCAAAATGGTGGTATGAAACCGAAATTGTAAAATTCGATTCCCAGGGTGTTTTTTCGTTTCGCTCCGATGGGGAAAGTCAAAAAAACGCGTTTTGAACAAAATTATACGACCTTCGTCAACCCGGCTTTATGCGCTGCTTGGAAAAGCCCACCCAAAATGGTGGTATGAAACCGAAATTGTAAAATTCGATTCCCAGGGTGTTTTTTCGTTTCCCTCCGATTAGGAAAGTCGAAAAAACGCGTTTTGAACAAAATTATACGACCTTCGTCAACCCGGCTTTATGCGCTGCTTGGAAAAGCCCACCCAAAATGGTGGTATGAAACCGAAATTGTAAAATTCGATTCCCAGGGTGTTTTTTCGTTTCGCTGCGATGGGGAAAGTAAAAAAAAACGCGTTTTGAACAAAATTATACGACCTTCGTCAACCCGGCTTTATACGCTGCTTGGAAAAGCCCACCCAAAATGGTGGTATGAAACCGAAATTGTAAAATTCGATTCCCAGGGTGTTTTTTCGTTTCCCCCGGATGGGGAAAGTCGAAAAATGCGTTTTGAACAAAATTATACGACCTTCGTCAACCCGGCTTTATGCGCTGCTTGGAAAAGCCCACCCAAAATGGTGGTATGAAACCGAAATTGTAAAATTCGATTCCCAGGGTGTTTTTTCGTTTCGCTCCGATGGGGAAAGTCAAAAAAACGCGTTTTGAACAAAATTATACGACCTTCGTCAACCCGGCTTTATCCGCTGCTTGGAAAAGCCCACCCAAAATGGTGGTATGAAACCGAAATTGTAAAATTCGATTCCCAGGGTGTTTTTTCGTTTCGCTCCGCTGGGGAAAGTCGAAAAAACGCGTTTTGAACAAAATTATAAGACCTTCGTCAACCCGGCTTTATGCGCTGCTTGGAAAAGCCCACCTAAAATGGTGGTATGAAACCGAAATTGTAAAATTCGATTCCCAGGGTGTTTTTTCGTTTCCCTCCGATGGGGAAACTCAAAAAAAAGCGTTTGGAACAAAATTATACGACCTTCGTCAACCCGGCTTTATGCGCTGCTTGGAAAAGCCCACCCAAAATGGTGGTATGAAACCGAAATTGTAAAATTCGATTCCCAGGGTGTTTTTTCGTTTCGCTCCGATGGGGAAAGTCAAAAAAACGCGTTTTGAACAAAATTATACGACCTTCGTCAACCCGGCTTTATGCGCTGCTTGGAAAAGCCCACCCAAAATGGTGGTATGAAACCGAAATTGTAAAATTCGATTCCCAGGGTGTTTTTTCGTTTCGCTCCGATGGGAAAAGTCGAAAAAACGCGTTTTGAACAAAATTATACGACCTTCGTCAACCTGGCTTTATGCGCTGCTTGGAAAAGCCCACCCAAAATGGTGGTATGAAACCGAAATTGTAAAATTCGATTCCCAGGGTGTTTTTTCGTTTCCCTCCGATGGGGAAACTCAAAAAAAAGCGTTTGGAACAAAATTATACGACCTTCGTCAACCCGGCTTTATGCGCTGCTTGGAAAAGCCCACCCAAAATGGTGGTATGAAACCGAAATTGTAAAATTCGATTCCCAGGGTGTTTTTTCGTTTCGTTCCGATGGGGAAAGTCGAAAAAACGCGTTTCGAACAAAATTATAAGACCTTCCTCAACCCGGCTTTATGCGCTGCTTGGAAAAGCCCACCCAAAATGGTGGTATGAAACCGAAATTGTAAAATTCGATTCCCAGGGTGTTTTTTCGTTTCGCTCCGATGGGGAAAGTCGAAAAAACGCGTTTCGAACAAAATTATACGACCTTCGTCAACCCGGCTTTATGCGCTGCTTGGAAAAGCCCACCCAAAATGGTGGTATGAAACCGAAATTGTAAAATTCGATTCCCAGGGTGTTTTTTCGTTTCGCTGCGATGGGGAAAGTAAAAAAAACGCGTTTTGAACAAAATTATACGACCTTCGTCAACCCGGCTTTATACGCTGCTTGGAAAAGCCCACCCAAAATGGTGGTATGAAACCGAAATTGTAAAATTCGATTCCCAGGGTGTTTTTTCGTTTCCCCCCGATGGGGAAAGTCGAAAAAACGCGTTTTGAACAAAATTATACGACCTTCGTCAACCCGGCTTTATGCGCTGCTTGGAAAAGCCCACCCAAAATGGTGGTATGAAACCGAAATTGTAAAATTCGATTCCCAGGCTGTTTTTTCGTTTCGCTCCGATGGGGAAAGTCAAAAAAACGCGTTTTGAACAAAATTATACGACCTTCGTCAACCCGGCTTTATACGCTGCTTGGAAAAGCCCACCCAAAATGGTGGTATGAAACCGAAATTGTAAAATTCGATTCCCAGGGTGTTTTTTCGTTTCCCTCCGAAGGGGAAAGTCAAAAAAGCGCGTTTTGAACAAAATTATACGACCTTCGTCAACCCGGCTTTATGCGCTGCTTGGAAAAGCCCACCCAAAATGGTGGTATGAAACCGAAATTGTAAAATTCGATTCCCAGGGTGTTTTTTCGTTTCCCTCCGAAGGGGAAAGTCAAAAAAACGCGTTTTGAAAAAAATTATACGACCTTCGTCAACCCGGCTTTATGCGCTGCTTGGAAAAGCCCACCCAAAATGGTGGTATGGAACCGAAATTGTAAAATTCGATTCCCAGGGTGTTTTTTCGTTTGGCCCCGATATGGAAAGTCGAAAAAACGCGTTTTGAACAAAATTATACGACCTGCGTCAACCCGGCTTTATGCGCTGCTTGGAAAAGCCCACCCAAAATGGTGCTATGAAACCGAAATTGTAAAATTCGATTCCCAGGGTGTTTTTTCGTTTGGCCCCGATATGGAAAGTCGAAAAAACGCGTTTTGAACAAAATTATACGACCTTCGTCAACCCGGCTTTATGCGCTGCTTGGAAAAGCCCACCCAAAATGGTGGTATGAAACCGAAATTGTAAAATTCGATTCCCAGGGTGTTTTTTCGTTTGGCCCCGATAGGGAAAGTCGAAAAAACGCGTTTTGAACAAAATTATACGACCTTCGTGAACCCGGCTTTATGCGCTGCTTGGAAAAGCCCACCCAAAATGGTGGTATGAAACCGAAATTGTAAAATTCGATTCCCAGGGTGTTTTTTCGTTTGGCCCCGATATGGAAAGTCGAAAAAACGCGTTTTGAACAAAATTATACGACCTGCGTCAACCCGGCTTTATGCGCTGCTTGGAAAAGCCCACCCAAAATGGTGGTATGAAACCGAAATTGTAAAATTCGATTCCCAGGGTGTTTTTTCGTTTCGCTCCGATGGGGAAAGTCAAAAAAACGCGTTTTGAACAAAATTATACGACCTTCGTCAACCCGGCTTTATGCGCTGCTTGGAAAAGCCCACCCAAAATGGTGGTATGAAACCGAAATTGTAAAATTCGATTCCCAGGGTGTTTTTTCGTTTGGCCCCGATATGGAAAGTCGAAAAAACGCGTTTTGAACAAAATTATACGACCTTCGTCAACCCGGCTTTATGCGCTGCTTGGAAAAGCCCACCCAAAATGGTGGTATGAAACCGAAATTGTAAAATTCGATTCCCAGGGTGTTTTTTCGTTTCGCCCCGATAGGGAAAGTCGAAAAAAAGCGTTTTGAACAAAATTATACGACCTTCCTCAACCCGGCTTTATGCGCTGCTTGGAAAAGCCCACCCAAAATGGTGGTATGAAACCGAAATTGTAAAATTCGATTCCCAGGGTGTTTTTTCGTTTCGCTCCGATGGGGAAAGTCAAAAAAACGCGTTTTGAACAAAATTATACGACCTTCGTCAACCCGGCTTTATGCGCTGCTTGGAAAAGCCCACCCAAAATGGTGGTATGAAACCGAAATTGTAAAATTCGATTCCCAGGGTGTTTTTTCGTTTCGCTCCGATGGGGAAAGTCAAAAAAACGCGTTTTGAACAAAATTATACGACCTTCGTCAACCCGGCTTTATGCGCTGCTTGGAAAAGCCCACCCAAAATGGTGGTATGAAACCGAAATTGTAAAATTCGATTCCCAGGGTGTTTTTTCGTTTGGCCCCGATATGGAAAGTCGAAAAAACGCGTTTTGAACAAAATTATACGACCTTCGTCAACCCGGCTTTATGCGCTGCTTCGAAAAGCCCACCCAAAATGGTGGTATGAAACCGAAATTGTAAAATTCGATTCCCAGGGTGTTTTTTCGTTTCGCCCCGATAGGGAAAGTCGAAAAAAAGCGTTTTGAACAAAATTATACGACCTTCCTCAACCCGGCTTTATGCGCTGCTTGGAAAAGCCCACCTAAAATGGTGGTATGAAACCGAAATTGTAAAATTCGATTCCCAGGGTGTTTTTTCGTTTCCCCCCGATGGGGAAAGTCGAAAAAACGCGTTTTGAACAAAATTATACGACCTTCGTCAACCCGGCTTTATGCGCTGCTTGGAAAAGCCCACCCAAAATGGGGGTATGAAACCGAAATTGTAAAATTCGATTCCCAGGGTGTTTTTTCGTTTCGCTCCGATGGGGAAAGTCAAAAAAACGCGTTTTGAACAAAATTATACGACCTTCGTCAACCCGGCTTTATCCGCTGCTTGGAAAAGCCCACCCAAAATGGTGGTATGAAACCGAAATTGTAAAATTCGATTCCCAGGGTGTTTTTTCGTTTCGCTCCGCTTGGGAAAGTCGAAAAAACGCGTTTTGAACAAAATTATACGACCTTCGTCAACCCGGCTTTATGCGCTGCTTGGAAAAGCCCACCCAAAATGGTGGTATGAAACCGAAATTGTAAAATTCGATTCCCAGGGTGTTTTTTCGTTTCGCTCCGATGGGGAAAGTCAAAAAAACGCGTTTTGAACAAAATTATACGACCTTCGTCAACCCGGCTTTATGCGCTGCTTGGAAAAGCCCACCCAAAATGGTGGTATGAAACCGAAATTGTAAAATTCGATTCCCAGGGTGTTTTTTCGTTTGGCCCCGATATGGAAAGTCGAAAAAACGCGTTTTGAACAAAATTATACGACCTTCGTCAACCCGGCTTTATGCGCTGCTTGGAAAAGCCCACCCAAAATGGTGGTATGAAACCGAAATTGTAAAATTCGATTCCCAGGGTGTTTTTTCGTTTCGCTCCGATGGGGAAAGTCGAAAAAAAGCGTTTTGAACAAAATTATACGACCTTCGTCAACCCGGCTTTATGCGCTGCTTGGAAAAGCCCACCCAAAATGGTGGTATGAAACCGAAATTGTAAAATTCGATTCCCAGGGTGTTTTTTCGTTTCGCTCCGATGGGGAAAGTCAAAAAAACGCGTTTTGAACAAAATTATACGACCTTCGTCAACCCGGCTTTATGCGCTGCTTGGAAAAGCCCACCCAAAATGGTGGTATGAAACCGAAATTGTAAAATTCGATTCCCAGGGTGTTTTTTCGTTTCCCTCCGATTGGGAAAGTCGAAAAAACGCGTTTTGAACAAAATTATACGACCTTCGTCAACCCGGCTTTATGCGCTGCTTGGAAAAGCCCACCTAAAATGGTGGTATGAAACCGAAATTGTAAAATTCGATTCCCAGGGTGTTTTTTCGTTTCCCCCCGATGGGGAAAGTCGAAAAAACGCGTTTTGAACAAAATTATACGACCTTCGTCAACCCGGCTTTATGCGCTGCTTGGAAAAGCCCACCCAAAATGGTGGTATGAAACCGAAATTGTAAAATTCGATTCCCAGGGTGTTTTTTCGTTTCGCTCCGATGGGGAAAGTCGAAAAAAAGCGTTTTGAACAAAATTATACGACCTTCGTCAACCCGGCTTTATGCGCTGCTTGGAAAAGCCCACCCAAAATGGTGGTATGAAACCGAAATTGTAAAATTCGATTCCCAGGGTGTTTTTTCGTTTCGCTCCGATGGGGAAAGTCAAAAAAACGCGTTTTGAACAAAATTATACGACCTTCGTCAACCCGGCTTTATGCGCTGCTTGGAAAAGCCCACCCAAAATGGTGGTATGAAACCGAAATTGTAAAATTCGATTCCCAGGGTGTTTTTTCGTTTCCCTCCGATTGGGAAAGTCGAAAAAACGCGTTTTGAACAAAATTATACGACCTTCGTCAACCCGGCTTTATGCGCTGCTTGGAAAAGCCCACCCAAAATGGTGATATGAAACCGAAATTGTAAAATTCGATTCCCAGGGTGTTTTTTCGTTTCGCTGCGATGGGGAAAGTAAAAAAAAACGCGTTTTGAACAAAATTATACGACCTTCGTCAACCCGGCTTTATACGCTGCTTGGAAAAGCCCACCCAAAATGGTGGTATGAAACCGAAATTGTAAAATTCGATTCCCAGGGTGTTTTTTCGTTTCCCCCGGATGGGGAAAGTCGAAAAATGCGTTTTGAACAAAATTATACGACCTTCGTCAACCCGGCTTTATGCGCTGCTTGGAAAAGCCCACCCAAAATGGTGGTATGAAACCGAAATTGTAAAATTCGATTCCCAGGGTGTTTTTTCGTTTCGCTCCGATGGGGAAAGTCAAAAAAACGCGTTTTGAACAAAATTATACGACCTTCGTCAACCCGGCTTTATCCGCTGCTTGGAAAAGCCCACCCAAAATGGTGGTATGAAACCGAAATTGTAAAATTCGATTCCCAGGGTGTTTTTTCGTTTCGCTCCGCTGGGGAAAGTCGAAAAAACGTGTTTTGAACAAAATTATACGACCTTCGTTAACCCGGCTTTATGCGCTGCTTGGAAAAGCCCACCTAAAATGGTGGTATGAAACCGAAATTGTAAAATTCGATTCCCAGGGTGTTTTTTCGTTTCCCTCCGATGGGGAAACTCAAAAAAAAGCGTTTGGAACAAAATTATACGACCTTCGTCAACCCGGCTTTATGCGCTGCTTGGAAAAGCCCACCCAAAATGGTGGTATGAAACCGAAATTGTAAAATTCGATTCCCAGGGTGTTTTTTCGTTTCGCTCCGATGGGGAAAGTCAAAAAAACGCGTTTTGAACAAAATTATACGACCTTCGTCAACCCGGCTTTATGCGCTGCTTGGAAAAGCCCACCCAAAATGGTGGTATGAAACCGAAATTGTAAAATTCGATTCCCAGGGTGTTTTTTCGTTTCGCTCCGATGGGGAAAGTCGAAAAAACGCGTTTTGAACAAAATTATACGACCTTCGTCAACCCGGCTTTATGCGCTGCTTGGAAAAGCCCACCCAAAATGGTGGTATGAAACCGAAATTGTAAAATTCGATTCCCAGGGTGTTTTTTCGTTTCGCTCCGATGGGGAAAGTCAAAAAAACGCGTTTTGAACAAAATTATACGACCTTCGTCAACCCGGCTTTATGCACTGCTTTGAAAAGCCCACCCAAAATGGTGGTATGAAACCGAAATTGTAAAATTCGATTCCCAGGGTGTTTTTTCGTTTCGCTCCGATAGGAAAAGTCGAAAAAACGCGTTTTGAACAAAATTATACGACCTTCGTCAACCTGGCTTTATGCGCTGCTTGGAAAAGCCCACCCAAAATGGTGGTATGAAACCGAAATTGTAAAATTCGATTCCCAGGGTGTTTTTTCGTTTCCCTCCGATGGGGAAACTCAAAAAAAAGCGTTTGGAACAAAATTATACGACCTTCGTCAACCCGGCTTTATGCGCTGCTTGGAAAAGCCCACCCAAAATGGTGGTATGAAACCGAAATTGTAAAATTCGATTCCCAGGGTGTTTTTTCGTTTCCCCCCGATGGGGAAAGTCGAAAAAACGCGTTTTGAACAAAATTATACGACCTTCGTCAACCTGGCTTTATGCGCTGCTTGGAAAAGCCCACCCAAAATGGTGGTATGAAACCGAAATTGTAAAATTCGATTCCCAGGGTGTTTTTTCGTTTCCCCCCGATGGGGAAAGTCGAAAAAACGCGTTTTGAACAAAATTATACGACCTTCGTCAACCCGGCTTTATGCGCTGCTTGGAAAAGCCCACCCAAAATGGTGGTATGAAACCGAAATTGTAAAATTCGATTCCCAGGGTGTTTTTTCGTTTCGCTGCGATGGGGAAAGTAAAAAAAAACGCGTTTTGAACAAAATTATACGACCTTCGTCAACCCGGCTTTATGCACTGCTTGGAAAAGCCCACCCAAAATGGTGGTATGAAACCGAAATTGTAAAATTCGATTCCCAGGGTGTTTTTTCGTTTCGCTGCGATGGGGAAAGTAAAAAAAAACGCGTTTTGAACAAAATTATACGACCTTCGTCAACCCGGCTTTATACGCTGCTTGGAAAAGCCCACCCAAAATGGTGGTATGAAACCGAAATTGTAAAATTCGATTCCCAGGGTGTTTTTTCGTTTCCCCCGGATGGGGAAAGTCGAAAAATGCGTTTTGAACAAAATTATACGACCTTCGTCAACCCGGCTTTATGCGCTGCTTGGAAAAGCCCACCCAAAATGGTGGTATGAAACCGAAATTGTAAAATTCGATTCCCAGGGTGTTTTTTCGTTTCGCTCCGATGGGGAAAGTCAAAAAAACGCGTTTTGAACAAAATTATACGACCTTCGTCAACCCGGCTTTATCCGCTGCTTGGAAAAGCCCACCCAAAATGGTGGTATGAAACCGAAATTGTAAAATTCGATTCCCAGGGTGTTTTTTCGTTTCGCTCCGCTGGGGAAAGTCGAAAAAACGCGTTTTGAACAAAATTATAAGACCTTCGTCAACCCGGCTTTATGCACTGCTTGGAAAAGCCCACCTAAAATGGTGGTATGAAACCGAAATTGTAAAATTCGATTCCCAGGGTGTTTTTTCGTTTCCCTCCGATGGGGAAACTCAAAAAAAAGCGTTTGGAACAAAATTATACGACCTTCGTCAACCCGGCTTTATGCGCTGCTTGGAAAAGCCCACCCAAAATGGTGGTATGAAACCGAAATTGTAAAATTCGATTCCCAGGGTGTTTTTTCGTTTCGCTCCGATGGGGAAAGTCAAAAAAACGCGTTTTGAACAAAATTATACGACCTTCGTCAACCCGGCTTTATGCGCTGCTTGGAAAAGCCCACCCAAAATGGTGGTATGAAACCGAAATTGTAAAATTCGATTCCCAGGGTGTTTTTTCGTTTCGCTCCGATGGGGAAAGTCGAAAAAACGCGTTTTGAACAAAATTATACGACCTTCGTCAACCCGGCTTTATGCGCTGCTTGGAAAAGCCCACCCAAAATGGTGGTATGAAACCGAAATTGTAAAATTCGATTCCCAGGGTGTTTTTTCGTTTCGCTCCGATGGGGAAAGTCAAAAAAACGCGTTTTGAACAAAATTATACGACCTTCGTCAACCCGGCTTTATGCACTGCTTTGAAAAGCCCACCCAAAATGGTGGTATGAAACCGAAATTGTAAAATTCGATTCCCAGGGTGTTTTTTCGTTTCGCTCCGATAGGAAAAGTCGAAAAAACGCGTTTTGAACAAAATTATACGACCTTCGTCAACCTGGCTTTATGCGCTGCTTGGAAAAGCCCACCCAAAATGGTGGTATGAAACCGAAATTGTAAAATTCGATTCCCAGGGTGTTTTTTCGTTTCCCTCCGATGGGGAAACTCAAAAAAAAGCGTTTGGAACAAAATTATACGACCTTCGTCAACCCGGCTTTATGCGCTGCTTGGAAAAGCCCACCCAAAATGGTGGTATGAAACCGAAATTGTAAAATTCGATTCCCAGGGTGTTTTTTCGTTTCGTTCCGATGGGGAAAGTCGAAAAAACGCGTTTCGAACAAAATTATAAGACCTTCGTCAACCCGGCTTTATGCGCTGCTTGGACAAGCCCACCCAAAATGGTGGTATGAAACCGAAATTGTAAAATTCGATTCCCAGGGTGTTTTTTCGTTTCGCTCCGATGGGGAAAGTCGAAAAAACGCGTTTCGAACAAAATTATACGACCTTCGTCAACCCGGCTTTATGCGCTGCTTGGAAAAGCCACCCAAAATGGTGGTATGAAACCGAAATTGTAAAATTCGATTCCCAGGGTGTTTTTTCGTTTCGCTGCGATGGGGAAAGTAAAAAAAACGCGTTTTGAACAAAATTATACGACCTTCGTCAACCCGGCTTTATACGCTGCTTGGAAAAGCCCACCCAAAATGGTGGTATGAAACCGAAATTGTAAAATTCGATTCCCAGGGTGTTTTTTCGTTTCCCCCCGATGGGGAAAGTCGAAAAAACGCGTTTTGAACAAAATTATACGACCTTCGTCAACCCGGCTTTATGCGCTGCTTGGAAAAGCCCACCCAAAATGGTGCTATGAAACCGAAATTGTAAAATTCGATTCCCAGGGTGTTTTTTCGTTTCGCTCCGATGGGGAAAGTCAAAAAAACGCGTTTTGAACAAAATTATACGACCTTCGTCAACCCGGCTTTATACGCTGCTTGGAAAAGCCCACCCAAAATGGTGGTATGAAACCGAAATTGTAAAATTCGATTCCCAGGGTGTTTTTTCGTTTCCCTCCGAAGGGGAAAGTCAAAAAAGCGCGTTTTGAACAAAATTATACGACCTTCGTCAACCCGGCTTTATGCGCTGCTTGGAAAAGCCCACCCAAAATGGTGGTATGAAACCGAAATTGTAAAATTCGATTCCCAGGGTGTTTTTTCGTTTCCCCCAGATGGGGAAAGTCGAAAAAACGCGTTTTGAACAAAATTATACGACCTGCGTCAACCCGGCTTTATGCGCTGCTTGGAAAAGCCCACCCAAAATGGTGGTATGAAACCGAAATTGTAAAATTCGATTCCCAGGGTGTTTTTTCGTTTCGCTCCGATGGGGAAAGTCGAAAAAACGCGTTTTGAACAAAATTATACGACCTTCGTGAACCCGGCTTTATGCGCTGCTTGGAAAAGCCCACCCAAAATGGTGGTATGAAACCGAAATTGTAAAATTCGATTCCCAGGGTGTTTTTTCGTTTCGCTCCGATGGGGAAAGTCAAAAAAACGCGTTTTGAACAAAATTATACGACCTTCGTCAACCCGGCTTTATGCGCTGCTTGGAAAAGCCCACCCAAAATGGTGGTATGAAACCGAAATTGTAAAATTCGATTCCCAGGGTGTTTTTTCGTTTCGCTCCGATGGGGAAAGTCGAAAAAACGCGTTTTGAACAAAATTATACGACCTTCGTCAACCCGGCTTTATGCGCTGCTTGGAAAAGCCCACCCAAAATGGTGCTATGAAACCGAAATTGTAAAATTCGATTCCCAGGGTGTTTTTTCGTTTCGCTCCGATGGGGAAAGTCAAAAAAACGCGTTTTGAACAAAATTATACGACCTTCGTCAACCCGGCTTTATGCACTGCTTGGAAAAGCCCACCCAAAATGGTGGTATGAAACCGAAATTGTAAAATTCGATTCCCAGGGTGTTTTTTCGTTTCGCTCCGATGGGAAAAGTCGAAAAAACGCGTTTTGAACAAAATTATACGACCTTCGTCAACCTGGCTTTATGCGCTGCTTGGAAAAGCCCACCCAAAATGGTGGTATGAAACCGAAATTGTAAAATTCGATTCCCAGGGTGTTTTTTCGTTTCCCTCCGATGGGGAAACTCAAAAAAAAGCGTTTGGAACAAAATTATACGACCTTCGTCAACCCGGCTTTATGCGCTGCTTGGAAAAGCCCACCCAAAATGGTGGTATGAAACCGAAATTGTAAAATTCGATTCCCAGGGTGTTTTTTCGTTTCGCTGCGATGGGGAAAGTAAAAAAAACGCGTTTTGAACAAAATTATACGACCTTCGTCAACCCGGCTTTATACGCTGCTTGGAAAAGCCCACCCAAAATGGTGGTATGAAACCGAAATTGTAAAATTCGATTCCCAGGGTGTTTTTTCGTTTCCCCCCGATGGGGAAAGTCGAAAAAACGCGTTTTGAACAAAATTATACGACCTTCGTCAACCCGGCTTTATGCGCTGCTTGGAAAAGCCCACCCAAAATGGTGGTATGAAACCGAAATTGTAAAATTCGATTCCCAGGGTGTTTTTTCGTTTCGCTCCGATGGGGAAAGTCAAAAAAACGCGTTTTGAACAAAATTATACGACCTTCGTCAACCCGGCTTTATACGCTCCTTGGAAAAGCCCACCCAAAATGGTGGTATGAAACCGAAATTGTAAAATTCGATTCCCAGGGTGTTTTTTCGTTTCCCTCCGAAGGGGAAAGTCAAAAAAGCGCGTTTTGAACAAAATTATACGACCTTCGTCAACCCGGCTTTATGCGCTGCTTGGAAAAGCCCACCCAAAATGGTGGTATGAAACCGAAATTGTAAAATTCGATTCCCAGGGTGTTTTTTCGTTTCCCCCAGATGGGGAAAGTCGAAAAAACGCGTTTTGAACAAAATTATACGACCTGCGTCAACCCGGCTTTATGCGCTGCTTGGAAAAGCCCACCCAAAATGGTGGTATGAAACCGAAATTGTAAAATTCGATTCCCAGGGTGTTTTTTCGTTTCGCTCCGATGGGGAAAGTCGAAAAAACGCGTTTTGAACAAAATTATACGACCTTCGTGAACCCGGCTTTATGCGCTGCTTGGAAAACCCAACCCAAAATGGTGGTATGAAACCGAAATTGTAAAATTCGATTCCCAGGGTGTTTTTTCGTTTCGCTCCAATGGGGAAAGTCAAAAAAACGCGTTTTGAACAAAATTATACGACCTTCGTCAACCCGGCTTTATGCGCTGCTTGGAAAAGCCCACCCAAAATGGTGGTATGAAACCGAAATTGTAAAATTCGATTCCCAGGGTGTTTTTTCGTTTCTCTCCGATGGGGAAAGTCAAAAAAACGCGTTTTGAACAAAATTATACGACCTTCGTCAACCCGGCTTTATGCGCTGCTTGGAAAAGCCCACCCAAAATGGTGGTATCAAACCGAAATTGTAAAATTCGATTCCCAGGGTGTTTTTTCGTTTCGCTCCGATGGGGAAAGTCAAAAAAACGCGTTTTGAACAAAATTATACGACCTTCGTCAACCCGGCTTTATGCGCTGCTTGGAAAAGCCCACCCAAAATGGTGCTATGAAACCGAAATTGTAAAATTCGATTCCCAGGGTGTTTTTTCGTTTCGCTCCGATGGGGAAAGTCAAAAAAACGCGTTTTGAACAAAATTATACGACCTTCGTCAACCCGGCTTTATGCGCTGCTTGGAAAAGCCCACCCAAAATGGTGGTATGAAACCGAAATTGTAAAATTCGATTCCCAGGGTGTTTTTTCGTTTCGCTCCGATGGGGAAAGTCAAAAAAACGCGTTTTGAACAAAATTATACGACCTTCGTCAACCCGGCTTTATGCGCTGCTTGGAAAAGCCCACCCAAAATGGTGGTATGAAACCGAAATTGTAAAATTCGATTCCCAGGGTGTTTTTTCGTTTCGCTCCGATGGGGAAAGTCGAAAAAACGCGTTTTGAACAAAATTATACGACCTTCGTTAACCCGGCTTTATGCGCTGCTTGGAAAAGCCCACCCAAAATGGTGGTATGAAACCGAAATTGTAAAATTCGATTCCCAGAGTGTTTTTTCGTTTCGCTCCGATGGGGAAAGTCAAAAAAACGCGTTTTGAACAAAATTATACGACCTTCGTCAACCCGGCTTTATGCGCTGCTTGGAAAAGCCCACCCAAAATGGTGGTATCAAACCGAAATTGTAAAATTCGATTCCCAGGGTGTTTTTTCGTTTCGCTCCGATGGGGAAAGTCAAAAAAACGCGTTTTGAACAAAATTATACGACCTTCGTCAACCCGGCTTTATGCGCTGCTTGGAAAAGCCCACCCAAAATGGTGGTATCAAACCGAAATTGTAAAATTCGATTCCCAGGGTGTTTTTTCGTTTCGCTCCGATGGGGAAAGTCAAAAAAACGCGTTTTGAACAAAATTATACGACCTTCGTTAACCCGGCTTTATGCGCTGCTTGGAAAAGCCCACCCAAAATGGTGGTATGAAACCGAAATTGTAAAATTCGATTCCCAGAGTGTTTTTTCGTTTCGCTCCGATGGGGAAAGTCAAAAAAACGCGTTTTGAACAAAATTATACGACCTTCGTCAACCCGGCTTTATGCGCTGCTTGGAAAAGCCCACCCAAAATGGTGGTATCAAACCGAAATTGTAAAATTCGATTCCCAGGGTGTTTTTTCGTTTCGCTCCGATGGGGAAAGTCAAAAAAACGCGTTTTGAACAAAATTATACGACCTTCGTCAACCCGGCTTTATGCGCTGCTTGGAAAAGCCCACCCAAAATGGTGGTATGAAACCGAAATTGTAAAATTCGATTCCCAGGGTGTTTTTTCGTTTCGCCCCGATACGGAAATTCGAAAAAACGCGTTTTGAACAAAATTATACGACCTTCGTCAACCAGGCTTTATGCACTGCTTGGAAAAGTCCACCCAAAATGGTGGTATGAAACCGAAATTTTAAAATTCGATTCCCAGGGTGTTTTTTCGTTTCGCCCCGATACGGAAAGTCGAAAAAACGCGTTTTGAACAAAATTATACGACCTTCGTCAACCAGGCTTTATGCGCTGCTTGGAAAAGCCCACCCAAAATGGTGCTATGAAACCGAAATTGTAAAATTCGATTCCCAGGGTGTTTTTTCGTTTCGCTCCGATGTGGAAAGTCGAAAAAACGCGATTTGAACAAAATTATACGACCTTCGTCAACCCGGCTTTATGCGCTGCTTGGAAAAGCCCACCCAAAATGGTGGTATGAAACCGAAATTGTAAAATTCGATTCCCAGGGTGTTTTTTCGTTTCGCCCCGATACGGAAAGTCGAAAAAACGCGTTTTGAACAAAATTATACGACCTTCGTCAACCAGGCTTTATGCGCTGCTTGGAAAAGCCCACCCAAAATGGTGCTATGAAACCGAAATTGTAAAATTCGATTCCCAGGGTGTTTTTTCGTTTCGCCCCGATACGGAAAGTCGAAAAAACGCGTTTTGAACAAAATTATACGACCTTCGTCAACCCGGCTTTATGCACTGCTTGGAAAAGCCCACCCAAAATGGTGGTATGAAACCGAAATTGTAAAATTCGATTCCCAGGGTGTTTTTTCGTTTCGCCCCGATACGGAAAGTCGAAAAAACGCGTTTTGAACAAAATTATACGACCTTCGTCAACCAGGCTTTATGCGCTGCTTGGAAAAGCCCACCCAAAATGGTGCTATGAAACCGAAATTGTAAAATTCGATTCCCAGGGTGTTTTTTCGTTTCGCTCCGATGTGGAAAGTCGAAAAAACGCGATTTGAACAAAATTATACGACCTTCGTCAACCCGGCTTTATGCGCTGCTTGGAAAAGCCCACCCAAAATGGTGGTATGAAACCGAAATTGTAAAATTCGATTCCCAGGGTGTTTTTTCGTTTCGCCCCGATACGGAAAGTCGAAAAAACGCGTTTTGAACAAAATTATACGACCTTCGTCAACCAGGCTTTATGCGCTGCTTGGAAAAGCCCACCCAAAATGGTGCTATGAAACCGAAATTGTAAAATTCGATTCCCAGGGTGTTTTTTCGTTTCGCCCCGATACGGAAAGTCGAAAAAACGCGTTTTGAACAAAATTATACGACCTTCGTCAACCCGGCTTTATGCACTGCTTGGAAAAGCCCACCCAAAATGGTGGTATGAAACCGAAATTGTAAAATTCGATTCCCAGGGTGTTTTTTCGTTTCGCCCCGATACGGAAAGTCGAAAAAACGCGTTTTGAACAAAATTATACGACCTTCGTCAACCAGGCTTTATGCGCTGCTTGGAAAAGCCCACCCAAAATGGTGCTATGAAACCGAAATTGTAAAATTCGATTCCCAGGGTGTTTTTTCGTTTCGCTCCGATGTGGAAAGTCGAAAAAACGCGATTTGAACAAAATTATACGACCTTCGTCAACCCGGCTTTATGCGCTGCTTGGAAAAGCCCACCCAAAATGGTGGTATGAAACCGAAATTGTAAAATTCGATTCCCAGGGTGTTTTTTCGTTTCGCCCCGATACGGAAAGTCGAAAAAACGCGTTTTGAACAAAATTATACGACCTTCGTCAACCAGGCTTTATGCGCTGCTTGGAAAAGCCCACCCAAAATGGTGCTATGAAACCGAAATTGTAAAATTCGATTCCCAGGGTGTTTTTTCGTTTCGCTCCGATGTGGAAAGTCGAAAAAACGCGATTTGAACAAAATTATACGACCTTCGTCAACCCGGCTTTATGCGCTGCTTGGAAAAGCCCACCCAAAATGGTGGTATGAAACCGAAATTGTAAAATTCGATTCCCAGGGTGTTTTTTCGTTTCGCCCCGATACGGAAAGTCGAAAAAACGCGTTTTGAACAAAATTATACGACCTTCGTCAACCAGGCTTTATGCGCTGCTTGGAAAAGCCCACCCAAAATGGTGCTATGAAACCGAAATTGTAAAATTCGATTCCCAGGGTGTTTTTTCGTTTCGCTCCGATGTGGAAAGTCGAAAAAACGCGATTTGAACAAAATTATACGACCTTCGTCAACCCGGCTTTATGCGCTGCTTGGAAAAGCCCACCCAAAATGGTGCTATGAAACCGAAATTGTAAAATTCGATTCCCAGGGTGTTTTTTCGTTTCGCTCCGATGGGGAAAGTCAAAAAAACGCGTTTTGAACAAAATTATACGACCTGCGTCAACCCGGCTTTATGCGCTGCTTGGAAAAGCCCACCCAAAATGGTGGTATGAAACCGAAATTGTAAAATTCGATTCCCAGGGTGTTTTTTCGTTTCGCTCCGATGGGGAAAGTCAAAAAAACGCGTTTTGAACAAAATTATACGACCTTCGTCAACCCGGCTTTATGCACTGCTTGGAAAAGCCCACCCAAAATGGTGGTATGAAACCGAAATTGTAAAATTCGATTCCCAGGGTGTTTTTTCGTTTCCCTCCGATGGGGAAAGTCGAAAAAACGCGTTTTGAACAAAATTATACGACCTTCGTCAACCCGGCTTTATGCGCTGCTTGGAAAAGCCCACCCAAAATGGTGGTATGAAACCGAAATTGTAAAATTCGATTCCCAGGGTGTTTTTTCGTTTCGCCCCGATACGGAAAGTCGAAAAAACGCGTTTTGAACAAAATTATACGACCTTCCTCAACCAGGCTTTATGTGCTGCTTGGAAAAGCCCACCCAAAATGGTGCTTTGAAACCGAAATTGTAAAATTCGATTCCCAGGGTGTTTTTTCGTTTCGCTCCGATGTGGAAAGTCGAAAAAACGCGATTTGAACAAAATTATACGACCTTCGTCAACCCGGCTTTATGCACTGCTTGGAAAAGCCCACCCAAAATGGTGGTATGAAACCGAAATTGTAAAATTCGATTCCCAGGGTGTTTTTTCGTTTCGCTCCGATGGGGAAAGTCGAAAAAACGCGTTTTGAACAAAATTATACGACCTAGGTCAACCCGGCTTTATGCGCTGCTTGGAAAAGCCCACCCAAAATGGTGGTATGAAACCGAAATTGTAAAATTCGATTCCCAGGGTGTTTTTTCGTTTTGCTCCGATGGGGAAAGTCAAAAAAACGCGTTTTGAACAAAATTATACGACCTTCGTCAACCCGGCTTTATGCACTGCTTGGAAAAGCCAACCCAAAATGGTGGTATGAAACCGAAATTGTAAAATTAAATTCCCAGGGTGTTTTTTCGTTTCGCTCCGATGGGAAAAGTCGAAAAAACGCGTTTTGAACAAAATTATACGACCTGCGTCAACCCGGCTTTATGCGCTGCTTGGAAAAGCCCACCCAAAATGGTGCTATGAAACCGAAATTGTAAAATTCGATTCCCAGGGTGTTTTTTCGTTTCGCTCCGATGAGGAAAGTCAAAAAAACGCGTTTTGAACAAAATTATACGACCTTCGTCAACCCGGCTTTATGCACTGCTTGGAAAAGCCCACCCAAAATGGTGGTATGAAACCGAAATTGTAAAATTCGATTTCCAGGGTGTTTTTTCGTTTCGCTCCGATGGGAAAAGTCGAAAAAACGCGTTTTGAACAAAATTATACGACCTTCGTCAACCTGGCTTTATGCGCTGCTTGGAAAAGCCCACCCAAAATGGTGGTATGAAACCGAAATTGTAAAATTCGATTCCCAGGGTGTTTTTTCGTTTCCCTCCGATGGGGAAACTCAAAAAAAAGCGTTTGGAACAAAATTATACGACCTTCGTCAACCCGGCTTTATGCGCTGCTTGGAAAAGCCCACCCAAAATGGTGGTATGAAACCGAAATTGTAAAATTCGATTCCCAGGGTGTTTTTTCGTTTCGCTCCGATGGGGAAAGTCGAAAAAACAAGTTTCGAAAAAAATTATAAGACCTTCGTCAACCCGGCTTTATGCGCTGCTTGGAAAAGCCCACCCAAAATGGTGGTATGAAACCGAAATTGTAAAATTCGATTCCCAGGGTGTTTTTTCGTTTCGCCCCGATACGGAAAGTCGAAAAAACGCGTTTTGAACAAAATTATACGACCTTCGTCAACCAGGCTTTATGCGCTGCTTGGAAAAGCCCACCCAAAATGGTGCTATGAAACCGAAATTGTAAAATTCGATTCCCAGGGTGTTTTTTCGTTTCGCTCCGATGTGGAAAGTCGAAAAAACGCGATTTGAACAAAATTATACGACCTTCGTCAACCCGGCTTTATGCGCTGCTTGGAAAAGCCCACCCAAAATGGTGCTATGAAACCGAAATTGTAAAATTCGATTCCCAGGGTGTTTTTTCGTTTCGCTCCGATGGGGAAAGTCGAAAAAACGCGTTTTGAACAAAATTATACGACCTTCGTCAACCCGGCTTTATGCGCTGCTTGGAAAAGCCCACCCAAAATGGTGGTATGAAACCGAAATTGTAAAATTCGATTCCCAGGGTGTTTTTTCGTTTCGCTCCGATGGGGAAAGTCAAAAAAACGCGTTTTGAACAAAATTATACGACCTTCGTCAACCCGGCTTTATGCACTGCTTGGAAAAGCCCACCCAAAATGGTGGTATGAAACCGAAATTGTAAAATTCGATTCCCAGGGTGTTTTTTCGTTTCGCTCCGATGGGAAAAGTCGAAAAAACGCGTTTTGAACAAAATTATACGACCTGCGTCAACCCGGCTTTATGCGCTGCTTGGAAAAGCCCACCCAAAATGGTGGTATGAAACCGAAATTGTAAAATTCGATTCCCAGGGTGTTTTTTCGTTTCGCTCCGATGAGGAAAGTCAAAAAAACGCGTTTTGAACAAAATTATACGACCTTCGTCAACCCGGCTTTATGCGCTGCTTGGAAAAGCCCACCCAAAATGGTGGTATGAAACCGAAATTGTAAAATTCGATTCCCAGGGTGTTTTTTCGTTTCGCTCCGATGGGGAAAGTCAAAAAAACGCGTTTTGAACAAAATTATAAGACCTTCGTCAACCCGGCTTTATGCGCTGCTTGGAAAAGCCCACCCAAAATGGTGGTATCAAACCGAAATTGTAAAATTCGATTCCCAGGGTGTTTTTTCGTTTCGCTCCGATGGGGAAAGTCGAAAAAACGCGTTTTGAACAAAATTATACGACCTTCGTCAACCTGGCTTTATGCGCTGCTTGGAAAAGCCCACCCAAAATGGTGGTATGAAACCGAAATTGTAAAATTCGATTCCCAGGGTGTTTTTTCGTTTCGCTCCGATGCGGAAAGTCAAAAAAACGCGTTTTGAACAAAATTATACGACCTTCGTCAACCCGGCTTTATGCGCTGCTTGGAAAAGCCCACCCAAAATGGTGGTATCAAACCGAAATTGTAAAATTCGATTCCCAGGGTGTTTTTTCGTTTCGCCCCGATACGGAAAGTCGAAAAAACGCGTTTTGAACAAAATTATACGACCTTCGTCAACCCGGCTTTATGCGCTGCTTGGAAAAGCCCACCCAAAATGGTGCTATGAAACCGAAATTGTAAAATTCGATTCCCAGGGTGTTTTTTCGTTTCGCTCCGATGGGGAAAGTCAAAAAAACGCGTTTTGAACAAAATTATACGACCTTCGTCAACCCGGCTTTATGCGCTGCTTGGAAAAGCCAACCCAAAATGGTGGTATGAAACCGAAATTGTAAAATTCGATTCCCAGGGTGTTTTTTCGTTTCGCCCCGATGGGGAAAGTTAAAAAAACGCGATTTGAACAAAATTATACGACCTTCGTCAACCCGGCTTTATGCGCTGCTTGGAAAAGCCCACCCAAAATGGTGGTATGAAACCGAAATTGTAAAATTCGATTCCCAGGGTGTTTTTTCGTTTCGCTCCGATGGGGAAAGTCGAAAAAACGCGTTTTGAACAAAATTATACGACCTTCGTCAACCCGGCTTTATGCGCTGCTTGGAAAAGCCCACCTAAAATGGTGGTATGAAACCGAAACTGTAAAATTCGATTCCCAGGGTGTTTTTTCGTTTCCCCCAGATGGGGAAAGTCGAAAAAACGCGTTTTGAACAAAATTATACGACCTGCGTCAACCCGGCTTTATGCGCTGCTTGGAAAAGCCCACCCAAAATGGTGGTATGAAACCGAAATTGTAAAATTCGATTCCCAGGGTGTTTTTTCGTTTCCCTCCGATGGGGAAACTCAAAAAAAAGCGTTTGGAACAAAATTATAAGACCTTTGTCAACCCGGCTTTATGCGCTGCTTGGAAAAGCCCACCCAAAATGGTGGTATGAAACCGAAATTGTAAAATTCGATTCCCAGGGTGTTTTTTCGTTTCGCTCCGATGGGGAAAGTCAAAAAAACGCGTTTTGAACAAAATTATACGACCTTCGTCAACCCGGCTTTATGCGCTGCTTGGAAAAGCCCACCTAAAATGGTGGTATGAAACCGAAATTGTAAAATTCGATTCCCAGGGTGTTTTTTCGTTTCGCTCCGATGGGGAAAGTCGAAAAAACGCGTTTTGAACAAAATTATACGACCTTCGTCAACCCGGCTTTATGCGCTGCTTGGAAAAGCCCACCCAAAATGGTGGTATGAAACCGAAATTGTAAAATTTGATTCCCAGGGTGTTTTTTCGTTTCGCTTCGATGGGGAAAGTCGAAAAAACGCGTTTTGAACAAAATTATACGACCTTCGTCAACCCGGCTTTATGCGCTGCTTGAAAAAGCCCACCCAAAATGGTGGTATGAAACCGAAATTGTAAAATTCGATTCCCAGGGTGTTTTTTCGTTTCGCCCCGATACGGAAAGTCGAAAAAACACGTTTTGAAAAAAATTATACGACCTTCGTCAACCAGGCTTTATGCGCTGCTTGGAAAAGCCCACCCAAAATGGTGGTATGAAACCGAAATTGTAAAATTCGATTCCCAGGGTGTTTTTTCGTTTCCCCCAGATGGGGAAAGTCGAAAAAACGCGTTTTGAACAAAATTATACGACCTTCGTCAACCCGGCTTTATGCGCTGCTTGGAAAAGCCCACCCAAAATGGTGGTATGAAACCGAAATTGTAAAATTCGATTCCCAGGGTGTTTTTTCGTTTCCCCCAGATGGGGAAAGTCGAAAAAACGCGTTTTGAACAAAATTATACGACCTTCGTCAACCCGGCTTTATGCGCTGCTTGGAAAAGCCCACCCAAAATGGTGTTATGAAACCGAAATTGTAAAATTCGATTCCCAGGGTGTTTTTTCGTTTCGCTCCGATGGGGAAAGTCGAAAAAACGCGTTTCGAACAAAATTATAAGACCTTCGTCAACCCGGCTTTATGCGCTGCTTGGAAAAGCCCACCCAAAATGGTGGTATGAAACCGAAATTGAAAAATTCGATTCCCAGGGTGTTTTTTCGTTTCGCTCCGATGTGGAAAGTCGAAAAAACGCGATTTGAACAAAATTATACGACCTTCGTCAACCCGGCTTTATGCGCTGCTTGGAAAAGCCCACCCAAAATGGTGGTATCAAACCGAAATTGTAAAATTCGATTCCCAGGGTGTTTTTTCGTTTCGCTCCGATGGGAAAGTCGAAAAAACGCGTTTTGAACAAAATTATACGACCTTCGTCAACCTGGCTTTATGCGCTGCTTGGAAAAGCCCACCCAAAATGGTGGTATGAAACCGAAATTGTAAAATTCGATTCCCAGGGTGTTTTTTCGTTTCGCCCCGATACGGAAAGTCGAAAAAACGCGTTTTGAACAAAATTATACGACCTTCGTCAACCAGGCTTTATGCGCTGCTTGGAAAAGCCCACCCAAAATGGTGGTATGAAACCGAAATTGTAAAATTCGATTCCCAGGGTGTTTTTTCGTTTCGCTCCGATGGGGAAAGTCGAAGAAACGCGTTTTGAACAAAATTATACGACCTGCGTAAACCTGGTCTTATGCGCTGCTTGGAAAAGCCCACCCAAAATGGTGGTATGAAACCGAAATTGAAAAATTCGATTCCCAGGGTGTTTTTTCGTTTCGCTCCGATGTGGAAAGTCGAAAAAACGCGATTTGAACAAAATTATACGACCTTCGTCAACCCGGCTTTATGCGCTGCCTGGAAAAGCCCACCCAAAATGGTGGTATGAAACCGAAATTGTAAAATTCGATTCCCAGGGTGTTTTTTCGTTTCGCTCCGATGGGGAAAGTCAAAAAAACGCGTTTTGAACAAAATTATACGACCTTTGTCAACCAGGCTTTATGCGCTGCTTGGAAAAGCCCACCCAAAATGGTGGTATGAAACCGAAATTGTAAAATTCGATTCCCAGGGTGTTTTTTCGTTTCGCTCCGATGTGGAAAGTCGAAAAAACGCGATTTGAACAAAATTATACGACCTTCGTCAACGCGGCTTTATGCGCTGCCTGGAAAAGCCCACCCAAAATGGTGGTATGAAACCGAAATTGTAAAATTCGATTCCCAGGGTGTTTTTTCGTTTCGCTCCGATGGGGAAAGTCGAAAAAACGCGTTTTGAACAAAATTATTAGACCTTCGTCAACCCGGCTTGATGCGCTGCTTGGAAAAGCCCACCAGAAATGGTGGTATGAAACCGAAATTGTAAAATTCGATTCCCAGGGTGTTTTTTCGTTTCGCTCCGATGGGGAAAGTCGAAAAAACGCGTTTCGAACAAAATTATAAGACCTTCGTCAACCCGGCTTTATGCGCTGCTTGGAAAAGCCCACCCAAAATGGTGGTATGAAACCGAAATTGTAAAATTCGATTCCCAGGGTGTTTTTTCGTTTCGCTCCGATGGGGAAAGTCGAAAAAACGCGTTTTGAACAAAATTATACGACCTTCGTCAACCCGGCTTTATGCGCTGCTTGGAAAAGCCCACCCAAAATGGTGGTATGAAACCGAAATTTTAAAATTTGATTCCCAGGGTGTTTTTTCGTTTCGCTCCGATGTGGAAAGTCGAAAAAACGCGTTTTGAACAAAATTATACGACCTTCGTCAACCCGGCTTTATGCGCTGCTTGGAAAAGCCCACCCAAAATGGTGGTATGAAACCGAAATTTTAAAATTTGATTCCCAGGGTGTTTTTTCGTTTCGCTTCGATGGGGAAAGTCGAAAAAACGCGTTTTGAACAAAATTATACGACCTTCGTCAACCCGGCTTTATGTGCTGCTTGGAAAAGCCCACCCAAAATGGTGGTATGAAACCGAAATTGTAAAATTCGATTCCCAGGGTGTTTTTTCGTTTCGCTCCGATGGGGAAAGTCGAAAAAACGCGTTACGAACAAAATTATAAGACCTTCGTCAACCCGGCTTTATGCGCTGCTTGGAAAAGCCCACCCAAAATGGTGGTATGAAACCGAAATTGTAAAATTTGATTTCAAGGGTGTTTTTTCCTTTCGCTCCGATGGGGAAAGTCGAAAAAACGCGTTTTGAACTAAATTATACGACCTTCGTCAACCCGGCTTTATGCGCTGCTTGGAAAAGCCCACCCAAAATGGTGGTATGAAACCGAAATTGTAAAATTCGATTCCCAGGGTGTTTTTTCGTTTCGCTCCGATGGGGAAAGTCGAAAAAACGCGTTTCGAACAAAATTATAAGACCTTCGTCAACCCGGCTTTATGCGCTGCCTTGAAAAGCCCACCCAAAATGGTGGTATGAAACCGAAATTGTAAAATTCGATTCCCAGGGTGTTTTTTCGTTTCGCTCCGATCGGGAAAGTCGAAAAAACGCGTTTCGAACAAAATTATAAGACCTTCGTCAACCCGGCTTTATGCGCTGCTTGGAAAAGCCCACCCAAAATGGTGGTATGAAACCGAAATTGTAAAATTCCATTCCCAGGGTGTTTTTTCGTTTCGCTCCGATGGGGAAAGTCAAAAAAACGCGTTTTGAACAAAATTATACGACCTTCGTCAACCCGGCTTTATGCGCTGCTTGGAAAAGCCCACCCAAAATGGTGGTATGAAACCGAAATTGTAAAATTCGATTCCCAGGGTGTTTTTTCGTTTCGCTCCGATGGGGAAAGTCGAAAAAACGCGTTTTGAACAAAATTATACGACCTTCGTCAACCAGGCTTTATGCGCTGCTTGGAAAAGCCCACCCAAAATGGTGGTATGAAACCGAAATTGTAAAATTCGATTCCCAGGGTGTTTTTTCGTTTCGCTCCGATGGGGAAAGTCGAAGAAACGCGTTTTGAACAAAATTATACGACCTGCGTAAACCTGGTCTTATGCGCTGCTTGGAAAAGCCCACCCAAAATGGTGGTATGAAACCGAAATTGAAAAATTCGATTCCCAGGGTGTTTTTTCGTTTCGCTCCGATGTGGAAAGTCGAAAAAACGCGATTTGAACAAAATTATACGACCTTCGTCAACCCGGCTTTATGCGCTGCCTGGAAAAGCCCACCCAAAATGGTGGTATGAAACCGAAATTGTAAAATTCGATTCCCAGGGTGTTTTTTCGTTTCGCTCCGATGGGGAAAGTCGAAAAAACGCGTTTTGAACAAAATTATACGACCTTTGTCAACCAGGCTTTATGCGCTGCTTGGAAAAGCCCACCCAAAATGGTGGTATGAAACCGAAATTGTAAAATTCGATTCCCAGGGTGTTTTTTCGTTTCGCTCCGATGTGGAAAGTCGAAAAAACGCGATTTGAACAAAATTATACGACCTTCGTCAACGCGGCTTTATGCGCTGCCTGGAAAAGCCCACCCAAAATGGTGGTATGAAACCGAAATTGTAAAATTCGATTCCCAGGGTGTTTTTTCGTTTCGCTCCGATGGGGAAAGTCGAAAAAACGCGTTTTGAACAAAATTATTAGACCTTCGTCAACCCGGCTTGATGCGCTGCTTGGAAAAGCCCACCAGAAATGGTGGTATGAAACCGAAATTGTAAAATTCGATTCCCAGGGTGTTTTTTCGTTTCGCTCCGATGGGGAAAGTCGAAAAAACGCGTTTCGAACAAAATTATAAGACCTTCGTCAACCCGGCTTTATGCGCTGCTTGGAAAAGCCCACCCAAAATGGTGGTATGAAACCGAAATTGTAAAATTCGATTCCCAGGGTGTTTTTTCGTTTCGCTCCGATGGGGAAAGTCGAAAAAACGCGTTTTGAACAAAATTATACGACCTTCGTCAACCCGGCTTTATGCGCTGCTTGGAAAAGCCCACCCAAAATGGTGGTATGAAACCGAAATTTTAAAATTTGATTCCCAGGGTGTTTTTTCGTTTCGCTCCGATGTGGAAAGTCGAAAAAACGCGTTTTGAACAAAATTATACGACCTTCGTCAACCCGGCTTTATGCGCTGCTTGGAAAAGCCCACCCAAAATGGTGGTATGAAACCGAAATTTTAAAATTTGATTCCCAGGGTGTTTTTTCGTTTCGCTTCGATGGGGAAAGTCGAAAAAACGCGTTTTGAACAAAATTATACGACCTTCGTCAACCCGGCTTTATGTGCTGCTTGGAAAAGCCCACCCAAAATGGTGGTATGAAACCGAAATTGTAAAATTCGATTCCCAGGGTGTTTTTTCGTTTCGCTCCGATGGGGAAAGTCGAAAAAACGCGTTACGAACAAAATTATAAGACCTTCGTCAACCCGGCTTTATGCGCTGCTTGGAAAAGCCCACCCAAAATGGTGGTATGAAACCGAAATTGTAAAATTTGATTTCAAGGGTGTTTTTTCCTTTCGCTCCGATGGGGAAAGTCGAAAAAACGCGTTTTGAACTAAATTATACGACCTTCGTCAACCCGGCTTTATGCGCTGCTTGGAAAAGCCCACCCAAAATGGTGGTATGAAACCGAAATTGTAAAATTCGATTCCCAGGGTGTTTTTTCGTTTCGCTCCGATGGGGAAAGTCGAAAAAACGCGTTTCGAACAAAATTATAAGACCTTCGTCAACCCGGCTTTATGCGCTGCCTTGAAAAGCCCACCCAAAATGGTGGTATGAAACCGAAATTGTAAAATTCGATTCCCAGGGTGTTTTTTCGTTTCGCTCCGATCGGGAAAGTCGAAAAAACGCGTTTCGAACAAAATTATAAGACCTTCGTCAACCCGGCTTTATGCGCTGCTTGGAAAAGCCCACCCAAAATGGTGGTATGAAACCGAAATTGTAAAATTCCATTCCCAGGGTGTTTTTTCGTTTCGCTCCGATGGGGAAAGTCAAAAAAACGCGTTTTGAACAAAATTATACGACCTTCGTCAACCCGGCTTTATGCGCTGCTTGGAAAAGCCCACCCAAAATGGTGGTATGAAACCGAAATTGTAAAATTCGATTCCCAGGGTGTTTTTTCGTTTCGCTCCGATGGGGAAAGTCGAAAAAACGCGTTTAGAACAAAATTATACGACCTTCGTCAACCCGGCTTTATGCGCTGCTTGGAAAAGCCCACCCAAAATGGTGGTATGAAACCGAAATTTTAAAATTTGATTCCCAGGGTGTTTTTTCGTTTCGCTCCGATGGGGAAAGTCGAAAAAACGCGTTTTGAACAAAATTATACGACCTTCGTCAACCCGGCTTTATGCGCTGCTTGGAAAAGCCCACCCAAAATGGTGGTATGAAACCGAAATTTTAAAATTTGATTCCCAGGGTGTTTTTTCGTTTCGCTTCGATGGGGAAAGTCGAAAAAACGCGTTTTGAACAAAATTATACGACCTTCGTCAACCCGGCTTTATGTGCTGCTTGGAAAAGCCCACCCAAAATGGTGGTATGAAACCGAAATTGTAAAATTCGATTCCCAGGGTGTTTTTTCGTTTCGCTCCGATGGGGAAAGTCGAAAAAACGCGTTACGAACAAAATTATAAGACCTTCGTCAACCCGGCTTTATGCGCTGCTTGGAAAAGCCCACCCAAAATGGTGGTATGAAACCGAAATTGTAAAATTCGATTTCAAGGGTGTTTTTTCCTTTCGCTCCGATGGGGAAAGTCGAAAAAACGCGTTTTGAACAAAATTATACGACCTTCGTCAACCCGGCTTTATGCGCTGCTTGGAAAAGCCCACCCAAAATGGTGGTATGAAACCGAAATTGTAAAATTCGATTCCCAGGGTGTTTTTTCGTTTCGCTCCGATGGGGAAAGTCGAAAAAACGCGTTTCGAACAAAATTATAAGACCTTCGTCAACCCGGCTTTATGCGCTGCTTGGAAAAGCCCACCCAAAATGGTGGTATGAAACCGAAATTGTAAAATTCGATTCCCAGGGTGTTTTTTCGTTTCGCTCCGATGTGGAAAGTCGAAAAAACGCGATTTGAACAAAATTATACGACCTTCGTCAACCCGGCTTTATGCGCTGTCTGGAAAAGCCCACCCAAAATGGTGGTATGAAACCGAAATTGTAAAATTCGATTCCCAGGGTGTTTTTTCGTTTCCCCCAGACGGGGAAAGTCGAAAAAACGCGTTTTGAACAAAATTATACGACCTTCGTCAACCCAGCTTCATGCGCTGCTTGGAAAAGCCCACCCAAAATGGTGGTATGAAACCGAAATTGTAAAATTCGATTCCCAGGGTGTTTTTTCGTTTCGCTCCGATGGGGAAAGTCGAAAAAACGCGTTTTGAACAAAATTATACGACCTTCGTCAACCCGGCTTTATGCGCTGCTTGGAAAAGCCCACCAGAAATGGTGGTATGAAACCGGAATTGTAAAATTCGATTCCCAGGGTGTTTTTTCGTTTCCCCCAGATGGGGAAAGTCGAAAAAACGCGTTTTGAACAAAATTATACGACCTGCGTCAACCCGGCTTTATGCGCTGCTTGGAAAAGCCCACCCAAAATGGTGGTATGAAACCGAAATTGTAAAATTCGATTCCCAGGGTGTTTTTTCGTTTCTTCCCGATAGGGAAAGTCGAAAAAACGCGTTTTGAACAAAATTATACGACCTTCGTCAACGCGGCTTTATGCGCTGCTTGGAAAAGCCCACCCAAAATGGTGGTATGAAACCGAAATTGTAAAATTCGATTCCCAGGGTGTTTTTTCGTTTCGCTCCGATGGGGAAAGTCGAAAAAACGCGTTTTGAACAAAATTATACGACCTTCGTCAACCCGGCTTTATGCGCTGCTTGGAAAAGCCCACCAGAAATGGTGGTATGAAACCGGAATTGTAAAATTCGATTTCCAGGGTGTTTTTTCGTTTCCCCCAGATGGGGAAAGTCGACAAAACGCGTTTTGAACAAAATTATACGACCTGCGTCAACCCGGCTTAATGCGCTGCTTGGAAAATCCCACCCAAAATGGTGGTATGAAACCGAAATTGTAAAATTCGATTCCCAGGGTGTTTTTTCGTTTCGCCCCGATAGGGAAAGTCGAAAAAACGCGTTTTGAACAAAATTATACGACCTTTGTCAACCAGGATTTATGCGCTGCTTGGAAAAGCCCACCCAAAATGGTGGTATTAAACCGAAATTGTAAAATTCGATTCCCAGGGTGTTTTTTCGTTTCGCCCCGATAGGGAAAGTCGAAAAAACGCGTTTTGAACAAAATTATACGACCTTCGTCAACCCGGCTTTATGCGCTGCTTGGAAAAGCCCACCCAAAATGGTGGTATGAAACCGAAATTGTAAAATTCGATTCCCAGGGTGTTTTTTCGTTTCCCCCAGATGGGGAAAGTCGAAAAAACGCGTTTTGAACAAAATTATACGACCTGCGTCAACCCGGCTTTATGCGCTTCTTAGAAAAGCCCACCCAAAATGGTGGTATGAAACCGAAATTGTAAAATTCGATTCCCAGGGTGTTTTTTCGTTTCCCCCAGATGGGGAAAGTCGAAAAAACGCGTTTTGAACAAAATTATACGACCTTCGTCAACCCGGCTTTATGCGCTGCTTGGAAAATCCCACCCAAAATGGTGGTATGAAACCGAAATTGTAAAATTCGAATCCCAGGGTGTTTTTTCGTTTCGCTCCGATGCGGAAAGTCAAAAAAACGCGTTTTGAACAAAATTATACGACCTTCGTCAACCCGGCTTTATGCGCTGCTTGGAAAAGCCCACCCAAAATGGTGGTATGAAACCGAAATTGTAAAATTCGATTCCCAGGGTGTTTTTTTGTTTCGCCCCGATAGGGAAAGTCGAAAAAACGCGTTTTGAACAAAATTATACGACCTTCGTCAACCAGGCTTTATGCGCTGCTTGGAAAAGCCCACCCAAAATGGTGGTATGAAACCGAAATTGTAAAATTCGATTCCCAGGGTGTTTTTTCGTTTCGCTCCGATGGGGAAAGTCAAAAAAACGCGTTTTGAACAAAATTATACGACCTTCGTCAACCCGGCTTTATGCGCTGCTTGGAAAAGCCCACCCAAAATGGTGGTATGAAACCGAAATTGTAAAATTCGATTCCCAGGGTGTTTTTTCGTTTCCCCCAGATGGGGAAAGTCGAAAAAACGCGTTTTGAACAAAATTATACGACCTTCGTCAACCCGGCTTTATGCGCTGCTTGGAAAAGCCACTCCCAAAATGGTGGTATGAAACCGAAATTGTAAAATTCGATTCCCAGGGTGTTTTTTCGTTTCCCCCAGATGGGGAAAGTCGAAAAAACGCGTTTTGAACAAAATTATACGACCTTCGTCAACCAGGCTTTATGCGCTGCTTGGAAAAGCCCACCCAAAATGGTGGTATGAAACCGAAATTGTAAAATTCGATTCCCAGGGTGTTTTTTCGTTTCGCTCCGATGGGGAAAGTCAAAAAAAACGCGTTTTGAACAAAATTATACGACCTTCGTCAACCCGGCTTTATGCGCTGCTTGGAAAAGCCCACCCAAAATGGTGGTATGAAACCGAAATTGTAAAATTCGATTCCCAGGGTGTTTTTTCGTTTCGCCCCGATAGGGAAAGTCGAAAAAACGCGTTTTGAACAAAATTATACGACCTTCGTCAACCAGGCTTTATGCGCTGCTTGGAAAAGCCCACCCAAAATGGTGGTATGAAACCGAAATTGTAAAATTCGATTCCCAGGGTGTTTTTTCGTTTCGCTCCGATGGGGAAAGTCAAAAAAACGCGTTTTGAACAAAATTATACGACCTTCGTCAACCCGGCTTTATGCGCTGCTTGGAAAAGCCCACCCAAAATGGTGGTATGAAACCGAAATTGTAAAATTCGATTCCCAGGGTGTTTTTTCGTTTCGCCCCGATAGGGAAAGTCGAAAAAACGCGTTTTGAACAAAATTATACGACCTTCGTCAACCAGGCTTTATGCGCTGCTTGGAAAAGCCCACCCAAAATGGTGGTATGAAACCGAAATTGTAAAATTCGATTCCCAGGTTGTTTTTTCGTTTCGCTCCGATCGGGAAAGTCAAAAAAACGCGTTTTGAACAAAATTATACGACCTTCGTCAACCCGGCTTTATGCGCTGCTTGGAAAAGCCCACCCAAAATGGTGGTATGAAACCGAAATTGTAAAATTCGATTCCCAGGGTGTTTTTTCGTTTCCCCCAGATGGGGAAAGTCGAAAAAACGCGTTTTGAACAAAATTATACGACCTGCGTCAACCCGGCTTTATGCGCTGCTTGGAAAAGCCACTCCCAAAATGGTGGTATGAAACCGAAATTGTAAAATTCGATTCCCAGGGTGTTTTTTCGTTTCGCTTCGATGCGGAAAGTCAAAAAAACGCGTTTTGAACAAAATTATACGACCTTCGTCAACCCGGCTTTATGCGCTGCTTGGAAAAGCCCACCCAAAATGGTGGTATGAAACCGAAATTGTAAAATTCGATTCCCAGGGTGTTTTTTCGTTTCGCCCCGATAGGGAAAGTCAAAAAAACGCGTTTTGAACAAAATTATACGACCTGCGTCAACCCGGCTTTATGCGCTGCTTGGAAAATCCCACCCAAAATGGTGGTATGAAACCGAAATTGTAAAATTCGATTCCCAGGGTGTTTTTTCGTTTCGCCCCGATAGGGAAAGTCAAAAAAACGCGTTTTGAACAAAATTATACGACCTGCGTCAACCCGGCTTTATGCGCTGCTTGGAAAATCCCACCCAAAATGGTGGTATGAAACCGAAATTGTAAAATTCGATTCCCAGGGTGTTTTTTCGTTTCGCCCCGATAGGGAAAGTCAAAAAAACGCGTTTTGAACAAAATTATACGACCTGCGTCAACCCGGCTTTATGCGCTGCTTGGAAAATCCCACCCAAAATGGTGGTATGAAACCGAAATTGTAAAATTCGATTCCCAGGGTGTTTTTTCGTTTCGCCCCGATAGGGAAAGTCAAAAAAACGCGTTTTGAACAAAATTATACGACCTGCGTCAACCCGGCTTTATGCGCTGCTTGGAAAATCCCACCCAAAATGGTGGTATGAAACCGAAATTGTAAAATTCGATTCCCAGGGTGTTTTTTCGTTTCGCCCCGATAGGGAAAGTCGAAAAAACGCGTTTTGAACAAAATTATACGACCTTTGTCAACGCGGCTTTATGCGCTGCTTGGAAAAGCCCACCCAAAATGGTGGTATGAAACCGAAATTGTAAAATTCGATTCCCAGGGTGTTTTTTCGTTTCGCTCCGATGGGGAAAGTCGAAAAAACGCGTTTTGAACAAAATTATACGACCTTCGTCAACCCGGCTTTATGCGCTGCTTGGAAAAGCCCACCAGAAATGGTGGTATGAAACCGGAATTGTAAAATTCGATTTCCAGGGTGTTTTTTCGTTTCCCCCAGATGGGGAAAGTCGACAAAACGCGTTTTGAACAAAATTATACGACCTGCGTCAACCCGGCTTAATGCGCTGCTTGGAAAATCCCACCCAAAATGGTGGTATGAAACCGAAATTGTAAAATTCGATTCCCAGGGTGTTTTTTCGTTTCGCCCCGATAGGGAAAGTCGAAAAAACGCGTTTTGAACAAAATTATACGACCTTTGTCAACCAGGCTTTATGCGCTGCTTGGAAAAGCCCACCCAAAATGGTGGTATGAAACCGAAATTGTAAAATTCGATTCCCAGGGTGTTTTTTCGTTTCGCCCCGATAGGGAAAGTCGAAAAAACGCGTTTTGAACAAAATTATACGACCTTCGTCAACCCGGCTTTATGCGCTGCTTGGAAAAGCCCACCCAAAATGGTGGTATGAAACCGAAATTGTAAAATTCGATTCCCAGGGTGTTTTTTCGTTTCCCCCAGATGGGGAAAGTCGAAAAAACGCGTTTTGAACAAAATTATACGACCTGCGTCAACCCGGCTTTATGCGCTTCTTAGAAAAGCCCACCCAAAATGGTGGTATGAAACCGAAATTGTAAAATTCGATTCCCAGGGTGTTTTTTCGTTTCCCCCAGATGGGGAAAGTCGAAAAAACGCGTTTTGAACAAAATTATACGACCTTCGTCAACCCGGCTTTATGCGCTGCTTGGAAAAGCCCACCCAAAATGGTGGTATGAAACCGAAATTGTAAAATTCGAATCCCAGGGTGTTTTTTCGTTTCGCTCCGATGCGGAAAGTCAAAAAAACGCGTTTTGAACAAAATTATACGACCTTCGTCAACCCGGCTTTATGCGCTGCTTGGAAAAGCCCACCCAAAATGGTGGTATGAAACCGAAATTGTAAAATTCGATTCCCAGGGTGTTTTTTCGTTTCGCCCCGATAGGGAAAGTCGAAAAAACGCGTTTTGAACAAAATTATACGACCTTCGTCAACCAGGCTTTATGCGCTGCTTGGAAAAGCCCACCCAAAATGATGGTATGAAACCGAAATTGTAAAATTCGATTCCCAGGGTGTTTTTTCGTTTCGCTCCGATGGGGAAAGTCAAAAAAACGCGTTTTGAACAAAATTATACGACCTTCGTCAACCCGGCTTTATGCGCTGCTTGGAAAAGCCCACCCAAAATGGTGGTATGAAACCGAAATTGTAAAATTCGATTCCCAGGGTGTTTTTTCGTTTCCCCCAGATGAGGAAAGTCGAAAAAACGCGTTTTGAACAAAATTATACGACCTTCGTCAACCCGGCTTTATGCGCTGCTTGGAAAAGCCCACCCAAAATGGTGGTATGAAACCGAAATTGTAAAATTCGATTCCCAGGGTGTTTTTTCGTTTCCCCCAGATGGGGAAAGTCGAAAAAACGCGTTTTGAACAAAATTATACGACCTGCGTCAACCCGGCTTTATGCGCTTCTTAGAAAAGCCCACCCAAAATGGTGGTATGAAACCGAAATTGTAAAATTCGATTCCCAGGGTGTTTTTTCGTTTCGCTCCGATGGGGAAAGTCAAAAAAACGCGTTTTGAACAAAATTATACGACCTTCGTCAACCCGGCTTTATGCGCTGCTTGGAAAAGCCCACCCAAAATGGTGGTATGAAACCGAAATTGTAAAATTCGATTCCCAGGGTGTTTTTTCGTTTCCCCCAGATGAGGAAAGTCGAAAAAACGCGTTTTGAACAAAATTATACGACCTTCGTCAACCCGGCTTTATGCGCTGCTTGGAAAAGCCCACCCAAAATGGTGGTATGAAACCGAAATTGTAAAATTCGATTCCCAGGGTGTTTTTTCGTTTCCCCCAGATGGGGAAAGTCGAAAAAACGCGTTTTGAACAAAATTATACGACCTGCGTCAACCCGGCTTTATGCGCTTCTTAGAAAAGCCCACCCAAAATGGTGGTATGAAACCGAAATTGTAAAATTCGATTCCCAGGGTGTTTTTTCGTTTCCCCCAGATGGGGAAAGTCGAAAAAACGCGTTTTGAACAAAATTATACGACCTTCGTCAACCCGGCTTTATGCGCTGCTTGGAAAAGCCCACCCAAAATGGTGGTATGAAACCGAAATTGTAAAATTCGATTCCCAGGGTGTTTTTTCGTTTCGCTCCGATGCGGAAAGTCAAAAAAACGCGTTTTGAACAAAATTATACGACCTTCGTCAACCCGGCTTTATGCGCTGCTTGGAAAAGCCACTCCCAAAATGGTGGTATGAAACCGAAATTGTAAAATTCGATTCCCAGGGTGTTTTTTCGTTTCCCCCAGATGGGGAAAGTCGAAAAAACGCGTTTTGAACAAAATTATACGACCTTCGTCAACCAGGCTTTATGCGCTGCTTGGAAAAGCCCACCCAAAATGGTGGTATGAAACCGAAATTGTAAAATTCGATTCCCAGGGTGTTTTTTCGTTTCGCTCCGATGGGGAAAGTCAAAAAAAACGCGTTTTGAACAAAATTATACGACCTTCGTCAACCCGGCTTTATGCGCTGCTTGGAAAAGCCCACCCAAAATGGTGGTATGAAACCGAAATTGTAAAATTCGATTCCCAGGGTGTTTTTTCGTTTCGCCCCGATAGGGAAAGTCGAAAAAACGCGTTTTGAACAAAATTATACGACCTTCGTCAACCAGGCTTTATGCGCTGCTTGGAAAAGCCCACCCAAAATGGTGGTATGAAACCGAAATTGTAAAATTCGATTCCCAGGGTGTTTTTTCGTTTCGCTCCGATGGGGAAAGTCAAAAAAACGCGTTTTGAACAAAATTATACGACCTTCGTCAACCCGGCTTTATGCGCTGCTTGGAAAAGCCCACCCAAAATGGTGGTATGAAACCGAAATTGTAAAATTCGATTCCCAGGGTGTTTTTTCGTTTCGCCCCGATAGGGAAAGTCGAAAAAACGCGTTTTGAACAAAATTATACGACCTTCGTCAACCAGGCTTTATGCGCTGCTTGGAAAAGCCCACCCAAAATGGTGGTATGAAACCGAAATTGTAAAATTCGATTCCCAGGGTGTTTTTTCGTTTCGCTCCGATCGGGAAAGTCAAAAAAACGCGTTTTGAACAAAATTATACGACCTTCGTCAACCCGGCTTTATGCGCTGCTTGGAAAAGCCCACCCAAAATGGTGGTATGAAACCGAAATTGTAAAATTCGATTCCCAGGGTGTTTTTTCGTTTCCCCCAGATGGGGAAAGTCGAAAAAACGCGTTTTGAACAAAATTATACGACCTGCGTCAACCCGGCTTTATGCGCTGCTTGGAAAAGCCACTCCCAAAATGGTGGTATGAAACCGAAATTGTAAAATTCGATTCCCAGGGTGTTTTTTCGTTTCGCTTCGATGCGGAAAGTCAAAAAAACGCGTTTTGAACAAAATTATACGACCTTCGTCAACCCGGCTTTATGCGCTGCTTGGAAAAGCCCACCCAAAATGGTGGTATGAAACCGAAATTGTAAAATTCGATTCCCAGGGTGTTTTTTCGTTTCGCCCCGATAGGGAAAGTCAAAAAAACGCGTTTTGAACAAAATTATACGACCTTCGTCAACCAGGCTTTATGCGCTGCTTGGAAAAGCCCACCCAAAATGGTGGTATGAAACCGAAATTGTAAAATTCGATTCCCAGGGTGTTTTTTCGTTTCGCTCCGATGGGGAAAGTCAAAAAAACGCGTTTTGAACAAAATTATACGACCTTCGTCAACCCGGCTTTATGCGCTGCTTGGAAAAGCCCACCCAAAATGGTGGTATCAAACCGAAATTGTAAAATTCGATTCCCAGGGTGTTTTTTCGTTTCGCTCCGATGGGGAAAGTCGAAAAAACGCGTTTTGAACAAAATTATACGACCTTCGTCAACCTGGCTTTATGCGCTGCTTGGAAAAGCCCACCCAAAATGGTGGTATGAAACCGAAATTGTAAAATTCGATTCCCAGGGTGTTTTTTCGTTTCGCTCCGACGCGGAAAGTCAAAAAAAACGCGTTTTGAACAAAATTATACGACCTTCGTCAACCCGGCTTTATGCGCTGCTTGGAAAAGCCCACCCAAAATGGTGGTATGAAACCGAAATTGTAAAATTCGATTCCCAGGGTGTTTTTTCGTTTCCCCCAGATGGGGAAAGTCGAAAAAACGCGTTTTGAACAAAATTATACGACCTTCGTCAACCCGGCTTTATGCGCTGCTTGGAAAAGCCACTCCCAAAATGGTGGTATGAAACCGAAATTGTAAAATTCGATTCCCAGGGTGTTTTTTCGTTTCCCCCAGATGGGGAAAGTCGAAAAAACGCGTTTTGAACAAAATTATACGACCTTCGTCAACCAGGCTTTATGCGCTGCTTGGAAAAGCCCACCCAAAATGGTGGTATGAAACCGAAATTGTAAAATTCGAATCCCAGGGTGTTTTTTCGTTTCGCTCCGATGGGGAAAGTCAAAAAAAACGCGTTTTGAACAAAATTATACGACCTTCGTCAACCCGGCTTTATGCGCTGCTTGGAAAAGCCCACCCAAAATGGTGGTATGAAACCGAAATTGTAAAATTCGATTCCCAGGGTGTTTTTTCGTTTCGCCCCGATAGGGAAAGTCGAAAAAACGCGTTTTGAACAAAATTATACGACCTTCGTCAACCAGGCTTTATGCGCTGCTTGGAAAAGCCCACCCAAAATGGTGGTATGAAACCGAAATTGTAAAATTCGATTCCCAGGGTGTTTTTTCGTTTCGCTCCGATGGGGAAAGTCAAAAAAACGCGTTTTGAACAAAATTATACGACCTTCGTCAACCCGGCTTTATGCGCTGCTTGGAAAAGCCCACCCAAAATGGTGGTATGAAACCGAAATTGTAAAATTCGATTCCCAGGGTGTTTTTTCGTTTCCCCCAGATGGGGAAAGTCGAAAAAACGCGTTTTGAACAAAATTATACGACCTGCGTCAACCCGGCTTTATGCGCTGCTTGGAAAAGCCACTCCCAAAATGGTGGTATGAAACCGAAATTGTAAAATTCGATTCCCAGGGTGTTTTTTCGTTTCGCTTCGATGCGGAAAGTCAAAAAAACGCGTTTTGAACAAAATTATACGACCTTCGTCAACCCGGCTTTATGCGCTGCTTGGAAAAGCCCACCCAAAATGGTGGTATGAAACCGAAATTGTAAAATTCGATTCCCAGGGTGTTTTTTCGTTTCGCCCCGATAGGGAAAGTCAAAAAAACGCGTTTTGAACAAAATTATACGACCTTCGTCAACCCGGCTTTATGCGCTGCTTGGAAAAGCCCACCCAAAATGGTGGTATCAAACCGAAATTGTAAAATTCGATTCCCAGGGTGTTTTTTCGTTTCGCCCCGATACGGAAAGTCGAAAAAACGCGTTTTGAACAAAATTATACGACCTTCGTCAACCCGGCTTTATGCGCTGCTTGGAAAAGCCCACCCAAAATGGTGGTATGAAACCGAAATTGTAAAATTCGATTCCCAGGGTGTTTTTTCGTTTCGCCCCGATACGGAAAGTCGAAAAAACGCGTTTTGAACAAAATTATACGACCTTCGTCAACCCGGCTTTATGCGCTGCTTGGAAAAGCCCACCCAAAATGGTGGTATGAAACCGAAATTGTAAAATTCGATTCCCAGGGTGTTTTTTCGTTTCGCCCCGATAGGGAAAGTCGAAAAAACGCGTTTTGAACAAAATTATACGACCTTTGTCAACCAGGCTTTATGCGCTGCTTGGAAAAGCCCACCCAAAATGGTGGTATGAAACCGAAATTGTAAAATTCGATTCCCAGGGTGTTTTTTCGTTTCGCTCCGATGGGGAAAGTCAAAAAAACGCGTTTTGAACAAAATTATACGACCTTCGTCAACCCGGCTTTATGCGCTGCTTGGAAAAGCCACTCCCAAAATGGTGGTATCAAGCCGAAATTGTAAAATTCGATTCCCAGGGTGTTTTTTCGTTTCGCCCCGATAGGGAAAGTCGAAAAAACGCGTTTTGAACAAAATTATACGACCTTTGTCAACCAGGCTTTATGCGCTGCTTGGAAAAGCCCACCCAAAATGGTGGTATGAAACCGAAATTGTAAAATTCGATTCCCAGGGTGTTTTTTCGTTTCGCGCCGATGTGGAAAGTCGAAAAAACGCGATTTGAACAAAATTATACGACCTTCGTCAACCCGGCTTTATGCGCTGCCTGGAAAAGCCCACCCAAAATGGTGGTATGAAACCGAAATTGTAAAATTCGATTCCCAGGGTGTTTTTTCGTTTCGCTCCGATGGGGAAAGTCGAAAAAACGCGTTTTGAACAAAATTATACGACCTTTGTCAACCAGGCTTTATGCGCTGCTTGGAAAAGCCCACCCAAAATGGTGGTATGAAACCGAAATTGTAAAATTCGATTCCCAGGGTGTTTTTTCGTTTCGCTCCGATGTGGAAAGTCGAAAAAACGCGATTTGAACAAAATTATACGACCTTCGTCAACCCGGCTTTATGCACTGCCTGGAAAAGCCCACCCAAAATGGTGGTATGAAACCGAAATTGTAAAATTCGATTCCCAGGGTGTTTTTTCGTTTCCCCCAGATGGGGAAAGTCGAAAAAACGCGTTTTGAACAAAATTATACGACCTTCGTCAACCCGGCTTCATGCGCTGCTTGGAAAAGCCCACCCAAAATGGTGGTATGAAACCGAAATTGTAAAATTCGATTCCCAGGGTGTTTTTTCGTTTCGCTCCGATGGGGAAAGTCGAAAAAACGCGTTTTGAACAAAATTATACGACCTTCGCCAACCCGGCTTTATGCGCTGCTTGGAAAAGCCCACCAGAAATGGTGGTATGAAACCGGAATTGTAAAATTCGATTCCCAGGGTGTTTTTTCGTTTCCCCCAGATGGGGAAAGTCGAAAAAACGCGTTTTGAACAAAATTATACGACCTGCGTCAACCCGGCTTTATGCGCTGCTTGGAAAATCCCACCCAAAATGGTGGTATGAAACCGAAATTGTAAAATTCGATTCCCAGGGTGTTTTTTCGTTTCCCCCAGATGGGGAAAGTCGAAAAAACGCGTTTTGAACAAAATTATACGACCTGCGTCAACCCGGCTTTATGCGCTTCTTAGAAAAGCCCACCCAAAATGGTGGTATGAAACCGAAATTGTAAAATTCGATTCCCAGGGTGTTTTTTCGTTTCCCCCAGATGGGGAAAGTCGAAAAAACGCGTTTTGAACAAAATTATACGACCTTCGTCAACCCGGCTTCATGCGCTGCTTGGAAAAGCCCACCCAAAATGGTGGTATGAAACCGAAATTGTAAAATTCGATTCCCAGGGTGTTTTTTCGTTTCGCTCCGATGGGGAAAGTCGAAAAAACGCGTTTTGAACAAAATTATACGACCTTCGTTAACCCGGCTTTATGCGCTGCTTGGAAAAGCCCACCAGAAATGGTGGTATGAAACCGGAATTGTAAAATTCGATTCCCAGGGTTTTTTTTCGTTTCCCCCAGATGGGGAAAGTCGAAAAAACGCGTTTTGAACAAAATTATACGACCTGCGTCAACCCGGCTTTATGCGCTGCTTGGAAAATCCCACCCAAAATGGTGGTATGAAACCGAAATTGTAAAATTCGATTCCCAGGGTGTTTTCTCGTTTCCCCCAGATGGGGAAAGTCGAAAAAACGCGTTTTGAACAAAATTATACGACCTGCGTCAACCCGGCTTTATGCGCTTCTTAGAAAAGCCCACCCAAAATGGTGGTATGAAACCGAAATTATAAAGTTCGATTCCCAGGGTGTTTTTTCGTTTCGCTCCGATGGGGAAAGTCGAAAAAACGCGTTTTGAACAAAATTATACGACCTTCGTCAACCCGGCTTTATGCGCTGCTTGGAAAAGCCCACCCAAAATGGTGGTATGAAACCGAAATTGTAAAATTCGATTCCCAGGGTGTTTTTTCGTTTCGCTCCGATGGGGAAAGTCGAAAAAACGCGTTTTGAACAAAATTATACGACCTTCGTCAACCCGGCTTTATGCGCTGCTTGGAAAAGCCCACCCAAAATGGTGGTATCAAACCGAAATTGTAAAATTCGATTCCCAGGGTGTTTTTTCGTTTCGCCCCGATAGGGAAAGTCGAAAAAACGCGTTTTGAACAAAATTATACGACCTTCGTCAACCCGGCTTTATGCGCTGCTTGGAAAAGCCCACCCAAAATGGTGGTATGAAACCGAAATTGTAAAAGTCGATTCCCAGGGTGTTTTTTCGTTTCGCTCCGATGGGGAAAGTCGAAAAAACGCGTTTTGAACAAAATTATACGACCTTCGTCAACCCGGCTTTATGCGCTGCTTGGAAAAGCCCACCCAAAATGGTGGTATGAAACCGAAATTGTAAAATTCGATTCCCAGGGTGTTTTTTCGTTTCGCTCCGATGGGCAAAGTCGAAAAAACGCGTTTTGAACAAAATTATACGACCTTCGTCAACCCGGCTTTATGCGCTGCTTGGAAAAGCCCACCCAAAATGGTGGTATGAAACCGAAATTGTAAAATTCGATTCCCAGGGTGTTTTTTCGTTTCGCTCCGATGGGGAAAGTCGAAAAAACGCGTTTTGAACAAAATTTTACGACCTTAGTCAACCCGGCTTCATGCGCTGCTTGGAAAAGCCCACTCAAAATGGTGGTATGAAACCAAAATTGTAAAATTCGATTCCCAGGGTGTTTTCTCGTTTCGCCCCGATAGGGAAAGTCGAAAAAACGCGTTTTGAACAAAATTATACGACCTTTGTCAACCAGGCTTTATGCGCTGCTTGGAAAAGCCCACCCAAAATGGTGGTATGAAACCGAAATTGTAAAATTCGATTCCCAGGGTGTTTTTTCGTTTCCCCCAGATGGGGAAAGTCGAAAAAACGCGTTTTGAACAAAATTATACAACCTGCGTCAACCCGGCTTTATGCGCTGCTTGGAAAAGCCCACCCAAAATGGTGGTATGAAACCGAAATTGTAAAATTCAATTCCCAGGGTGTTTTTTCGTTTCCCCCAGATGGGGAAAGTCGAAAAAACGCGTTTTGAACAAAATTATACGACCTGCGTCAACCCGGCTTTTTGCGCTGCTTGGAAAAGCCCACCCAAAATGGTGGTATGAAACCGAACTTGTAAAATTCGATTCCCAGGGTGTTTTTTCGTTTCCCCCAGATGGGGAAAGTCGAAAAAACGCGTTTTGAACAAAATTATACGACCTGCGTCAACCCGGCTTTATGCGCTGCTTGGAAAAGCCCACCCAAAATGGTGGTATGAAACCGAAATTGTAAAATTCGATTCCCAGGGTGTTTTTTCGTTTCCCCCAGATGGGGAAAGTCGAAAAAACGCGTTTTGAACAAAATTATACGACCTGCGTCAACCCGGCTTTATGCGCTGCTTGGAAAAGCCCACCCAAAATGGTGGTATGAAACCGAAATTGTAAAATTCTATTCCCAGGGTGTTTTTTCGTTTCGCTCCGATAGGGAAAGTCGAAAAAACGCGTTTTGAACAAAATTATACGACCTTCGTCAACCCGGCTTTATGCGCTGCTTGGAAAAGCCCACCCAAAATGGTGGTATCAAACCGAAATTGTAAAATTCGATTCCCAGGGTGTTTTTTTGTTTCGCTCCGATGGGGAAAGTCGAAAAAACGCGTTTTGAACAAAATTATAAGACCTTCGTCAACCCGGCTTTATGCGCTGCTTGGAAAAGCCCACAAAAAATGGTGGTATGAAACCGAAATTGTAAAAGTCGATTCCCAGGGTGTTTTTTCGTTTCGCTCTGATGGGGAAAGTCGAAAAAACGCGTTTTGAAAAAAATTATACGACCTTCGTCAACCCGGCTTTATGCGCTGCTTGGAAAAGCCAACCCAAAATGGTGGTATGAAACCAAAATTGTAAAATTCGATTCCCAGGGTGTTTTTTTGTTTCGCTCCGATGGGGAAAGTCGAAAAAACGCGTTTTGAACAAAATTATACGACCTTCGTCAACCCGGCTTTATGCGCTGCTTGGAAAAGCCCACCCAAAATGGTGGTATCAAACCGAAATTGTAAAATTCGATTCCCAGGGTGTTTTTTCGTTTCGCCCCGATAGGGAAAGTCGAAAAAACGCGTTTTGAACAAAATTATACGACCTTCGTCAACCCGGCTTTATGCGCTGCTTGGAAAAGCCCACCCAAAATGGTGGTATGAAACCGAAATTGTAAAATTCGATTCCCAGGGTGTTTTTTTGTTTCGCTCCGATGGGGAAAGTCGAAAAAACGCGTTTTGAACAAAATTATAAGACCTTCGTCAACCCGGCTTTATGCGCTGCTTGGAAAAGCCCACAAAAAATGGTGGTATGAAACCGAAATTGTAAAAGTCGATTCCCAGGGTGTTTTTTCGTTTCGCTCTAATGGGGAAAGTCGAAAAAACGCGTTTTGAAAAAAATTATACGACCTTCGTCAACCCGGCTTTATGCGCTGCTTGGAAAAGCCAACCCAAAATGGTGGTATGAAACCAAAATTGTAAAATTCGATTCCCAGGGTGTTTTTTCGTTTCGCTCCGATGGGGAAAGTCGAAAAAACGCGTTTTGAACAAAATTATACGACCTTCGTCAACCCGGCTTTATGCGCTGCTTGGAAAAGCCCACCCAAAATGGTGGTATGAAACCGAAATTGTAAAATTCGATTCCCAGGGTGTTTTTTCGTTTCGCCCCGATAGGGAAAGTCGAAAAAACGCGTTTTGAACAAAATTATACGACCTTCGTCAACCCGGCTTTATGCGCTGCTTGGAAAAGCCCACCCAAAATGGTGGTATGAAACCGAAATTGTAAAATTCGATTCCCAGGGTGTTTTTTTGTTTCGCTCCGATGGGGAAAGTCGAAAAAACGCGTTTTGAAAAAATTATAAGACCTTCGTCAACCCGGCTTTATGCGCTGCTTGGAAAAGCCCACAAAAAATGGTGGTATGAAACCGAAATTGTAAAAGTCGATTCCCAGGGTGTTTTTTCGTTTCGCTCTGATGGGGAAAGTCGAAAAAACGCGTTTTGAACAAAATTATACGACCTTCGTCAACCCGGCTTTATGCGCTGCTTGGAAAAGCCACTCCCAAAATGGTGGTATCAAACCGAAATTGTAAAATTCGATTCCCAGGTTGTTTTTTCGTTTCCCCCAGATGGGGAAAGTCGAAAAAACGCGTTTTGAACAAAATTATACGACCTGCGTCAACCCGGCTTTATGCGCTGCTTGGAAAAGCCCACCCAAAATGGTGGTATGAAACCGAAATTGTAAAATTCGATTCCCAGGGTGTTTTTTCGTTTTGCCCCGATAGGGAAAGTCGAAAAAACGCGTTTTGAACAAAATTATACGACCTTTGTCAACCAGGCTTTATGCGCTGCTTGGAAAAGCCCACCCAAAATGGTGGTATGAAACCGAAATTGTAAAATTCGATTCCCAGGGTGTTTTTTCGTTTCGCTCCGATGGGGAAAGTCAAAAAAACGCGTTTTGAACAAAATTATACGACCTTCGTCAACCCGGCTTTATGCGCTGCTGGGAAAAGCCACTCCCAAAATGGTGGTTTCAAACCGAAATTGTAAAATTCGATTCCCAGGGTGTTTTTTCGTTTCGCCCCGATAGGGAAAGTCGAAAAAACGCGTTTTGAACAAAATTATACGACCTTCGTCAACCCGGCTCGAATCGCTGCTTGGAAAAGCCCACCCAAAATGGTGGTATGAAACCGAAATTGTAAAATTCGATTCCCAGGGTGTTTTTTCGTTTCCCCCAGATGGGGAAAGGCGAAAAAACGCGTTTTGAACAAAATTATACGACCTGCGTCAACCCGGCTTTATGCGCTGCTTGGAAAAGCCCACCCAAAATGGTGGTATGAAACCGAAATTGTAAAATTCGATTCCCAGGGTGTTTTTTCGTTTCCCCCAGATGGGGAAAGTCGAAAAAACGCGTTTTGAACAAAATTATACGACCTGCGTCAACCCGGCTTTATGCGCTGCTTGGAAAAGCCCACCCAAAATGGTGGTATGAAACCGAAATTGTAAAATTCTATTCCCAGGGTGTTTTTTCGTTTCGCTCCGATGGGGAAAGTCGAAAAAACGCGTTTTGAACAAAATTATACGACCTTCGTCAACCCGGCTTTATGCGCTGCTTGGAAAAGCCCACCCAAAATGGTGGTATCAAACCGAAATTGTAAAATTCGATTCCCAGGGTGTTTTTTTGTTTCGCTCCGATGGGGAAAGTCGAAAAAACGCGTTTTGAACAAAATTATAAGACCTTCGTCAACCCGGCTTTATGCGCTGCTTGGAAAAGCCCACAAAAAATGGTGGTATGAAACCGAAATTGTAAAAGTCGATTCCCAGGGTGTTTTTTCGTTTCGCTCTGATGGGGAAAGTCGAAAAAACGCGTTTTGAACAAAATTATACGACCTTCGTCAACCCGGCTTTATGCGCTGCTTGGAAAAGCCAACCCAAAATGGTGGTATGAAACCAAAATTGTAAAATTCGATTCCCAGGGTGTTTTTTCGTTTCGCTCCGATGGGGAAAGTCGAAAAAACGCGTTTTGAACAAAATTATACGACCTTCGTCAACCCGGCTTTATGCGCTGCTTGGAAAAGCCCACCCAAAATGGTGGTATCAAACCGAAATTGTAAAATTCGATTCCCAGGGTGTTTTTTCGTTTCGCCCCGATAGGGAAAATCGAAAAAACGCGTTTTGAACAAAATTATACGACCTTCGTCAACCCGGCTTTATGCGCTGCTTGGAAAAGCCCACCCAAAATGGTGGTATGAAACCGAAATTGTAAAAGTCGATTCCCAGGGTGTTTTTTCGTTTCGCTCCGATGGGGAAAGTCCAAAAAACGCGTTTTGAACAAAATTATACGACCTTCGTCAACCCGGCTTTATGCGCTGCTTGGAAAAGCCCACCCAAAATGGTGGTATGAAACCGAAATTGTAAAATTCGATTCCCAGGGTGTTTTTTCGTTTCGCTCCGATGGGGAAAGTCGAAAAAACGCGTTTTGAACAAAATTATACGACCTTCGTCAACCCGGCTTTATGCGCTGCTTGGCAAAGCCCACCAGAAATGGTGGTATGAAACCGAAATTGTAAAATTCGATTCCCAGGGTGTTTTTTCGTTTCCCCCAGATGGGGAAAGTCGAAAAAACGCGTTTTGAACAAAATTATACGACCTGCGTCAACCCGGCTTTATGCGCTGCTTGGAAAAGCCCACCCAAAATGGTGGTATGAAACCGAAATTGTAAAATTCGATTCCCAGGGTGTTTTTTCGTTTTGCCCCGATAGGGAAAGTCGAAAAAACGCGTTTTGAACAAAATTATACGACCTTTGTCAACCAGGCTTTATGCGCTGCTTGGAAAAGCCCACCCAAAATGGTGGTATGAAACCGAAATTGTAAAAGTCGATTCCCAGGGTGTTTTTTCGTTTCGCTCCGATGGGGAAAGTCCAAAAAACGCGTTTTGAACAAAATTATACGACCTTCGTCAACCCGGCTTTATGCGCTGCTTGGAAAAGCCCACCCAAAATGGTGGTATGAAACCGAAATTGTAAAATTCGATTCCCAGGGTGTTTTTTCGTTTCGCTCCGATGGGGAAAGTCGAAAAAACGCGTTTTGAACAAAATTATACGACCTTCGTCAACCCGGCTTTATGCGCTGCTTGGCAAAGCCTACCAGAAATGGTGGTATGAAACCGAAATTGTAAAATTCGATTCCCAGGGTGTTTTTTCGTTTCCCCCAGATGGGGAAAGTCGAAAAAACGCGTTTTGAACAAAATTATACGACCTGCGTCAACCCGGCTTTATGCGCTGCTTGGAAAAGCCCACCCAAAATGGTGGTATGAAACCGAAATTGTAAAATTCGATTCCCAGGGTGTTTTTTCGTTTTGCCCCGATAGGGAAAGTCGAAAAAACGCGTTTTGAACAAAATTATACGACCTTTGTCAACCAGGCTTTATGCGCTGCTTGGAAAAGCCCACCCAAAATGGTGGTATGAAACCGAAATTGTAAAATTCGATTCCCAGGGTGTTTTTTCGTTTCGCCCCGATAGGGAAAGTCGAAAAAACGCGTTTTGAACAAAATTATACGACCTTCGTCAACCCGGCTCGAATCGCTGCTTGGAAAAGCCCACCCAAAATGGTGGTATGAAACCGAAATTGTAAAATTCGATTCCCAGGGTGTTTTTTCGTTTCCCCCAGATGGGGAAAGTCGAAAAAACGCGTTTTGAACAAAATTATACGACCTGCGTCAACGCGGCTTTATGCGCTGCTTGGAAAAGCCCACCCAAAATGGTGGTATGAAACCGAAATTGTAAAATTCGATTCCCAGGGTGTTTTTTCGTTTCCCCCAGATGGGGAAAGTCGAAAAAACGCGTTTTGAACAAAATTATACGACCTGCGTCAACCCGGCTTTATGCGCTGCTTGGAAAAGCCCACCCAAAATGGTGGTATGAAACCGAAATTGTAAAATTCTATTCCCAGGGTGTTTTTTCCTTTCGCTCCGATGGGGAAAGTCGAAAAAACGCGTTTTGAACAAAATTATACGACCTTCGTCAACCCGGCTTTATGCGCTGCTTGGAAAAGCCAACCCAAAATGGTGGTATGAAACCAAAATTGTAAAATTCGATTCCCAGGGTGTTTTTTCGTTTCGCCCCGATGGGGAAAGTCGAAAAAACGCGTTTTGAACAAAATTATACGACCTTCGTCAACCTGGCTTTATGCGCTGCTTGGAAAAGCCCACCCAAAATGGTGGTATGAAACCGAAATTGTAAAATTCGATTCCCAGGGTGTTTTATCGTTTCCCCCAGATGGGGAAAGTCGAAAAAACGCGTTTTGAACAAAATTATACGACCTGCGTCAACCCGGCTTTATGCGCTGCTTGGAAAAGCCCACCCAAAATGGTGGTATGAAACCGAAATTGTAAAATTCGATTCCCAGGGTGTTTTTTCGTTTCGCCCCGATAGGGAAAGTCGAAAAAACGCGTTTTGAACAAAATTATACGACCTTCGTCAACCCGGCTTTATGCGCTGCTTGGAAAAGCCCACCCAAAATGGTGGTATGAAACCGAAATTGTAAAATTCGATTCCCAGGGTGTTTTTTCGTTTCGCCCCGATAGGGAAAGTCGAAAAAACGCGTTTTGAACAAAATTATACGACCTTTGTCAACCAGGCTTTATGCGCTGCTTGGAAAAGCCCACCCAAAATGGTGGTATGAAACCGAAATTGTAAAATTCGATTCCCAGGGTGTTTTTTCGTTTCGCTCCGATGGGGAAAGTCAAAAAAACGCGTCTTGAACAAAATTATACGACCTTCGTCAACCCGGCTTTATGCGCTGCTTGGAAAAGCCACTCCCAAAATGGTGGTATCAAACCGAAATTGTAAAATTCGATTCCCAGGGTGTTTTTTCGTTTCGCTCCGATGGGGAAAGTCGTAAAAACGCGTTTTGAACAAAATTATACGACCTTCGTCAACCTGGCTTTATGCGCTGCTTGGAAAAGCCCACCCAAAATGGTGGTATGAAACTGAAATTGTAAAATTCGATTCCCAGGGTGTTTTTTCGTTTCGTTCCGATGTGGAAAGTCGAAAAAACGCGATTTGAACAAAATTATACGACCTTCGTCAACCCGGCTTTATGCGCTGCTTGGAAAAGCCCACCCAAAATGGTGGTATGAAACCGAAATTGTAAAATTCGATTCCCAGGGTGTTTTTTCGTTTCCCCCAGATGGGGAAAGTCGAAAAAACGCGTTTTGAACAAAATTATACGACCTTCGTCAACCCGGCTTCATGCGCTGCTTGGAAAAGCCCACCCAAAATGGTGGTAAGAAACCGAAATTGTAAAATTCGATTCCCAGGGTGTTTTTTCGTTTCCCCCAGATGGGGAAAGTCGAAAAAACGCGTTTTGAACAAAATTATACGACCTGCGTCAACCCGGCTTTATGCGCTGCTTGGAAAAGCCCACCCAAAATGGTGGTATGAAACCGAAATTGTAAAATTCGATTCCCAGGGTGTTTTTTCGTTTCGCCCCGATAGGGAAAGTCGAAAAAACGCGTTTTGAACAAAATTATACGACCTTCGTCAACCCGGCTTTATGCGCTGCTTGGAAAAGCCCACCCAAAATGGTGGTATGAAACCGAAATTGTAAAATTCGATTCCCAGGGTGTTTTTTCGTTTCGCCCCGATAGGGAAAGTCGAAAAAACGCGTTTTGAACAAAATTATACGACCTTTGTCAACCAGGCGTTATGCGCTGCTTGGAAAAGCCCACCCAAAATGGTGGTATGAAACCGAAATTGTAAAATTCGATTCCCAGGGTGTTTTTTCGTTTCGCTCCGATGGGGAAAGTCAAAAAAACGCGTCTTGAACAAAATTATACGACCTTCGTCAACCCGGCTTTATGCGCTGCTTGGAAAAGCCACTCCCAAAATGGTGGTATCAAACCGAAATTGTAAAATTCGATTCCCAGGGTGTTTTTTCGTTTCGCTCCGATGGGGAAAGTCGTAAAAACGCGTTTTGAACAAAATTATACGACCTTCGTCAACCTGGCTTTATGCGCTGCTTGGAAAAGCCCACCCAAAATGGTGGTATGAAACTGAAATTGTAAAATTCGATTCCCAGGGTGTTTTTTCGTTTCGCTCCGATGTGGAAAGTCGAAAAAACGCGATTTGAACAAAATTATACGACCTTCGTCAACCCGGCTTTATGCGCTGCTTGGAAAAGCCCACCCAAAATGGTGGTATGAAACCGAAATTGTAAAATTCGATTCCCAGGGTGTTTTTTCGTTTCCCCCAGATGGGGAAAGTCGAAAAAACGTGTTTTGAACAAAATTATACGACCTTCGTCAACCCGGCTTCATGCGCTGCTTGGAAAAGCCCACCCAAAATGGTGGTAAGAAACCGAAATTGTAAAATTCGATTCCCAGGGTGTTTTTTCGTTTCCCCCAGATGGGGAAAGTCGAAAAAACGCGTTTTGAACAAAATTATACGACCTGCGTCAACCCGGCTTGATGCGCTGCTTGGAAAAGCCCACCCAAAATGGTGGTATGAAACCGAAATTGTAAAATTCGATTCCCAGGGTGTTTTTTCGTTTCGCCCCGATAGGGAAAGTCGAAAAAACGCGTTTTGAACAAAATTATACGACCTTCGTCAACCCGGCTCGAATCGCTGCTTGGAAAAGCCCACCCAAAATGGTGGTATGAATCCGAAATTGTAAAATTCGATTCCCAGGGTGTTTTTTCGTTTCCCCCATTAGGGGAAAGTCGAAAAAACGCGTTTTGAACAAAATTATACGACCTGCGTCAACCCGGCTTTATGCGCTGCTTGGAAAAGCCCACCCAAAATGGTGGTATGAAACCGAGATTGTAAAATTCTATTCCCAGGGTGTTTTTTCGTTTCGCTCCGATGGGGAAAGTCCAAAAAAACGCGTTTTGAACAAAATTATACGACCTTCGTCAACCCGGCTTTATGCGCTGCTTGGAAAAGCCCACAAAAAATTATGGTATGAAACCGAAATTGTAAAAGTCGATTCCCAGGGTGTTTTTTCGTTTCGCTCTGATGGGGAAAGTCGAAAAAACGCGTTTTGAACAAAATTATACGACCTTCGTCAACCCGGCTTTATGCGCTGCTTGGAAAAGCCCACCCAAAATGGTGGTATAACACCGAAATTGTAAAATTCGATTCCCAGGGTGTTTTTTCGTTTCGCCCCGATGGGAAAAGTCAAAAAAACGCGTTTTCAACAAAATTATACGACCTTCGTCAACCCGGCTTTATGCGCTGCTTGGAAAAGCCCACCCAAAATGGTGGTATGAAACCGAAATTGTAAAATTCGATTCCCAGGGTGTTTTTTCGTTTCCCCCCGATGGGGAAAGTCGAAAAAACGCGTTTTGAACAAAATTATACGACCTTCGTCAACCCGGCTTTATGCGCTGCTTGGAAAAGCCCACCCAAAATGGTGGTATGAAACCGAAATTGTAAAATTCGATTTCCAGGGTGTTTTTTCGTTTCGCCCCGATGGGGAAAGTCGAAAAAACGCGTTTTGAACAAAATTATACGACCTTCGTCAACCCGGCTTTATGCGCTGCTTGGAAAAGCCCACCCAAAATGGTGGTATGAAACCGAAATTGTAAAATTCGATTCCCAGGGTGTTTTTTCGTTTCGCTCCGATGGGGAAAGTCGAAAAAACGCGTTTTGAACAAAATTATACGACCTTCGTCAACCCGGCTTTATGCGCTGCTTGGAAAAGCCCACCCAAAATTGTGGTATGAAACCGAAATTGTAAAATTCGATTCCCAGGGTGTTTTTTCGTTTCGCTCCGATGGGGAAAGTCGAAAAAACGCGTTTTGAACAAAATTATACGACCTTGGTCAACCCGGCTTTATGCGCTGCTTGGAAAAGCCCACAAAAAAAGGTGGTATGAAACCGAAATTGTAAAATTCGATTCCCAGGGTGTTTTTTCGTTTCGCTCTAATGGGGAAAGTCGAAAAAACGCGTTTTGAACAAAATTATACGACCTTCGTCAACCCGGCTTTATGCGCTGCTTGGAAAAGCCCACCCAAAATGGTGGTATGAAACCAAAATTGTAAAATTCGATTCCCAGGGTGTTTTTTGGTTTCGCTCCGATGGGGAAAGTCGAAAAAACGCGTTTTGAACAAAATTATACGACCTTCGTCAACCCGGCTTTATGCGCTGCTTGGAAAAGCCCACCCAAAATGGTGGTATCAAACCGAAATTGTAAAATTCGATTCCCAGGGTGTTTTTTCGTTTCGCCCCGATAGGGAAAGTCGAAAAAACGCGTTTTGAACAAAATTATACGACCTTCGTCAACCCGGCTTTATGCGCTGCTTGGAAAAGCCCACCCAAAATGGTGGTATGAAACCGAAATTGTAAAAGTCGATTCCCAGGGTGTTTTTTCGTTTCGCTCCGATGGGGAAAGTCGAAAAAACGCGTTTTGAACAAAATTATACGACCTTCGTCAACCCGGCTTTATGCGCTGCTTGGAAAAGCCCACCCAAAATGGTGGTATGAATCCGAAATTGTAAAATTCGATTCCCAGGGTGTTTTTTCGTTTCGCCCCGATGGGAAAAGTCAAAAAAACGCGTTTTGAAAAAAATTATACGACCTTCGTCAACCCGGCTTTATGCGCTGCTTGGAAAAGCCCACCCAAAATGGTGGTATGAAACCGAAATTGTAAAATTCGATTTCCAGGGTGTTTTTTCGTTTCCCCCCGATGGGGAAAGTCGAAAAAACGCGTTTTGAACAAAATTATACGACCTTCGTCAACCCGGCTTTATGCGCTGCTTGGAAAAGCGCACCCAAAATGGTGGTATAAAACCGAAATTGTAAAATTCGATTCCCAGGGTGTTTTTTCGTTTCGCCCCGATGGGGAAAGTCGAAAAAACGCGTTTTGAACAAAATTATACGACCTTCGTCAACCCGGCTTTATGCGCTGCTTGGAAAAGCCCACCCAAAATGGTGGTATGAAACCGAAATTGTAAAAGTCGATTCCCAGGGTGTTTTTTCGTTTCGCTCCGATGGGGAAAGTCGAAAAAACGCGTTTTGAACAAAATTATACGACCTTCGTCAACCCGGCTTTATGCGCTGCTTGGAAAAGCCCACCCAAAATGGTGGTATGAAACTGAAATTGTAAAATTTGATTCCCAGGGTGTTTTTTCGTTTCGCCCCGATGGGAAAGGTCAAAAAAACGCGTTTTGAACAAAATTATACGACCTTCGTCAACCCGGCTTTATGCGCTGCTTGGAAAAGCCCACCCAAAATGGTGGTATAACACCGAAATTGTAAAATTCGATTCCCAGGGTGTTTTTTCGTTTCGCCCCGATGGGAAAAGTCAAAAAAACGCGTTTTGAACAAAATTATACGACCTTCGTCAACCAGGCTTTATGCGCTGCTTGGAAAAGCCCACCCAAAATGGTGGTATGAAACCGAAATTGTAAAATTCGATTCCCAGGGTGTTTTTTCGTTTCGCCCCGATGGGGAAAGTCGAAAAAACGCGTTTTGAACAAAATTATACGACCTTCGTCAACCCGGCTTTATGCGCTGCTTGGAAAAGCCCACCCAAAATGGTGGTATAAAACCGAAATTGTAAAATTCGATTCCCAGGGTGTTTTTTCGTTTCGCCCCGATGGGGAAAGTCAAAAAAACGCGTTTTGAACAAAATTATACGACCTTCGTCAACCCGGCTTTATGCGCTGCTTGGAAAAGCCCACCCAAAATGGTGGTATCAAACCGAAATTGTAAAATTCGATTCCCAGGGTGTTTTTTTTTGTTTCGCCCCGATAGGGAAAGTCGAAAAAACGCGTTTTGAACAAAATTATACGACCTTCGTCAACCCGGCTTTATGCGCTGCTTGGAAAAGCCCACCCAAAATGGTGGTATGAAACCGAAATTGTAAAAGTCGATTCCCAGGGTGTTTTTTCGTTTCGCTCCGATGGGGAAAGTCGAAAAAACGCGTTTTGAACAAAATTATACGACCTTCGTCAACCCGGCTTTATGCGCTGCTTGGAAAAGCCCACCCAAAATGGTGGTATGAAACCGAAATTGTAAAATTCGATTCCCAGGGTGTTTTTTCGTTTCGCCCCGATGGGAAAAGTCAAAAAAACGCGTTTTAAACAAAATTATACGACCCTCGTCAACCCGGCTTTATGCGCTGCTTGGAAAAGCCCACCCAAAATGGTGGTATGAAACCGAAATTGTAAAATTCGATTCCCAGGGTGTTTTTTCGTTTCCCCCAGATGGGGAAAGTCGAAAAAACGCGTTTTGAACAAAATTATACGACCTGCGTCAACCCGGCTTTATGCGCTGCTTGGAAAAGCCCACCCAAAATGGTGGTATGAAACCGAAATTGTAAAATTCTATTCCCAGGGTGTTTTTTCGTTTCGCTCCGATGGGGAAAGTCGAAAAAACGCGTTTTGAACAAAATTATAAGACCTTCGTCAACCCGGCTTTATGCGCTGCTTGGAAAAGCCCACCCAAAATGGTGGTATGAAACCGAAATTGTAAAATTCGATTCCCAGGGTGTTTTTTCGTTTCCCCCAGATGGGGAAAGTCGAAAAAACGCGTTTTGAACAAAATTATACGACCTGCGTCAACCCGGCTTTATGCGCTGCTTGGAAAAGCCCACCCAAAATGGTGGTATGAAACCGAAATTGTAAAATTCGATTCCCAGGGTGTTTTTTCGTTTCGCTCCGATGGGGAAAGTCGAAAAAACGCGTTTTGAACAAAATTATAAGACCTTCGTCAACCCGGCTTTATGCGCTGCTTGGAAAAGCCCACCCAAAATGGTGGTATGAAACCGAAATTGTAAAATTCGATTCCCAGGGTGTTTTTTCGTTTCGCCCCGATAGGGCAAGTCGAAAAAACGCGTTTTGAACAAAATTATACGACCTTCGTCAACCCGGCTTGAATCGCTGCTTGGAAAAGCCCACCCAAAATGGTGGTATGAAACCGAAATTGTAAAATTCGATTCCCAGGGTGTTTTTTCGTTTCCCCCAGATGGGGAAACTCGAAAAAACGCGTTTTGAACAAAATTACACGACCTGCGTCAACCCGGCTTTATGCGCTGCTTGGAAAAGCCCACCCAAAATGGTGGTATGAAACCGAAATTGTAAAATTCTATTCCCAGGGTTTTTTTTCGTTTCGCTCCGATGGGGAAAGTCGAAAAAACGCGTTTTGAACAAAATTATACGACCTTCGTCAACCCGGCTTTATGCGCTGCTTGGAAAAGCCCACCCAAAATGGTGGTATCAAACCGAAATTGTTAAATTCGATTCCCAGGGTGTTTTTTCGTTTCGCCCCGATAGGGAAAGTCGAAAAAACGCGTTTTGAACAAAATTATACGACCTTCGTCAACCCGGCTTTATGCGCTGCTTGGAAAAGCCCACCCAAAATGGTGGTATGAAACCGAAATTGTAAAAGTCGATTCCCAGGGTGTTTTTTCGTTTCGCTCCGATGGGGAAAGTCGAAAAAACGCGTTTTGAACAAAATTATACGACCTTCGTCAACCCGGCTTTATGCGCTGCTTGGAAAAGCCCACCCAAAATGGTGGTATGAAACCGAAATTGTAAAATTCGATTCCCAGGGTGTTTTTTCGTTTCGCTCCGATGGGGAAAGTCGAAAAAACGCGTTTTGAACAAAATTATACGACCTTCGTCAACCCGGCTTTATGCGCTGCTTGGAAAAGCCCACCCAAAATGGTGGTATGAAACCGAAATTGTAAAATTCGATTCCCAGGGTGTTTTTTCGTTTCGCTCCGATGGGCAAAGTCGAAAAAACGCGTTTTGAACAAAATTATACGACCTTCGTCAACCCGGCTTTATGCGCTGCTTGGAAAAGCCCACCCAAAATGGTGGTATCAAACCGAAATTGTAAAATTCGATTCCCAGGGTGTTTTATCGTTTCGCCCAGATAGGGAAAGTCGAAAAAACGCGTTTTGAACAAAATTATACGACCTTCGTCAACCCGGCTTTATGCGCTGCTTGGAAAAGCCCACCCAAAATGGTGGTATGAAACCGAAATTGTAAAATTCGATTCCCAGGGTGTTTTTTCGTTTCCCCCAGATGGGGAAACTCGAAAAAACGCGTTTTGAACAAAATTACACGACCTCCGTCAACCCGGCTTTATGCGCTGCTTGGAAAAGCCCACCCAAAATGGTGGTATGAAACCGAAATTGTAAAATTCTATTCCCAGGGTGTTTTTTCGTTTCGCTCCGATGGGGAAAGTCGAAAAAACGCGTTTTGAACAAAATTATACGACCTTCGTCAACCCGGCTTTATGCGCTGCTTGGAAAAGCCAACCCAAAATGGTGGTATCAAACCGAAATTGTTAAATTCGATTCCCAGGGTGTTTTTTCGTTTCGCCCCGATAGGGAAAGTCGAAAAAACGCGTTTTGAACAAAATTATACGACCTTCGTCAACCCGGCTTTATGCGCTGCTTGGAAAAGCCCACCCAAAATGGTGGTATGAAACCGAAATTGTAAAAGTCGATTCCCAGGGTGTTTTTTCGTTTCGCTCCGATGGGGAAAGTCGAAAAAACGCGTTTTGAACAAAATTATACGACCTTCGTCAACCCGGCTTTATGCGCTGCTTGGAAAAGCCCACCCAAAATGGTGGTATGAAACCGAAATTGTAAAATTCGATTCCCAGGGTGTTTTTTCGTTTCGCTCCGATGGGGAAAGTCGAAAAAACGCGTTTTGAACAAAATTATACGACCTTCGTCAACCCGGCTTTATGCGCTGCTTGGAAAAGCCCACCCAAAATGGTGGTATGAAACCGAAATTGTAAAATTCGATTCCCAGGGTGTTTTTTCGTTTCGCTCCGATGGGCAAAGTCGAAAAAACGCGTTTTGAACAAAATTATACGACCTTCGTCAACCCGGCTTTATGCGCTGCTTGGAAAAGCCCACCCAAAATGGTGGTATCAAACCGAAATTGTAAAATTCGATTCCCAGGGTGTTTTTTCGTTTCGCCCAGATAGGGAAAGTCGAAAAAACGCGTTTTGAACAAAATTATACGACCTTCGTCAACCCGGCTTTATGCGCTGCTTGGAAAAGCCCACCCAAAATGGTGGTATGAAACCGAAATTGTAAAATTCGATTCCCAGGGTGTTTTTTCGTTTCGCCCCGATGGGGAAAGTCGAAAAAACGCGTTTTGAACAAAATTTTACGACCTTCGTCAACCCGGCTTCATGCGCTGCTTGGAAAAGCCCACCCAAAATGGAGGTATGAAACCAAAATTGTAAAATTCGATTCCCAGGGTGTTTTTTCGTTTCGCTCCGATGGGGAAAGTCGAAAAAACGCGTTTTGAACAAAATTATACGACCTTCGTCAACCCGGCTTTATGCGCTGCTTGGAAAAGCCCACCCAAAATGGTGGTATGAAACCAAAATTGTAAAATTCGATTCCCAGGGTGTTTTTTCGTTTCGCTCCGATGGGGAAAGTCGAAAAAACGCGTTTTGAACAAAATTATACGACCTTCGTCAACCCAGCTTTATGCGCTGCTTGGAAAAGCCCACCCAAAATGGTGGTATCAAACCGAAATTGTTAAATTCGATTCCCAGGGTGTTTTTTCGTTTCGCCCCGATAGGGAAAGTCGAAAAAACGCGTTTTGAACAAAATTATACGACCTTCGTCAACCCGGCTTTATGCGCTGCTTGGAAAAGCCCACCCAAAATGGTGGTATGAAACCGAAATTGTAAAAGTCGATTCCCAGGGTGTTTTTTCGTTTCGCTCCGATGGGGAAAGTCGAAAAAACGCGTTTTGAAAAAAATTATACGACCTTCGTCAACCCGGCTTTATGCGCTGCTTGGAAAAGCCCACCCAAAATGGTGGTATGAAACCGAAATTGTAAAATTCGATTCCCAGGGTGTTTTTTCGTTTCGCTCCGATGGGGAAAGTCGAAAAAACGCGTTTTGAACAAAATTATCAGACCTTCGTCAACCCGGCTTTATGCGCTGCTTGGAAAAGCCCACCCAAAATGGTGGTATGAAACCGAAATTGTAAAAGTCGATTCCCAGGGTGTTTTTTCGTTTCGCCCCGATGGGGAAAGTCGAAAAAACGCGTTTTGAACAAAATTTTACGACCTTCGTCAACCCGGCTTCATGCGCTGCTTGGAAAAGCCCACCCAAAATGGAGGTATGAAACCAAAATTGTAAAATTCGATTCCCAGGGTGTTTTTTCGTTTCGCTCCGATGGGGAAAGTCGAAAAAACGCGTTTTGAACAAAATTATACGACCTTCGTCAACCCGGCTTTATGCGCTGCTTGGAAAAGCCCACCCAAAATGGTGGTATGAAACCGAAATTGTAAAATTCGATTCCCAGGGTGTTTTTTCGTTTCGCTCCGATGGGGAAAGTCAAAAAAACGCGTTTTGAACAAAATTATACGACCTTCGTCAACCTGGCTTTATCCGCTGCTTGGAAAAGCCCACCCAAAATGGTGGTATGAAACCGAAATTTTAAAATTCGATTCCCAGGGTGTTTTTTCGTTTCGCTCCGATGGGGAAAGTCGAAAAAACGCGTTTTGAACAAAATTATACGACCTTCGTCAACCCGGCTTTATGCGCTGCTTGGAAAAGCCCACCCAAAATGGTGGTATGAAACCGAAATTGTAAAATTCGATTCCCAGGGTGTTTTTTCGTTTCGCTCCGATGGGGAAAGTCAAAAAAACGCGTTTTGAACAAAATTATACGACCTTCGTCAACCCGGCTTTATGCGCTGCTTGGAAAAGCCCACCCAAAATGGTGGTATGAAACCGAAATTGTAAAATTCGATTCCCAGGGTGTTTTTTCGTTTCGCTCCGATGGGGAAAGTCGAAAAAACGCGTTTTGAACAAAATTATACGACCTTCGTCAACCCGGCTTTATGCGCTGCTTGGAAAAGCCCACCCAAAATGGTGGTATGAAACCGAAATTGTAAAATTCGATTCCCAGGGTGTTTTTTCGTTTCGCTCCGATGGGCAAAGTCGAAAAAACGCGTTTTGAACAAAATTATACGACCTTCGTCAACCCGGCTTTATGCGCTGCTTGGAAAAGCCCACCCAAAATGGTGGTATCAAACCGAAATTGTAAAATTCGATTCCCAGGGTGTTTTTTCGTTTCGCCCAGATAGGGAAAGTCGAAAAAACGCGTTTTGAACAAAATTATACGACCTTCGTCAACCCGGCTTTATGCGCTGCTTGGAAAAGCCCACCCAAAATGGTGGTATGAAACCGAAATTGTAAAAGTCGATTCCCAGGGTGTTTTTTCGTTTCGCCCCGATGGGGAAAGTCGAAAAAACGCGTTTTGAACCAAATTTTACGACCTTCGTCAACCCGGCTTCATGCGCTGCTTGGAAAAGCCCACCCAAAATGGAGGTATGAAACCAAAATTGTAAAATTCGATTCCCAGGGTGTTTTTTCGTTTCGCTCCGATGGGGAAAGTCGAAAAAACGCGTTTTGAACAAAATTATACGACCTTCGTCAACCCGGCTTTATGCGCTGCTTGGAAAAGCCCACCCAAAATGGTGGTATGAAACCAAAATTGTAAAATTCGATTCCCAGGGTGTTTTTTCGTTTCGCTCCGATGGGGAAAGTCGAAAAAACGCGTTTTGAACAAAATTATACGACCTTCGTCAACCCAGCTTTATGCGCTGCTTGGAAAAGCCCACCCAAAGTGGTGGTATCAAACCGAAATTGTTAAATTCGATTCCCAGGGTGTTTTTTCGTTTCGCTCCGATGGGGAAAGTCGAAAAAACGCGTTTTGAACAAAATTATACGACCTTCGTCAACCCAGCTTTATGCGCTGCTTGGAAAAGCCCACCCAAAATGGTGGTATCAAACCGAAATTGTTAAATTCGATTCCCAGGGTGTTTTTTCGTTTCGCCCCGATAGGGAAAGTCGAAAAAACGCGTTTTGAACAAAATTATACGACCTTCGTCAACCCGGCTTTATGCGCTGCTTGGAAAAGCCCACCCAAAATGGTGGTATGAAACCGAAATTGTAAAAGTCGATTCCCAGGGTGTTTTTTCGTTTCGCTCCGATGGGGAAAGTCGAAAAAACGCGTTTTGAACAAAATTATACGACCTTCGTCAACCCGGCTTTATGCGCTGCTTGGAAAAGCCCACCCAAAATGGTGGTATGAAACCGAAATTGTAAAATTCGATTCCCAGGGTGTTTTTTCGTTTCGCTCCGATGGGGAAAGTCGAAAAAACGCGTTTTGAACAAAATTATCAGACCTTCGTCAACCCGGCTTTATGCGCTGCTTGGAAAAGCCCACCCAAAATGGTGGTATGAAACCGAAATTGTAAAAGTCGATTCCCAGGGTGTTTTTTCGTTTCGCCCCGATGGGGAAAGTCGAAAAAACGCGTTTTGAACAAAATTTTACGACCTTCGTCAACCCGGCTTCATGCGCTGCTTGGAAAAGCCCACCCAAAATGGAGGTATGAAACCAAAATTGTAAAATTCGATTCCCAGGGTGTTTTTTCGTTTCGCTCCGATGGGGAAAGTCGAAAAAACGCGTTTTGAACAAAATTATACGACCTTCGTCAACCCGGCTTTATGCGCTGCTTGGAAAAGCCCACCCAAAATGGTGGTATGAAACCGAAATTGTAAAATTCGATTCCCAGGGTGTTTTTTCGTTTCGCTCCGATGGGGAAAGTCAAAAAAACGCGTTTTGAACAAAATTATACGACCTTCGTCAACCCGGCTTTATCCGCTGCTTGGAAAAGCCCACCCAAAATGGTGGTATGAAACCGAAATTTTAAAATTCGATTCCCAGGGTGTTTTTTCGTTTCGCTCCGATGGGGAAAGTGGAAAAAACGCGTTTTGAACAAAATTATACGACCTTCGTCAACCCGGCTTTATGCGCTGCTTGGAAAAGCCCACCCAAAATGGTGGTATGAAACCGAAATTGTAAAATTCGATTCCCAGGGTGTTTTTTCGTTTCGCCCCGATGGGGAAAGTCGAAAAAACGCGTTTTGAACAAAATTATACGACCTTCGTCAACCCGGCTTTATGCGCTGCTTGGAAAAGCCCACCCAAAATGGTGGTATAAAACCGAAATTGTAAAATTCGATTCCCAGGGTGTTTTTTCGTTTCGCCCCGATGGGGAAAGTCAAAAAAACGCGTTTTGAACAAAATTATACGACCTTCGTCAACCCGGCTTTATGCGCTGCTTGGAAAAGCCCACCCAAAATGGTGGTATGAAACCGAAATTGTAAAATTCGATTCCCAGGGTGTTTTTTCGTTTCCCCCCGATGGGGAAAGTCCAAAAAACGCGTTTTGAACAAAATTATACGACCTTCGTCAACCCGGCTTTATGCGCTGCTTGGAAAAGCCCACCCAAAATGGTGGTATGAAACCGAAATTGTAAAATTCGATTCCCAGGGTGTTTTTTCGTTTCGCTCCGATGGGGAAAGTCGAAAAAACGCGTTTTGAACAAAATTATACGACCTTTGTCAACCCGGCTTTATAAGCTGCTTGGAAAAGCCCACCCAAAATGGTGGTATGAAACCGAAATTGTAAAATTCGATTCCCAGGGTGTTTTTTCGTTTCGCTCCGATGGGGAAAGTCGAAAAAACGCGTTTTGAACAAAATTATACGACCTTCGTCAACCCGGCTTTATGCGCTGCTTGGAAAAGCCCACCCAAAATGGTGGTATGAAACCGAAATTGTAAAATTCGATTCTTAGGGTTTTTTTTCGTTTCGCTCCGATGGGGAAAGTCGAAAAAACGCGTTTTGAACAAAATTATAAGACCTTCGTCAACCCGGCTTTATGCGCTGCTTGGAAAAGCCCACCCAAAATGGTGGTATGAAACCGAAATTGTAAAATTCGATTCCCAGGGTGTTTTCTCGTTTCGCTCCGATGGGGAAAGTCGAAAAAACGCGTTTTGAACAAAATTATACGACCTTCGTCAACCCGGCTTTATGCGCTGCTTGGAAAAGCCCACCCAAAATGGTGGTATGAAAACGAAATTGTAAAATTCGATTCCCAGGGTGTTTTTTCGTTTCGCTCCGATGGGGAAAGTCAAAAAAACGCGTTTTGAACAAAATTATACGACCTTCGTCAACCTGGCTTTATCCGCTGCTTGGAAAAGCCCACCCAAAATGGTGGTATGAAACCGAAATTTTAAAATTCGATTCCCAGGGTGTTTTTTCGTTTCGCTCCGATGGGGAAAGTCGAAAAAACGCGTTTTGAACAAAATTATCAGACCTTCGTCAACCCGGCTTTATGCGCTGCTTGGAAAAGCCCACCCAAAATGGTGGTATGAAACCGAAATTGTAAAAGTCGATTCCCAGGGTGTTTTTTCGTTTCGCCCCGATGGGGAAAGTCGAAAAAACGCGTTTTGAACAAAATTTTACGACCTTCGTCAACCCGGCTTCATGCGCTGCTTGGAAAAGCCCACCCAAAATGGAGGTATGAAACCAAAATTGTAAAATTCGATTCCCAGGGTGTTTTTTCGTTTCGCTCCGATGGGGAAAGTCGAAAAAACGCGTTTTGAACAAAATTATACGACCTTCGTCAACCCGGCTTTATGCGCTGCTTGGAAAAGCCCACCCAAAATGGTGGTATGAAACCGAAATTGTAAAATTCGATTCCCAGGGTGTTTTTTCGTTTCGCTCCGATGGGGAAAGTCAAAAAAACGCGTTTTGAACAAAATTATACGACCTTCGTCAACCTGGCTTTATCCGCTGCTTGGAAAAGCCCACCCAAAATGGTGGTATGAAACCGAAATTTTAAAATTCGATTCCCAGGGTGTTTTTTCGTTTCGCTCCGATGGGGAAAGTCGAAAAAACGCGTTTTGAACAAAATTATACGACCTTCGTCAACCCGGCTTTATGCGCTGCTTGGAAAAGCCCACCCAAAATGGTGGTATGAAACCGAAATTGTAAAATTCGATTCCCAGGGTGTTTTTTCGTTTCGCTCCGATGGGGAAAGTCAAAAAAACGCGTTTTGAACAAAATTATACGACCTTCGTCAACCCGGCTTTATGCGCTGCTTGGAAAAGCCCACCCAAAATGGTGGTATGAAACCGAAATTGTAAAATTCGATTCCCAGGGTGTTTTTTCGTTTCGCTCCGATGGGGAAAGTCGAAAAAACGCGTTTTGAACAAAATTATACGACCTTCGTCAACCCGGCTTTATGCGCTGCTTGGAAAAGCCCACCCAAAATGGTGGTATGAAACCGAAATTGTAAAATTCGATTCCCAGGGTGTTTTTTCGTTTCGCTCCGATGGGCAAAGTCGAAAAAACGCGTTTTGAACAAAATTATACGACCTTCGTCAACCCGGCTTTATGCGCTGCTTGGAAAAGCCCACCCAAAATGGTGGTATCAAACCGAAATTGTAAAATTCGATTCCCAGGGTGTTTTTTCGTTTCGCCCAGATAGGGAAAGTCGAAAAAACGCGTTTTGAACAAAATTATACGACCTTCGTCAACCCGGCTTTATGCGCTGCTTGGAAAAGCCCACCCAAAATGGTGGTATGAAACCGAAATTGTAAAAGTCGATTCCCAGGGTGTTTTTTCGTTTCGCCCCGATGGGGAAAGTCGAAAAAACGCGTTTTGAACCAAATTTTACGACCTTCGTCAACCCGGCTTCATGCGCTGCTTGGAAAAGCCCACCCAAAATGGAGGTATGAAACCAAAATTGTAAAATTCGATTCCCAGGGTGTTTTTTCGTTTCGCTCCGATGGGGAAAGTCGAAAAAACGCGTTTTGAACAAAATTATACGACCTTCGTCAACCCGGCTTTATGCGCTGCTTGGAAAAGCCCACCCAAAATGGTGGTATGAAACCAAAATTGTAAAATTCGATTCCCAGGGTGTTTTTTCGTTTCGCTCCGATGGGGAAAGTCGAAAAAACGCGTTTTGAACAAAATTATACGACCTTCGTCAACCCAGCTTTATGCGCTGCTTGGAAAAGCCCACCCAAAGTGGTGGTATCAAACCGAAATTGTTAAATTCGATTCCCAGGGTGTTTTTTCGTTTCGCTCCGATGGGGAAAGTCGAAAAAACGCGTTTTGAACAAAATTATACGACCTTCGTCAACCCAGCTTTATGCGCTGCTTGGAAAAGCCCACCCAAAATGGTGGTATCAAACCGAAATTGTTAAATTCGATTCCCAGGGTGTTTTTTCGTTTCGCCCCGATAGGGAAAGTCGAAAAAACGCGTTTTGAACAAAATTATACGACCTTCGTCAACCCGGCTTTATGCGCTGCTTGGAAAAGCCCACCCAAAATGGTGGTATGAAACCGAAATTGTAAAAGTCGATTCCCAGGGTGTTTTTTCGTTTCGCTCCGATGGGGAAAGTCGAAAAAACGCGTTTTGAACAAAATTATACGACCTTCGTCAACCCGGCTTTATGCGCTGCTTGGAAAAGCCCACCCAAAATGGTGGTATGAAACCGAAATTGTAAAATTCGATTCCCAGGGTGTTTTTTCGTTTCGCTCCGATGGGGAAAGTCGAAAAAACGCGTTTTGAACAAAATTATCAGACCTTCGTCAACCCGGCTTTATGCGCTGCTTGGAAAAGCCCACCCAAAATGGTGGTATGAAACCGAAATTGTAAAAGTCGATTCCCAGGGTGTTTTTTCGTTTCGCCCCGATGGGGAAAGTCGAAAAAACGCGTTTTGAACAAAATTTTACGACCTTCGTCAACCCGGCTTCATGCGCTGCTTGGAAAAGCCCACCCAAAATGGAGGTATGAAACCAAAATTGTAAAATTCGATTCCCAGGGTGTTTTTTCGTTTCGCTCCGATGGGGAAAGTCGAAAAAACGCGTTTTGAACAAAATTATACGACCTTCGTCAACCCGGCTTTATGCGCTGCTTGGAAAAGCCCACCCAAAATGGTGGTATGAAACCGAAATTGTAAAATTCGATTCCCAGGGTGTTTTTTCGTTTCGCTCCGATGGGGAAAGTCAAAAAAACGCGTTTTGAACAAAATTATACGACCTTCGTCAACCCGGCTTTATCCGCTGCTTGGAAAAGCCCACCCAAAATGGTGGTATGAAACCGAAATTTTAAAATTCGATTCCCAGGGTGTTTTTTCGTTTCGCTCCGATGGGGAAAGTGGAAAAAACGCGTTTTGAACAAAATTATACGACCTTCGTCAACCCGGCTTTATGCGCTGCTTGGAAAAGCCCACCCAAAATGGTGGTATGAAACCGAAATTGTAAAATTCGATTCCCAGGGTGTTTTTTCGTTTCGCCCCGATGGGGAAAGTCGAAAAAACGCGTTTTGAACAAAATTATACGACCTTCGTCAACCCGGCTTTATGCGCTGCTTGGAAAAGCCCACCCAAAATGGTGGTATAAAACCGAAATTGTAAAATTCGATTCCCAGGGTGTTTTTTCGTTTCGCCCCGATGGGGAAAGTCAAAAAAACGCGTTTTGAACAAAATTATACGACCTTCGTCAACCCGGCTTTATGCGCTGCTTGGAAAAGCCCACCCAAAATGGTGGTATGAAACCGAAATTGTAAAATTCGATTCCCAGGGTGTTTTTTCGTTTCCCCCCGATGGGGAAAGTCCAAAAAACGCGTTTTGAACAAAATTATACGACCTTCGTCAACCCGGCTTTATGCGCTGCTTGGAAAAGCCCACCCAAAATGGTGGTATGAAACCGAAATTGTAAAATTCGATTCCCAGGGTGTTTTTTCGTTTCGCTCCGATGGGGAAAGTCGAAAAAACGCGTTTTGAACAAAATTATACGACCTTTGTCAACCCGGCTTTATAAGCTGCTTGGAAAAGCCCACCCAAAATGGTGGTATGAAACCGAAATTGTAAAATTCGATTCCCAGGGTGTTTTTTCGTTTCGCTCCGATGGGGAAAGTCGAAAAAACGCGTTTTGAACAAAATTATACGACCTTCGTCAACCCGGCTTTATGCGCTGCTTGGAAAAGCCCACCCAAAATGGTGGTATGAAACCGAAATTGTAAAATTCGATTCTTAGGGTTTTTTTTCGTTTCGCTCCGATGGGGAAAGTCGAAAAAACGCGTTTTGAACAAAATTATAAGACCTTCGTCAACCCGGCTTTATGCGCTGCTTGGAAAAGCCCACCCAAAATGGTGGTATGAAACCGAAATTGTAAAATTCGATTCCCAGGGTGTTTTCTCGTTTCGCTCCGATGGGGAAAGTCGAAAAAACGCGTTTTGAACAAAATTATACGACCTTCGTCAACCCGGCTTTATGCGCTGCTTGGAAAAGCCCACCCAAAATGGTGGTATGAAAACGAAATTGTAAAATTCGATTCCCAGGGTGTTTTTTCGTTTCGCTCCGATGGGGAAAGTCGAAAAAACGCGTTTTGAACAAAATTATACGACCTTCGTCAACCCGGCTTTATGCGCTGCTTGGAAAAGCCCACCCAAAATGGTGGTATGAAACCGAAATTGTAAAATTCGATTCCCAGGGTGTTTTCTCGTTTCGCTCCGATGGGGAAAGTCAAAAAAACGCGTTTTGAACAAAATTATACGACCTTCGTCAACCCGGCTTTATGCGCTGCTTGGAAAAGCCCACCCAAAATGGTGGTATGAAACCGAAATTGTAAAATTCGATTCCCAGGGTGTTTTCTCGTTTCGCTCCGATGGGGAAAGTCAAAAAAACGCGTTTTGAACAAAATTATACGACCTTCGTCAACCCGGCTTTATGCGCTGCTTGGAAAAGCCCACCCAAAATGGTGGTATGAAACCGAAATTGTAAAATTCGATTCCCAGGGTGTTTTTTCGTTTCGCCCCGATAGGGAAAGTCGAAAAAACGCGTTTTGAACAAAATTATACGACCTTCGTCAACCCGGCTTTATGCACTGCTTGGAAAAGCCCACCCAAAATGGTGGTATGAAACCGAAATTGTAAAATTCGATTCCCAGGGTTTTTTTTCGTTTCCTCCCGATGGGGAAAGTCAAAAAAACGCGTTTTGAACAAAATTATACGACCTTCGTCAACCCGGCTTTATGCGCTGCTTGGAAAAGCCCACCAAAAATGGTGGTATCAAACCGAAATTGTAAAATTCGATTCCCAGGATGTTTTTTCGTTTCCCCCCGATGGGGAAAGTCGAAAAAACGCGTTTTGAACAAAATTATACGACCTTCGTCAACACGGCTTTATGCGCTGCTTGGAAAAGCCCACCCAAAATGGTGGTATGAAACCGAAATTGTAAAATTCGATTCCCAGGGTTTTTTTTCGTTTCGCTCCGATGGGGAAAGTCGAAAAAACGCGTTTTGAACAAAATTATACGACCTTCGTCAACCCGGCTTTATGCGCTGCTTGGAAAAGCCCACCCAAAATGGTGGTATAAAACCGAAATTGTAAAATTCGATTCCCAGGGTGTTTTTTCGTTTCGCTCCGATGGGGAAAGTCGAAAAAACGCGTTTTGAACAAAATTATACGACCTTCGTCAACCCGGCTTTATGCGCTGCTTGGAAAAGCCCACCCAAAATGGTGGTATGAAACCGAAATTGTAAAATTCGATTCCCAGGGTGTTTTCTCGTTTCGCTCCGATGGGGAAAGTCAAAAAAACGCGTTTTGAACAAAATTATACGACCTTCGTCAACCCGGCTTTATGCGCTGCTTGGAAAAGCCCACCCAAAATGGTGGTATGAAACCGAAATTGTAAAATTCGATTCCCAGGGTGTTTTCTCGTTTCGCTCCGATGGGGAAAGTCAAAAAAACGCGTTTTGAACAAAATTATACGACCTTCGTCAACCCGGCTTTATGCGCTGCTTGGAAAAGCCCACCCAAAATGGTGGTATGAAACCGAAATTGTAAAATTCGATTCCCAGGGTGTTTTTTCGTTTCGCCCCGATAGGGAAAGTCGAAAAAACGCGTTTTGAACAAAATTATACGACCTTCGTCAACCCGGCTTTATGCGCTGCTTGGAAAAGCCCACCCAAAATGGTGGTATGAAACCGAAATTGTAAAATTCGATTCCCAGGGTGTTTTTTCGTTTCGCTCCGATGGGGAAAGTCAAAAAAACGAGTTTTGAACAAAATTATACGACCTTCGTCAACCCGGCTTTATGCGCTGCTTGGAAAAGCCCACCCAAAATGGTGGTATGAAACCGAAATTGTAAAATTCGATTCCCAGGGTGTTTTCTCGTTTCGCTCCGATGGGGAAAGTCGAAAAAACGCGTTTTGAACAAAATTATACGACCTTCGTCAAACCGGCTTTATGCGCTGCTTGGAAAAGCCCACCCAAAATGGTGGTATGAAACCGAAATTGTAAAATTCGATTCCCAGGGTGTTTTTTCGTTTCGCTCCGATGGGGAAAGTCGAAAAAACGCGTTTTGAACAAAATTATAAGACCTTCGTCAACCCGGCTTTATGCGCTGCTTGGAAAAGCCCACCCAAAATGGTGGTATGAAACCGAAATTGTAAAATTCGATTCCCAGGGTGTTTTTTCGTTTCGCTCCGAAGGGGAAAGTCAAAAAAACGAGTTTTGAACAAAATTATACGACCTTCGTCAACCCGGCTTTATGCGCTGCTTGGAAAAGCCCACCCAAAATGGTGGTATGAAACCGAAATTGTAAAATTCGATTCCCAGGGTGTTTTCTCGTTTCGCTCCGATGGGGAAAGTCGAAAAAACGCGTTTTGAACAAAATTATACGACCTTCGTCAAACCGGCTTTATGCGCTGCTTGGAAAAGCCCACCCAAAATGGTGGTATGAAACCGAAATTGTAAAATTCGATTCCCAGGGTGTTTTTTCGTTTCGCTCCGATGGGGAAAGTCGAAAAAACGCGTTTTGAACAAAATTATAAGACCTTCGTCAACCCGGCTTTATGCGCTGCTTGGAAAAGCCCACCCAAAATGGTGGTATGAAACCGAAATTGTAAAATTCGATTCCCAGGGTGTTTTCTCGTTTCGCTCCGATGGGGAAAGTCGAAAAAACGCGTTTTGAACAAAATTATACGACCTTCGTCAACCCGGCTTTATGCGCTGCTTGGAAAAGCCCACCCAAAATGGTGGTATGAAACCGAAATTGTAAAATTCGATTCCCAGGGTGTTTTTTCGTTTCGCTCCGATGGGGAAAGTCGAAAAAACGCGTTTTGAACAAAATTATAAGACCTTCGTCAACCCGGCTTTATGCGCTGCTTGGAAAAGCCCACCCAAAATGGTGGTATGAAACCGAAATTGTAAAATTCGATTCCCAGGGTGTTTTCTCGTTTCGCTCCGATGGGGAAAGTCGAAAAAACGAGTTTTGAACAAAATTATACGACCTTCGTCAACCCGGCTTTATGCGCTGCTTGGAAAAGCCCACCCAAAATGGTGGTATGAAACCGAAATTGTAAAATTCGATTCCCAGGGTGTTTTTTCGTTTCGCTCCGATGGGGAAAGTCGAAAAAACACGTTTTGAACAAAATTATACGACCTTCGTCAACCCGGCTTTATGCGCTGCTTGGAAAAGCCCACCCAAAATGGTGGTATGAAACCGAAATTGTAAAATTCGATTCCCAGGGTGTTTTCTCGTTTCGCTCCGATGGGGAAAGTCCAAAAAACGCGTTTTGAACAAAATTATACGACCTTCGTCAACCCGGCTTTATGCGCTGCTTGGAAAAGCCCACCCAAAATGGTGGTATGAAACCGAAATTGTAAAATTCGATTCCCAGGGTGTTTTCTCGTTTCGCTCCGATGGGGAAAGTCGAAAAAACGCGTTTTGAACAAAATTATACGACCTTCGTCAAACCGGCTTTATGCGCTGCTTGGAAAAGCCCACCCAAAATGGTGGTATGAAACCGAAATTGTAAAATTCGATTCCCAGGGTGTTTTTTCGTTTCGCTCCGATGGGGAAAGTCGAAAAAACGCGTTTTGAACAAAATTATAAGACCTTCGTCAACCCGGCTTTATGCGCTGCTTGGAAAAGCCCACCCAAAATGGTGGTATGAAACCGAAATTGTAAAATTCGATTCCCAGGGTGTTTTCTCGTTTCGCTCCGATGGGGAAAGTCGAAAAAACGCGTTTTGAACAAAATTATACGACCTTCGTCAACCCGGCTTTATGCGCTGCTTGGAAAAGCCCACCCAAAATGGTGGTATGAAACCGAAATTGTAAAATTCGATTCCCAGGGTGTTTTTTCGTTTCGCTCCGATGGGGAAAGTCGAAAAAACGCGTTTTGAACAAAATTATAAGACCTTCGTCAACCCGGCTTTATGCGCTGCTTGGAAAAGCCCACCCAAAATGGTGGTATGAAACCGAAATTGTAAAATTCGATTCCCAGGGTGTTTTCTCGTTTCGCTCCGATGGGGAAAGTCGAAAAAACGAGTTTTGAACAAAATTATACGACCTTCGTCAACCCGGCTTTATGCGCTGCTTGGAAAAGCCCACCCAAAATGGTGGTATGAAACCGAAATTGTAAAATTCGATTCCCAGGGTGTTTTTTCGTTTCGCTCCGATGGGGAAAGTCGAAAAAACACGTTTTGAACAAAATTATACGACCTTCGTCAACCCGGCTTTATGCGCTGCTTGGAAAAGCCCACCCAAAATGGTGGTATGAAACCGAAATTGTAAAATTCGATTCCCAGGGTGTTTTCTCGTTTCGCTCCGATGGGGAAAGTCCAAAAAACGCGTTTTGAACAAAATTATACGACCTTCGTCAACCCGGCTTTATGCGCTGCTTGGAAAAGCCCACCCAAAATGGTGGTATGAAACCGAAATTGTAAAATTCGATTCCCAGGGTGTTTTTTCGTTTCGCTCCGAAGGGGAAAGTCAAAAAAACGAGTTTTGAACAAAATTATACGACCTTCGTCAACCCGGCTTTATGCGCTGCTTGGAAAAGCCCACCCAAAATGGTGGTATGAAACCGAAATTGTAAAATTCGATTCCCAGGGTGTTTTTTCGTTTCGCTCCGATGGGGAAAGTCGAAAAAACGCGTTTTGAACAAAATTATAAGACCTTCGTCAACCCGGCTTTATGCGCTGCTTGGAAAAGCCCACCCAAAATGGTGGTATGAAACCGAAATTGTAAAATTCGATTCCCAGGGTGTTTTCTCGTTTCGCTCCGATGGGGAAAGTCGAAAAAACGAGTTTTGAACAAAATTATACGACCTTCGTCAACCCGGCTTTATGCGCTGCTTGGAAAAGCCCACCCAAAATGGTGGTATGAAACCGAAATTGTAAAATTCGATTCCCAGGGTGTTTTTTCGTTTCGCTCCGATGGGGAAAGTCGAAAAAACACGTTTTGAACAAAATTATACGACCTTCGTCAACCCGGCTTTATGCGCTGCTTGGAAAAGCCCACCCAAAATGGTGGTATGAAACCGAAATTGTAAAATTCGATTCCCAGGGTGTTTTCTCGTTTCGCTCCGATGGGGAAAGTCCAAAAAACGCGTTTTGAACAAAATTATACGACCTTCGTCAACCCGGCTTTATGCGCTGCTTGGAAAAGCCCACCCAAAATGGTGGTATGAAACCGAAATTGTAAAATTCGATTCCCAGGGTGTTTTTTCGTTTCGCTCCGAAGGGGAAAGTCAAAAAAACGAGTTTTGAACAAAATTATACGACCTTCGTCAACCCGGCTTTATGCGCTGCTTGGAAAAGCCCACCCAAAATGGTGGTATGAAACCGAAATTGTAAAATTCGATTCCCAGGGTTTTTTTTCGTTTCGCTCCGATGGGGAAAGTCGAAAAAACGCGTTTTGAACAAAATTATACGACCTTCGTCAACCCGGCTTTATGCGCTGCTTGGAAAAGCCCACCCAAAATGGTGGTATAAAACCGAAATTGTAAAATTCGATTCCCAGGGTGTTTTTTCGTTTCGCTCCGATGGGGAAAGTCGAAAAAACGCGTTTTGAACAAAATTATACGACCTTCGTCAACCCGGCTTTATGCGCTGCTTGGAAAAGCCCACCCAAAATGGTGGTATGAAACCGAAATTGTAAAATTCGATTCCCAGGGTGTTTTTTCGTTTCGCTCCGATGGGGAAAGTCGAAAAAACGCGTTTTGAACAAAATTATACGACCTTCGTCAACCCGGCTTTATGCGCTGCTTGGAAAAGCCCACCCAAAATGGTGGTATGAAACCGAAATTGTAAAATTCGATTCCCAGGGTGTTTTTTCGTTTCGCTCCGATGGGGAAAGTCGAAAAAACGCGTTTTGAACAAAATTATAAGACCTTCGTCAACCCGGCTTTATGCGCTGCTTGGAAAACCCACCCAAAATGGTGGTATGAAACCGAAATTGTAAAATTCGATTCCCAGGGTGTTTTCTCGTTTCGCTCCGATGGGGAAAGTCGAAAAAACGCGTTTTGAACAAAATTATACGACCTTCGTCAACCCGGCTTTATGCGCTGCTTGGAAAAGCCCACCCAAAATGGTGGTATGAAACCGAAATTGTAAAATTCGATTCCCAGGGTGTTTTTTCCTTTCGCTCCGATGGGGAAAGTCGAAAAAACGCGTTTTGAACAAAATTATACGACCTTCGTCAACCCGGCTTTATGCGCTGCTTGGAAAAGCCCACCCAAAATGGTGGTATGAAACCGAAATTGTAAAATTCGATTCCCAGGGTGTTTTCTCGTTTCGCTCCGATGGGGAAAGTCAAAAAAACGCGTTTTGAACAAAATTATACGACCTTCGTCAACCCGGCTTTATGCGCTGCTTGGAAAAGCCCACCCAAAATGGTGGTATGAATCCGAAATTGTAAAATTCGATTCCCAGGGTGTTTTTTCGTTTCGCTCCGATGGGGAAAGTCGAAAAAACGCGTTTTGAACAAAATTATACGACCTTCGTCAACCCGGCTTTATGCGCTGCTTGGAAAAGCCCACCCAAAATGGTGGTATGAAACCGAAATTGTAAAATTCGATTCCCAGGGTGTTTTTTCGTTTCGCTCCGAAGGGGAAAGTCAAAAAAACGAGTTTTGAACAAAATTATACGACCTTCGTCAACCCGGCTTTATGCGCTGCTTGGAAAAGCCCACCCAAAATGGTGGTATGAAACCGAAATTGTAAAATTCGATTCCCAGGGTGTTTTCTCGTTTCGCTCCGATGGGGAAAGTCGAAAAAACGCGTTTTGAACAAAATTATACGACCTTCGTCAAACCGGCTTTATGCGCTGCTTGGAAAAGCCCACCCAAAATGGTGGTATGAAACCGAAATTGTAAAATTCGATTCCCAGGGTGTTTTTTCGTTTCGCTCCGATGGGGAAAGTCGAAAAAACGCGTTTTGAACAAAATTATAAGACCTTCGTCAACCCGGCTTTATGCGCTGCTTGGAAAAGCCCACCCAAAATGGTGGTATGAAACCGAAATTGTAAAATTCGATTCCCAGGGTGTTTTTTCGTTTCGCTCCGAAGGGGAAAGTCAAAAAAACGAGTTTTGAACAAAATTATACGACCTTCGTCAACCCGGCTTTATGCGCTGCTTGGAAAAGCCCACCCAAAATGGTGGTATGAAACCGAAATTGTAAAATTCGATTCCCAGGGTGTTTTCTCGTTTCGCTCCGATGGGGAAAGTCGAAAAAACGCGTTTTGAACAAAATTATACGACCTTCGTCAAACCGGCTTTATGCGCTGCTTGGAAAAGCCCACCCAAAATGGTGGTATGAAACCGAAATTGTAAAATTCGATTCCCAGGGTGTTTTTTCGTTTCGCTCCGATGGGGAAAGTCGAAAAAACGCGTTTTGAACAAAATTATAAGACCTTCGTCAACCCGGCTTTATGCGCTGCTTGGAAAAGCCCACCCAAAATGGTGGTATGAAACCGAAATTGTAAAATTCGATTCCCAGGGTGTTTTTTCGTTTCGCTCCGAAGGGGAAAGTCAAAAAAACGAGTTTTGAACAAAATTATACGACCTTCGTCAACCCGGCTTTATGCGCTGCTTGGAAAAGCCCACCCAAAATGGTGGTATGAAACCGAAATTGTAAAATTCGATTCCCAGGGTGTTTTCTCGTTTCGCTCCGATGGGGAAAGTCGAAAAAACGCGTTTTGAACAAAATTATACGACCTTCGTCAAACCGGCTTTATGCGCTGCTTGGAAAAGCCCACCCAAAATGGTGGTATGAAACCGAAATTGTAAAATTCGATTCCCAGGGTGTTTTTTCGTTTCGCTCCGATGGGGAAAGTCGAAAAAACGCGTTTTGAACAAAATTATAAGACCTTCGTCAACCCGGCTTTATGCGCTGCTTGGAAAAGCCCACCCAAAATGGTGGTATGAAACCGAAATTGTAAAATTCGATTCCCAGGGTGTTTTCTCGTTTCGCTCCGATGGGGAAAGTCGAAAAAACGCGTTTTGAACAAAATTATACGACCTTCGTCAACCCGGCTTTATGCGCTGCTTGGAAAAGCCCACCCAAAATGGTGGTATGAAACCGAAATTGTAAAATTCGATTCCCAGGGTGTTTTTTCGTTTCGCTCCGATGGGGAAAGTCGAAAAAACACGTTTTGAACAAAATTATACGACCTTCGTCAACCCGGCTTTATGCGCTGCTTGGAAAAGCCCACCCAAAATGGTGGTATGAAACCGAAATTGTAAAATTCGATTCCCAGGGTGTTTTCTCGTTTCGCTCCGATGGGGAAAGTCCAAAAAACGCGTTTTGAACAAAATTATACGACCTTCGTCAACCCGGCTTTATGCGCTGCTTGGAAAAGCCCACCCAAAATGGTGGTATGAAACCGAAATTGTAAAATTCGATTCCCAGGGTGTTTTTTCGTTTCGCTCCGAAGGGGAAAGTCAAAAAAACGAGTTTTGAACAAAATTATACGACCTTCGTCAACCCGGCTTTATGCGCTGCTTGGAAAAGCCCACCCAAAATGGTGGTATGAAACCGAAATTGTAAAATTCGATTCCCAGGGTGTTTTCTCGTTTCGCTCCGATGGGGAAAGTCGAAAAAACGCGTTTTGAACAAAATTATACGACCTTCGTCAACCCGGCTTTATGCGCTGCTTGGAAAAGCCCACCCAAAATGGTGGTATGAAACCGAAATTGTAAAATTCGATTCCCAGGGTGTTTTTTCGTTTCCCCCCGATGGGGAAAGTCGAAAAAACGCGTTTTGAACAAAATTATAAGACCTTCGTCAACCCGGCTTTATGCGCTGCTTGGAAAAGCCCACCCAAAATGGTGGTATGAAACCGAAATTGTAAAATTCGATTCCCAGGGTGTTTTCTCGTTTCGCTCCGATGGGGAAAGTCGAAAAAACGAGTTTTGAACAAAATTATACGACCTTCGTCAACCCGGCTTTATGCGCTGCTTGGAAAAGCCCACCCAAAATGGTGGTATGAAACCGAAATTGTAAAATTCGATTCCCAGGGTGTTTTTTCGTTTCGCTCCGATGGGGAAAGTCGAAAAAACGCGTTTTGAACAAAATTATAAGACCTTCGTCAACCCGGCTTTATGCGCTGCTTGGAAAAGCCCACCCAAAATGGTGGTATGAAACCGAAATTGTAAAATTCGATTCCCAGGGTGTTTTCTCGTTTCGCTCCGATGGGGAAAGTCGAAAAAACGCGTTGTGAACAAAATTATACGACCTTCGTCAACCCGGCTTTATGCGCTGCTTGGAAAAGCCCACCCAAAATGGTGGTATGAAACCGAAATTGTAAAATTCGATTCCCAGGGTGTTTTCTCGTTTCGCTCCGATGGGGAAAGTCCAAAAAACGCGTTTTGAACAAAATTATACGACCTTCGTCAACCCGGCTTTATGCGCTGCTTGGAAAAGCCCACCCAAAATGGTGGTATGAAACCGAAATTGTAAAATTCGATTCCCAGGGTGTTTTTTCGTTTCGCCCCGATAGGGAAAGTCGAAAAAACGCGTTTTGAAAAAAATTATACGACCTTCGTCAACCCGGCTTTATGCACTGCTTGGAAAAGCCCACCCAAAATGGTGGTATGAAACCGAAATTGTAAAATTCGATTCCCAGGGTTTTTTTTCGTTTCCCCCCGATGGGGAAAGTCGAAAAAACGCGTTTTGAACAAAATTATACGACCTTCGTCAACCCGGCTTTATGCGCTGCTTGGAAAAGCCCACCCAAAATGGTGGTATGAAACCGAAATTGTAAAATTCGATTCCCAGGGTGTTTTTTCGTTTCGCTCCGAAGGGGAAAGTCAAAAAAACGAGTTTTGAACAAAATTATACGACCTTCGTCAACCCGGCTTTATGCGCTGCTTGGAAAAGCCCACCCAAAATGGTGGTATGAAACCGAAATTTTAAAATTCGATTCCCAGGGTGTTTTTTCGTTTCGCCCCGATAGGGAAAGTCGAAAAAACGCGTTTTGAACAAAATTATACGACCTTCGTCAACCCGGCTTTATGCGCTGCTTGGAAAAGCCCACCCAAAATGGTGGTATGAAACCGAAATTGTAAAATTCGATTCCCAGGGTGTTTTTTCGTTTCGCCCCGATAGGGAAAGTCGAAAAAACGCGTTTTGAACAAAATTATACGACCTTCGTCAACCCGGCTTTATGCGCTGCTTGGAAAAGCCCACCCAAAATGGTGGTATGAAACCGAAATTGTAAAATTCGATTCCCAGGGTGTTTTTTCGTTTCCCCCCGATGGGGAAAGTCGAAAAAACGCGTTTTGAACAAAATTATACGACCTTCGTCAACCCGGCTTTATGCGCTGCTTGGAAAAGCCCACCCAAAATGGTGGTATCAAACCGAAATTGTAAAATTCGATTCCCAGGGTGTTTTTTCGTTTCGCTCCGATGGGGAAAGTCGAAAAAACGCGTTTTGAACAAAATTATACGACCTTCGTCAACCCGGCTTTATGCGCTGCTTGGAAAAGCCCACCCAAAATGGTGGTATGAAACCGAAATTGTAAAATTCGATTCCCAGGGTGTTTTTTCGTTTCGCCCCGATAGGGAAAGTCGAAAAAACGCGTTTTGAACAAAATTATACGACCTTCGTCAACCCGGCTTTATGCACTGCTTGGAAAAGCCCACCCAAAATGGTGGTATGAAACCGAAATTGTAAAATTCGATTCCCAGGGTTTTTTTTCGTTTCCCCCCGATGGGGAAAGTCCAAAAAACGCGTTTTGAACAAAATTATACGACCTTCGTCAACCCGGCTTTATGCGCTGCTTGGAAAAGCCCACCCAAAATGGTGGTATGAAACCGAAATTGTAAAATTCGATTCCCAGGGTGTTTTTTCGTTTCCCCCCGATGGGGAAAGTCGAAAAAACGCGTTTTGAACAAAATTATACGACCTTCGTCAACCCGGCTTTATGCGCTGCTTGGAAAAGCCCACCCAAAATGGTGGTATGAAACCGAAATTGTAAAATTCGATTCCCAGGGTGTTTTTTCGTTTCGCTCCGATGGGGAAAGTCGAAAAAACGCGTTTTGAACAAAATTATACGACCTTCGTCAACCCGGCTTTATGCGCTGCTTGGAAAAGCCCACCCAAAATGGTTGTATGAATCCGAAATTGTAAAATTCGATTCCCAGGGTGTTTTTTCGTTTCGCTCCGATGGGGAAAGTCGAAAAAACGCGTTTTGAACAAAATTATACGACCTTCGTCAACCCGGCTTTATGCGCTGCTTGGAAAAGCCCACCCAAAATGGTGGTATGAAACCGAAATTGTAAAATTCGATTCCCAGGGTGTTTTTTCGTTTCGCTCCGATGGGGAAAGTCGAAAAAACGCGTTTTGAACAAAATTATAAGACCTTCGTCAACCCGGCTTTATGCGCTGCTTGGAAAAGCCCACCCAAAATGGTGGTATGAAACCGAAATTGTAAAATTCGATTCCCAGGGTGTTTTCTCGTTTCGCTCCGATGGGGAAAGTCGAAAAAACGCGTTTTGAACAAAATTATACGACCTTCGTCAACCCGGCTTTATGCGCTGCTTGGAAAAGCCCACCCAAAATGGTGGTATGAAACCGAAATTGTAAAATTCGATTCCCAGGGTGTTTTTTCGTTTCGCTCCGATGGGGAAAGTCGAAAAAACGCGTTTTGAACAAAATTATACGACCTTCGTCAACCCGGCTTTATGCGCTGCTTGGAAAAGCCCACCCAAAATGGTGGTATGAAACCGAAATTGTAAAATTCGATTCCCAGGGTGTTTTTTCGTTTCCCCCCGATGGGGAAAGTCGAAAAAACGCGTTTTGAACAAAATTATACGACCTTCGTCAACCCGGCTTTATGCGCTGCTTGGAAAAGCCCACCCAAAATGGTGGTATCAAACCGAAATTGTAAAATTCGATTCCCAGGGTGTTTTTCGTTTCGCTCCGATGGGGAAAGTCGAAAAAACGCGTTTTGAACAAAATTATACGACCTTCGTCAACCCGGCTTTATGCGCTGCTTGGAAAAGCCCACCCAAAATGGTGGTATGAAACCGAAATTGTAAAATTCGATTCCCAGGGTGTTTTTTCGTTTCGCCCCGATAGGGAAAGTCGAAAAAACGCGTTTTGAACAAAATTATACGACCTTCGTCAACCCGGCTTTATGCACTGCTTGGAAAAGCCCACCCAAAATGGTGGTATGAAACCGAAATTGTAAAATTCGATTCCCAGGGTGTTTTTTCGTTTCGCTCCGATGGGGAAAGTCGAAAAAACGCGTTTTGAACAAAATTATACGACCTTCGTCAACCCGGCTTTATGCGCTGCTTGGAAAAGCCCACCCAAAATGGTGGTATGAAACCGAAATTGTAAAATTCGATTCCCAGGGTGTTTTCTCGTTTCGCTCCGATGGGGAAAGTCAAAAAAACGCGTTTTGAACAAAATTATACGACCTTCGTCAACCCGGCTTTATGCGCTGCTTGGAAAAGCCCACCCAAAATGGTTGTATGAAACCGAAATTGTAAAATTCGATTCCCAGGGTGTTTTTTCGTTTCCCCCCGATGGGGAAAGTCGAAAAAACGCGTTTTGAACAAAATTATACGACCTTCGTCAACCCGGCTTTATGCGCTGCTTGGAAAAGCCCACCCAAAATGGTGGTATGAAACCGAAATTGTAAAATTCGATTCCCAGGGTGTTTTTTCGTTTCGCCCCAATGGGGAAAGTCGAAATAACGCGTTTTGAACAAAATTATACGACCTTCGTCAACCCGGCTTTATGCACTGCTTGAAAAAGCCCACCCAAAATGGTGGTATGAAACCGAAATTGTAAAATTCGATTCCCAGGGTGTTTTTTCGTTTCGCCCCGATGGGGAAAGTCGAAAAAACGCGTTTTGAACAAAATTATACGACCTTCGTCGACCCGGCTTTATGCGCTGCTTGGAAAAGCCCACCCAAAATGGTGGTATGAAACCGAAATTGTAAAATTCGATTCCCAGGGTGTTTTTTCGTTTCGCCCCGATAGGGAAACTCGAAAAAACGCGTTTTGAACAAAATTATACGACCTTCGTCAACCCTGCTCTATGCGCTGCTTGGAAAAGCCCACCCAAAATGGTGGTATGAAACCGAAATTATTAAATTCGATTCCCAGGGTGTTTTTTCGGTTCGCCCCGATGGGGAAAGTCGAAAAAACGCGTTTTGAACAAAATTATACGACCTTCGTCGACCCGGCTTTATGCGCTGCTTGGAAAAGCCCACCCAAAATGGTGGTATGAAACCGAAATTGTAAAATTCGATTCCCAGGGTGTTTTTTCGTTTCGCCCCATAGGGAAACTCGAAAAAACGCGTTTTGAACAAAATTATACGACCTTCGTCAACCCTGCTCTATGCGCTGCTTGGAAAAGCCCACCCAAAATGGTGGTATGAAACCGAAATTATTAAATTCGATTCCCAGGGTGTTTTTTCGGTTCGCGCCGATGGGGAAAGTCGAAAAAACGCGTTTTGAACAAAATTATACGACCTTCGTCAACCCGGCTTTATGCGCTGCTTGGAAAAGCCCACCCAAAATGGTGGTATGAAACCGAAATTGTAAAATTCGATTCCCAGGGTGTTTTTTCGTTTCGCTCCGATGAGGAAAGTCGAAAAATCTCGTTTTGAACAAAATTATACGACCTTCGTCAACCCGGCTTTATGCGCTGCTTGGAAAAGCCCACCCAAAATGGTGGTATGAAACCGAAATTGTAAAATTCGATTCCCAGGGTGTTTTTTCGTTTCCCCCCGATGGGGAAAGTCGAAAAAACGCGTTTTGAACAAAATTATACGACCTGCGTCAACCCGGCTTTATGCGCTGCTTGGAAAAGCCCACCCAAAATGGTGGTATGAAACGGAAATTGTAGCGTGCCAAATTGAGCATCTGCGTTCCCGCCCAAGTCAAGAGAACCGTCCACCAGCACCTGCGGATCGCAGCGGCGTGCCTTGCCTCGCCGTCGGCTCGCCTCCACCTGGCGTTCATGGCCGCGTTGGTGGCACTCTTGGGACGGACGCCCCTCGACGACCGTGGGGCACTCGAGACCGGCATGGACGAGAGCGCGCTTTCGGGGGTTCCGCAGATCGCTCGAGCGTATGCCATGCCCGCGTTCGCCATCGACAGGCACACGAATCGAGGACGTCACTGCCTCGACACCACCGCGCGACTCAAGGGACACTGCGACACCCTGCAGCTCCCACTGCCCTGCGACGCGTGGAAGAGTCACGGGCCGTCGCCGCACGCGCCACGTCGGATGGGCTTCGAAGAGTTCGTGGAGCACGTTCAGCGATGCGAGCGGGAAAACGGAGGTGGCAGGGCGCCGCTGTTCGCGGAGGAGGCGCTTGCACTGTATCGACAGCAGGATCCCGGTAGAAGGAAGCGCGTCGCCGTGGTGGAACGGATGCTTGCCCTCGACGACGGCTCGCCACCCCGGCCGCCGCCTCCCAAGAAAAACCCGAAGCGCGGTACGCTACCCGGGACGGCGACGAGTTCGACGACGACGACGACGACGACCGCGCGTTCGACTGCGGACAATAAGACGCTCAGGCGCTGGATCGGCGGGCAGCAACCGTCGACTATCGGTTCCGAGGTGCGATGGCACGAATTGCCGTCGCGGTTTCCGATGGCCCAGCTGCCCGCAGACTTCGAGGAAGAGCGGGTCATCAAGGGGCCATTCTCGAACTGCTCGTCGCCCTTGCGGAGCGCCTGTCTGACTTGTCTGGCGCACGACGCGCTCAGGCTCTCTGCTTTCGTGCTGGAAGTGTTGGCCTTCGCGGACGAAGCGACCGAGCAGATCGGCTTGACGAGTCCCATGATCGGCAGAAGAGAACCCGCCGCGTCCACGTTCGCCGCCGGCCCGAAGGCCATGTCGGACAACGCCGACCGAGGAATGCAGAAGTTGCACGATTACTTCGTGAGCAGCGGCAGCAGACGCCTGGGCAACCCGCTGGACCTGCTCAAGATAGTTGTCGCGAAGGCCGCGCTCGGTTCCACGGACAACAACACGTCCAACGCGGTGGTGGTCTTGAACGATGCAGAGGTCCGCGACGGCGAACGCCGACCGCCCCCGCCGCCGCCGCCGCGCGTGTACGGATTGGATTTCGGGGGACGAGCGGACTTTGCCAAGCTCGCAGAGAACGCGGCGCGAGCCGCTCGACAAAGCCCGCCCACTATCTCTTGGGCGTTCTCCAAGACGCCGCGCAAGGAAGTGATGCGACGGATCGACGAACTGGCCAATGCCGGGTCGACGGGGATGTCCGCCTGGCTACTGGAACTGCAGAGCGCGGCGGGACTGAGGCGTTTCGAGGACGTGTGCCGCGCCTTTCCAGCCGGTGTCGCTCCCGCGATCGAGGATTACTCGCACGCGCTGAGCCTGTTCGTCGCGCACTTTGCGAGGCTGCACCGGCGGCCCGATGCTGCCACCGGCCCGGCGGCCGCAGCTTGCAGACCCCGATAATTTTTCTCGTCGGCGGTAGTATTGTAAGAGAAGAAGAGAGGGGGGAAGCCCTTCCCATCTAAAAGAAAAAAAAAACGGAAATAAAGAGCATCGTTTGTTGTTTGTTTTATTGCAGTCGATTGGTTTTTTGGCGAGAAAAGCGTTTGTGGCGGGAGAGGGGAGGAGACGCGCGTTAAGCGGTCGAGGGGACGATGCCGAAGAGAAAAGCGTCGAGGATCCGGCGGTATGGGAAAGAAGAGCGCCACCGCCGTCGGACGGATTGCTTCTTCTTTCCCGCCGGCTGGAAGTTTCGCTGCCCCTACGACGGCGACGACAAGCGCAGGTGCTGCGCCTTTGCCCGTCTTAGCGTCTCGACGGGACCGTACCGACCGCCGACCCTTTGGCCGCGCGCATTGTTCTTAACGGTCCGCGAAGACGCGCGTCCGCCGACGATGGACAATTACGTCGAGTACGCTTTTGCCATCAGCGTCACCGTGTCCCACCAGACGACGCTGTCTCGGACGAGCTATCGTTGTCACGAAGAACTGTGTCCGATGTACTTGCGGTTCTTGCAGGCTCGCTACTCGTTCACCGGCGCTCGGTACTTGGACTACGACGCGGAAGACCGAGAGCCCGCCCCCGACGGCCGCCGACGCGTAGACGACGACGACGACGACTGCAACCGCCCGGGCCGCCCCGATCGCGTCATGTGGTTGTTGAACTACGTCAAGCTGGGAATCTCCAACTCTCGTCTCTGCGGCTTCTGGGGGGCATACGGCGCGTCCGCCACCTGGCGGCTCGTTCTGGAGGCGCAGCCCCTCTACACGGCGATTGACGCGATCGATGCCACGTTTGCGCTCGCTCTGTCCCAGTGGCGGCGACACCCCGCCCATCTGTGCGCGAAGTTCGACGAGCACGGAGTTTTGCCGAGCATCGTGGCGGATGGTCTGTGCTACCTGCTCGCGAAATGCTGCCGCGGACAAGCGGGGGTAGACCGAGGAGGAGAGGAGAGCAGGGACCGACAAATGGCGGCCATCCTCGTCGCCCTTTCCCACGGGCTACAGGCCATTCCTTTGCAGTTTATCGATCCGCGATGGCACGAGCGACGAGGCGAGACAGTTGCCTGCGACCTCGAGTCGATGACGCTGTTGTCGAAATTGCTGACCGAACACTTTGAGGAGTTTGCTCCCTGCTCCATCCAAATCGAAAACGGCCACAACGCGCGCGTGCCTTCCAGGCACCTCGTCGACGCCCTGCGCGAGTGGCTGTGGTCGGCGCCGTCTCTCGCCCCCGCCAAGGCCACCGCGACCGCCGCGTCTTCGTCGACGACCGATACGCTGCGCGTACTCGCGTCGGTCGAGTTCGCACGACCCTGTCATCGCCTGTTGCTGGAGCAGTTGCCCAGGGAGAGCCACCGTGCCGAATCCCGTGTCGAGCATCTGCATCTTCGCCGACGAGGCGCGGCGACGGGTCGTACCGCCGTCCTCGGCCAACGAAGTGGGTCTCGTCTTCGACGCTTCGACAAAGCGCTGGATGGCAGACGAGCGAGTCAGACCGGCGTTGTTGGCGATCCAGCACTGGCTGCAGGAATGTCCGACGGCCTGCGACGCCATCGTCAAAGGGATGGCGGCGTCCCGCGAAAGTTGCAATCGACCGACGTGCGGTACCGAGATCGACGACAGCGGGAACCCCTGGCTGCTCTTCGGGTATCGACGCCCGCCGAGCAGGGGGAAGCGAAAGCGGAAGAGAGAGCGCGACGACGATCGCTCCGACGAAGTTATCGCATGGAAAAAATGCAAATTATTTGATGCAGACGACGGGGGAGCGGAAGAACATCGGCAAGGAGCTGGAGCGAGAGTTGAAGGATGTCGGGGAGGACCGAGAGGAAAAGACAGGGAACGGTGGGAGATGCGCGACACTCCATACACGACAATGCCGCCGCGTCGATGGGGGACGGTTCTCTCACTTCTTCCCCGCCTTCTTTATTGTCGCCGGTCGACGTGCGGCTTCTACTGTCGCGTCGAAGAGGGCGACAACGGCGACGGCTGCTCTGTCACCGAGGACTGCCCGTGCATGGGTTTTCTGCGGGAGACCGTGAAAGCGGGACCGCTAATCGATCCCGACGACGTTGACGGCGCGAACACTTGGACGCCACCGGCCCTGGTCTTGCACAACCCGCTTTCGCGAGCGTCGCTGCTACCGCGGTACCTCGACTCGTACTTCGCCTACGCCGCGTGCGTGTCGTTTTGCGCCGGCTGCACGAACCGCGCCACTCGCCTTCGCCCCTACTACTACTGCGACGACCCCGGGGTGGCAGTTTCCCCTCCTCCTTCCTCTCCTGTTCCTCCTCTGAGCTCCAGCGGTGGTCGACCCTACTGGCGAGGCAGGTCGGTGTGTCCCGGACACGCAGCGTGGCTCGGCAACCAAGAGGCGCGCCGTCACTTGTGGCACTTGCCGACGCAGGCGTCGATCCTCGACGTGTTGGTCAGGTACGATTTCCTTCGGCTGTCCGTGCTTCGCGATGCGCCTCACCGTTGCCTCGGCATGCCGTACCAGCAGAGACTGCTCGCCCGCCTGAAGGAGACCGGCCCTCAGGGTTCGTCGCTCGCTTCGAAGTCGGCCGTCGCAATGCTCGTCGAGCTGCTTTGCGGTCGCCTTTTCGACTTCGTCCTCGGTCGATCCGACGGGCTCGACCCGGTCCTGGCGTGGTATGCGGCCACCGCGGCCTTTCGGTGGCTCTCCCACTGGATGGAGCGCTACGACGACGACGACGACGACGACGACGGCCGCCGCCGGGAAGGGGGCGCGCAGACGGCTCGGGCCAGACAGAGCGTGCACGCCGCCGCGTCGTTTTTGCTGCAAGCGTTTCCCCTGGGTGCCACCACCGTGGACGACGTGCGAAGGGTGCCCGCGTACCTGCGAGGACGTCGACTCGCGGTCGACTACGGACCCAACAGGGGCGTTCCCCTCGAGCAGTTGACCGCGGCGCTTCTTTTGCGACGCAAGCCGGCACTGCCTCAGTTCTCGGCGTCGCGCCTGCACCGGCTATCCGTCTTGGTGGCTCGACGGGCCGTGGAGATGTGCGTCGCATTCTTCCACCGCGCCGTCGCGTCGTCTGGCGGTGGCACGGGGCGTCGGCGTTGGCGACGGCGTAGACGACGGCCGGACTGGTTAATGCCCGGACCGAGAGTCGCAGTGGCGCTCGTGGCGGAATCGATGCTCGTGGAGGGCTCGCTCGACGCGACGACGGCCAAGTCTATGCGCCTGCGGAACCGATGGCACCCGCTACGGGCCGAGATGGCAGCCGTGCTTCGATTCTCCGAGGAGCAAAGGAGCGAAGTCCTAGAAGCGTGGTGGTCCGAGGAGTCTGTCATCGTCGGTCTGTGCACCCTCGACGCACTGGTCAATGGGCCGACGGACTCGGGCAAGCATCTCGCGTGCGCGATCGGCGCCGTCGACGAGATTCTCGCCGGGCCGCCGCCGCGGCCGGTGCTATTGACGCCCGAGAATCTCCGCGAGGGCCTCCTCTTTCGTGGCAATGGAGAGGGAGAGGGGAAGAGCGAAGGCGATGGCGCGCCGGACGAAAAGGAATCGGACGGAGAGTGGGAGGAGGAGGAGGATGAGGAGGAGGAGGATGAGGAGGAGGAGATGGAGGAGGCGGAAGGGTTTCGCCCGGCCGAGATGATGGGATGGGCGGTAGTGGGTCACCATTGCAGAGGGGGCGCTTGCCTTGTCGGCGTCGAGCGTCTCCCGACCACCGATCGCAACGACGAAGACGCCCAATCGTCGCACTAACGAACAAACCAAAACAAAAAACTCGCAGGACAGAAAAAAGTCTCCTTGCTTTATTTTTACTTTTCCTGCCTACATTTTTTCGCGTTCTCGTGTTCGCGTGCCCCCTCTCTCTTCCTCTTGTTTTCCCGCATCCTCCGCTTGACGTTGTGCCAGTCGGCGAAGACCTCTCGGGGATAGTTCGCGTACTCCGACTGGACCCGGGCGATGTCGTCGTCGTCCAACACAGGCGCGTCTTCCTTGGGCAAAGCGGTGTCGCGCCTCTCGCGGCGCCAGTCGTAAAGTCGGAGGGTGTTCTTGTCGGCCAGCTCGTCCGAGCATTTGAATCGGGCTCGGAGTCTCCGGGCGGCGGCGCGAAACGTGCGAACGGGCACTTCCTTCCTGGTCAGCGCGTAGTCCAATCTGAAGTCTCGCCTGTTCGGTCCGTGGCGTGCCGCGATCTTGACCAGCCCCTCCGAAGAAAGAGTCGGCATCATCGCGTCCTCGTCCGTACATGCGGCATCGGTCCGCACGGTCTCCTCGACGTGAAGCAGGAGCACGCTTTCGTCGTTACGCAAGACGGGCACAAATACCCGGAATCCGCCATTCGACTTGGGGTGGAGCACGCCGCCCTCCGAATCCAGCACGATGTAATCCGTAGTGTCGAGGGTCACTTTTTGGATGTTACCGTCGCCGGTCGGGTATATTAGCGACGAGATGCTCCACAGCGTCGTCTGTCCGTGTTTGAACTCTTCCTCGACCAACCGGTAGTCTTCCTCCTCCTCCTCCTCCTCCTCCTCCACCTCTGTGTCTTCTTCTTCTTCCCCCTCTTCTCTTTTTTCCACTACTCGTTCTTCTTCTTCTTCTGGCACTGGCTCCATCGTGTATTGCCGCAGACTGCTTTTGGACCCTTTGCTCGCACGACGCTTGCATCTATAGATGCGATGACGAGTTATTTTTGGCTCGGCTATTTATAGAATATATCGTTCAATAAAAATATATACAGCGGGCGAGAGGCTATTTATAGAACACAAAGAAGAAAAAGCGGCGTATGCGTCGACCCAGAAATTGGCGCCTCGTTATTTTTGAAGCGACTATTTATAGAATATATCGTTCAATAAAAATATATTCAGCGGGCGAGAGGCTATTTATAGGACACAAAGAAAGGAAAACGGCGACCCAGAATCGTTATTTTCGGCGGGACTATTTATAGAATATATCGTTCTATACAAATATATACAGTGGTGGGCGAGAGGCTATTTATAGAATTCAAAGAACGACCCAGAATCGTTATTTTTGGCGCGACTATTTATAGAATATATCGCTGTATAAAAATATATACAGTGGTTGGGCGAGAGGCTATTTATAGCACACAAAGGAAACGCCCCGATAAATATCTATATCTACCGTTGTTTAAAGCGAAAGCAACCAACAACAAACGAGCGACGAGAAAGGGACGCGCGACGTGCACGAGGAAGAGAAAGAGGCCGAAAAAATGTCTTCGACGAGTAAAACGCTTCTGCGAGAAAATGTTGTCATATTTTCGGATTGGGAGCCAATGCGCGAGAACATGACCTCGTGGCTGAGAAGGAGAGAGGTCTGCGGAGCAGAGATGGCATTCGGGATGCGGATAGCCATAGAAAACCTGTACATCAAGGAGAGGTGGATAATGTACTCAGCCCGCAGCTCAAGGAGACGAAAGCCGAAATCCGTTTTTGGCTATTTATAGAATATATACAGCGGTATGATGGCCAAACGACAAGAGAAGAGCGCGGCGAAGTGCGCGGGAAAGCCGGACAAAATGTCTCGACAAAGTAAAGCACTACTGCGAGAAGATGTTGTCGGCAGAATTTTGGATTGGGGAGAACTGCGCGAGAACGTTACCTCGTGGCTGAGAAGGAGAGAGGTCTGCGGGGCGAAGATGGCATTCGAGATGCGGATAGCCGTAAAAAACTTGTACCGCAGGCAGAGATGCAGAGTGAGCTGCGTCCGCTGCATGAACTGCCCTCTCGGATGGTCCACGGGCTGCCCCCGTCGGCTGTGACGCCGTAGGAGAGCCGAGTAGGAGGGGCAGGGGGAGAGGGGCGCGAAAAGGAAGCCGAAATGTAAAATATTCCGATTGCATTGTAGACTATAAAGAATCGAACAGGTCGAATTCGCAACATTGTAAAATATAAAGAATCAAACAGGTTTAATTTGCAACGGATCATTTTATTTTTGTTTAAACGAGTAGTGTTGCTCGTGCATGGTTCCCAATAACCACGACATCCCCTCGAATCCTATCTCCTCCGGGTCCTCGACGTTGAAGTCGATGATCGGGTTCCGCTGTTTCTCCGCCCCCTTCTCCCCTCGTCTCTTCTCGATCGCTCGTTTGAGCGACCAATGGCCCACCATCTCCAAGCCGTCGCAACTGCTTCCCCACCTCTTCGGAATCTTCACCCTGAGGGCACTCGTGTCATATTCGTCTGTGAATTTCAACGTGGCTCGGAGCCTTTGCTTTACCGTGTAGAATGTGGTGCGCTGTATTTTCCTTTTCGTTAGGTCGTAGTTGCACAGAAACAACTGCTCCACTTCTTCTTGCTGTTCTGTTTCTTCGTTCCCCTCCGGTTTTGTTCTTTTGGCTGCAGGGTCGACGGGCGCCAGCTCGGCGAACTTGACGATGGTTCCGGAAAAGGGCATCGGCATAGGGAGATCGCGGTACTTCAATTGTTTTCTCGCTCTGGCGCGAACCACGTCGGTCGGAACCAGGGCCGTCCGTCGATTTTTCTCGCGCCAGTAGTAAGATTGATCCGGAAAATATTTGAAGAACTCCCGATTCAGCATGGTCTCGTAGGCCGGCCACATGTACAAGGCGATGCCGCGAGTGTCGTATAACGCCAACGCGTGGTATCCTCGAAAGCCCCCTTGTGGTTTTTCTTCCACGAAGACGCACTTGTCCAACAACAAGTAATCGAGCGCGTCTAGGGTCCTGGTCGAACCCGACGCGATGTTCCACACTACGGTGTGGTTCTCGTCCAAGTCCGACCTCAACAACTGCGGATCGATTTCTCCGCCCTCTTGGTCTTCTTCTTCTTCTTCTTCTTCTTCTTCTTTAACTGCTTCTTCCATCTCGTCTGCCGTTCTATCTTTTTCTTCTTCCGCTTCTTCGTCTTCAACCTTTCTTTTGCGTTTGCCGAAAAAGGCCGCCTCGCCGTCTGTCCTGTCCATCGTTTTTTTCTAGTTGCGAATAGCTGTGCTCGTTCGTGCTAGATTGTGCCTGGAACGCAACGGGCGCTCGTTTATATGATGCGATGCGTGCTATTTTTAGAAGCAACCCTTGTGCTATTTTTGGAAGGTCGACGCGGTGCGCTATTTTTGGCATCCTTTGTTCTCGCTAAATATAGCCGGCGCGGGAGAAATATAAAGAGCTAGAACGGAGCAAAAACAGAGGCACGAACGCCACTAAAGAGATGGACGCAGCTCGACAACAGCAAACCGCGATTATCGTGTCGGACAGCGAAGACGAAGGAATAGACAAAAGAGAAGAAGAAGAAGAAGAAGAAGAAGAAGAAGAAGAAGAAGAAGAAGAAGAAGAAGAGGAAGAAGAAGAACAAGAAGAAGAAGAAGAAGAAGGAGATGAAGAAGAAGACGAGGACGAGGACGGCGAAACGATCTACGACCCGGAATACTTGGAGTACGACCTCCAACATCACCACAGGACGCTGTGGAATCTACTGCACGCGGTCGTTACTCCGGGCCGCTCCCCGGTTGACCTGCAAACCGTTACCATCGCCGGTATGGACTTCGTTTTGTTGCACCCGGACCCCGGCATGGGCGGCGAGGCCGTGTTCCACGGCACGCGAGGCGGCGGCCTTCGGGGTTTCTTGCCGATGGCCGAGAAGGAACCCGGCAATGGACTGTACTTCTTCCACGCGTTGGAGACGGTGTTGAACGAGGTGTACGACGAGTGCTTCCCGGAAGAGAGGGCGAAGGCGTCGAAAAAGACGGGCGGGGAAGGGGGGCGGGAGGAAGGACGGAAGTGCATCGCCCTGTCGGCTCGAGCAATCGCAAAGGCGCGCGACGACGGACTCTTGGACGCTTACGACATCAGGGAGCCGACGCTTCGAGCGGAGGGTCTCGTCAAGTTCGGGGAGCTCTGCACCGACGACGCCGGCAAGCGGCTTTTCCGATGCGACTTCGAATTCACCGAGGGACGCGTGCCGCGTCGGGCGTTCTCGGCGATGGTGGAGATGCTGATGGTGCGGTTCCGACCCAAGAAGACGGATCCCGCAACGAAGATGAGGCTCGGCCGCGACGAGTTCCTGCTGCGGCTGTACGATTGGCGCGCGCGTCTGGGGTTGAAAGTGGGAATAACGCATCCGGAGAAAGAGCTCTTCTCCCGTTGCCCCGCGAATACCTCGATCGCGCGACCCTCGATTATCACCTCGACACATTTTGCGACTGGGAGACGTAAAGGCGGACGATCATTGATAGGAGGAGGAAGAGGAGGAGGACGTCGTCGGCGATCGAGGGGAGGAAAAGGTTGAAAGAAGGAGGGGAAGGCGAAGAAGAGTTATGAATGAAGCCTAAATTGTTCTATTTTTAGCCGGCCTGCGTCTATTTTCGACGCGTTGGATATTTTTAGCATCGTTCTATTTTTAGGCGGCGTGCATCTATTTTTGGGGCCCGTCGTCGTTCTAAATATAGCCGCGCAAAGCCCTTTTCGGGTGTATAAGAGAGCCGGGCGCACAGACGAGACGGCGTAGAAGACATGGACACAGTCATGACGAGCAGTCGCTGGGATGTGTTACCGCTAGAGATCAGACAGATGATCCGGCGGATGGCCGACAAGCAGATGGCTAGAGAGAGGTTAGAGATGGCCAGAGAGAGGTTAGACAAGGGATGGAACAAAATTCACGTTTTTATGCGTCCGTGTTCCGGCTGCAATGCGTTCCTCGGACACGCAGAGAAATTCGACGAGTACGGAAACTTGGTCGGGAAACCAGAAAAAACATTCCCGCGCGATATATTTTATTGTCGGGGCTGCGACGCGTGGCTAACCTCGCACAACTGTTTCTTCGAGTGTTTACTGGAACATCTGAGCGCCGACGACGATTCCGCTTGCCGCAGCGAATGCACGTGCACGCTGTCGCACCGTGGACGCGATCTCCGGGTAACACTTATCTTGCCAAGAGACCTCGTGGACCGTGTGGAGGGCGGAGCGGCCCTGACCATCGCAGGTGTGCCCTTCCGCGTGAAAACGAAGGGAGAACAGGATTAGGGAAAAAAGTGCGACGACCTTGACCATCGCCCATCGCAGGTGCGGACTTCCACAGAAAAACAAGGGGAGAACAGAATTAGAAAAGTGTGAAACGCGGACTTCCACAGAAAAACAAACAGAATATGAGAAAAGTGTGAAACGCGAATAAAGCTGTTCTGTTCTGAGATAATTTCTTTTCGTCGTCCATGCAGTGAGCGATATATATATATATATATATATATATATATATATATATATATATATATATATATATATATATATAGGCAGTTGTGGAAAACGAGGACGGACAACTTCGAGCGAAAACAAATATATATACAGTAAAAAATCTAAAAAAAGTTTAAAAATTTAATAAAAATAGACGTTTCGGTCAAAGACCTTCATCAGTTGCAGTGCAAGTGAATAATAAATTACAATATCCTTAAATAAGTTTACAGTATAAAAATGACATAATATTACAAAGATGATTACATAACAGGGCGTGGTAACACATGAGAACGAAAAAAATAACCAATGATAAACAATCGGTGATTACTAAGCGAGATACTATGACAATGCGGTACAAAACTCAAGAAACACAAACCAAATAAGAATAAATAATCGAATACAATACAAATAAGATTAAAAAAAAAAGTAACGTGATTCGTCGAGTTAGCTGAAGGTGTGAAGGGACCCGCGTGTGAAATATTCAATATTCAAAAAAGGCGGTCCCAGGTAAAACTTGTGACAAAATCCCCGAACAAAGCCCTTGAAACTATGCCGCAGCAAGGCACAACAGGCGCCCTGAACAGGGCCCTTAAACAACAATGTAATAAATTCCCCGATGGGGGCCCCTGAGAAAACCTAGCGCTAACAAAGCTAACAAGATTTAAGGTCAGGGCCTTTGAACAACTAAACCAAGATAACCGCCAAATTTGCAAGTTATTTTTGCGCTAATTGTAGTTTATTCTTTTTTTCGAGTGGAATTCCTGACGTTTATTCAAGCCAAAGGGTGCCAGAGAGAACAACTGTGCACTCCAATATGCCTCTTTAGTGATTAAAAACTTTTCGATGTTGCTAGAATTGTTTGCATTTATCTGCACTTGATCAATACACTGGAAAGAAAAGTCGTTTAAGTCGTGCGGTGTTCTGTTGAAGTGCACCGCTACCTCACAAGTCTTTTTCTTGGTCAGCATAGCAGACTTGTGGTTGCGAAATCTAACTCTAAAATCTGTTGTTGTAGAGCCAATGTATTGTAAATTACATTTCTTACACGAAGCCAAATAAATGACATTTTTTGAATCACAAGAAAGTTTCGATCGTATCTTATAGCTCTTGCCTGTTTGAAAACTCTGGAAAGAAGTTGATTCGACAAAGTAATTGTGACAGAGATCGCATCTTGTTCTTTTGCATTTAAAGCAACCCTTAACCTCAACAACCTCTTCAACTTCAGTGTTAGAGCCATAACGAGATGGCGCTAACAACTCCTTAAGGTTTTTGGATCTTCGGAAAGAGGCTATGATGGAATTTGGCGGGAAAAGTTCTTTTAGTTTGGGGTTGGATTCCAAAATACCTAGGTGTTTTCTGATGATGCGACCAACATCAGGTAAATTTGGATTAAATGTTGTTACAAATGGAAACAATTTCTTCTCAGCTTTGGCACGAGTTCTAAGTAAATCGGTTCTAGATGTAGTTGAGGCTTTAGAAAATTGATCTTCCACTAGTTTTGTGGGATAACCCTGATTGACTAGATAACCCTTATATTCAGTTGTTCTCTCGGCAAGAAATACTTGTTCAGAGCAGTTTCTCTGTAACCTAGTTGCCACGCCATAAGGGATAGCCTTGAAAACGTGTTTGGGGTGAGCACTGGATGGTGGGAGATACAAGTGGCTATCAGTTGGCTTTGAATAAACGTCTGTCTGAATGAAACCCCCGGTAAGATGTAAAGTTAAATCTAGCACGTGGAGCTCGCGTTCAGAAAAAACTAATTCAAATTTAATGGTAGGATACAGAGAATTTATAAAGTCAGTAAACTCATGCAGTGCAGGAAGGCCTTGTTGCCAGAGATCAAAAACATCGTCACGGTATCGCCACCATAAAGCCGGCTTTATGGGGCCAGAAAATTTAGCTTGAGAATCTATTTCCCCCATGGCAAGATCCGCGTAACTACAGGCGTTCTTTGGGCCCATGGCTGTGCCATGAATTTGTAGGAAAAAGTTTTCCTTAAAAACCGAGTGATTGCTCTTCAAACAAATTTCTACCGCTTCTAAAATGCAATTAGTGGATTGAAGCTGGTTTTCTCTAGCATTCAATGCCTTCTTTACTGCAGTAAGACGGAGTTGATTATCTATGTTAGAGAACATTGACACAACATCCCAAGAAACTAAGAGGGTGCCTTCGGGAAAAGGGACACTCCGATTAAGATCCTCAATTCTATTAAGTAAATCGGTCGTGTCCTTGATGAAAGATGGCAACTTACGAGCCAACGGTTGCAAGTAAAATTCACTGAAGGCTGAAAGATTTTCAATTGCCGTACCACAAGACGAAGTGATAAGCCTGAGTGGATTCCCTGCTTTGTGGGTTTTAATATTACCGAAGGCGACCCCTGGTTTTGCTTTTTTGTTAATTATCCAATTAGCTAATTGGTCTGAAATTTCACCTTTTCCGACCCATTTGTTGCACCAACTCTCAACTACAGCCAAATGCTTATTTGTAGGGTCTTCCTGTAAGGATTTATAATGGAGCTGGTTATGAAGCTGGCCAAACATTTTATCCTCGTATTCCCCTTTATCAATTAAGACGAAACGAGAACCCTTATCTTGTATCCGAATTACTACATCAGAATTTCTAAATTGCTTTAACGCAACCCGTTCCCCTTTGGTTAAATTATCTCTAGCTGATTTAATGTTGCGAGGGTTTATCAAATCACGCCTAACACTAGATAGAAAAAGTTCAAGTTCTGGATACTTTGTTGGCGGTGGCTTCCATTTCTTTTCCTTTGGAACTTGAGGAAGGTGACTAGGTGGTTCTTGGCTATCCTCAGGATTGCTTTCAATGAAAAATACTGCTGTCCGCAAGCGGGCTTCAAAAGCTTCCAAGTCATCATATACACGCTGCCAATCAACATCTTTTGGCATGGGGCAGAAAGATGGTCCTTTCTTGAGTAGGCTGGTTTGGTCTTGATTGATGGACTGGCTGGAAAGGTTGATAGGATCCAACTGATGCGATTCGTTAGCAATCGTTATAACAGGCCTCCTGCGTTTTCGACGAAAAAGTTTTCGTTTCCTCAGTAGCCTGTGTAGCCCGTGGAAACGACGGTTTTGTGTGGCGGTTATAGTAGGTAGATCTATGGTGTTACTGGATGAAAGTAATTCCTGATCTAACGGAATTGTTTTTAACATCTTTCTTTGCTCGCGTTCTTTCAAAATGCGAAGTAGGTTGAAGTTCTCCGTTTTCAGGCCATTCCAGATATAGTTCGCAGAGCCAGAATTAATGGCTGAGAAGATTTGTTCCCTACAGGATTGGAGCTCTCGTTGTAGACAATCGACTTTCTTCCGCGAGGCTTGTAAGACTGCAACGCAAAGTTCCCTTGACGTTCGTTGGAGTGAAAGTTTACAATGCTTCACGAGGTCAACATCATCGACGTTAAGTGCCAAATTAAAATTCAAACTAAAACCAGCCGGGATAACATTGTTATCCAAGCAGTTCATATGTATATATATTATATATATATATAATTGTCACAAATGAAGACATATATACGATTTTCTTGGCAAGAAAATCATATGTGTCTTCATTTACATTTATTTATGGGGATTTGTTGTGGGCGGTCAATGCTTGTGAGAGACTACATATATAGCGACAGAGAGAGGAGGAGAGAGAGGACAATCCCGTGTCGCCTACACGCCCGCATGTTCCGAATCGTAATCGGAAATATCGGTTTTTCGGAGTGTCCCCATCACTCGCGCGTGCGCAGTTCGTACGAGACAGTCGTCTAGACGACCGTCTGCGCGTGACTCGTACCAGACAATCGACTTTCTGCGCACGCCAGATTAGTCGATCGATTCGGGCGTGTAAGACGCGTTGGAGTGTCCTCAATCGCGCGCACGCGCGGTTAGACGGGACACTCCGGGACGACTTACTTATCCAAAAACTCGGATTACGAGTCGAGTGTCCCTTACCTTCGCGCGTGCGCAACTCACTTCCAGAGGATACCCATACCAGACGCTCGTCTAGACGACCGTCTGTGCCTCGATCGTCCAGACGAGCAGTCTGGCGCTTCTGCGCACGCGAGGTTACAGGGGACACTCCGTGACGGCTTACCCCACCGAAAAGTCGGATTACGATTCGACAAATTCGGCCGTGTAAGCCATCTCCGAGTGTCCCTCGCCTTCGCGCGTGCGCAATTCGCTTCCAGGGGATACCCATACCAGACGCTCGTCTAGACGACCGTCTGTGCCTCGATCCTCCAGACGAACAGTCTGGCGCTTCTGCGCACGCGCGAGGTTAGAGGGGACACTCCGTGACGGCTTACCCCACCGAAAAGTCGGATTACGATTCGAAACATTCGGCCGTGTAAGCCATCTCCGAGTGTCCCTCGCCTTCGCGCGTGCGCAATTCGCTTCCAGGGGATACCCATACCAGACGCTCGTCTAGACGACCGTCTGTGCCTCGATCCTCCAGACGAACAGTCTGGCGCTTCTGCGCACGCGCGAGGTTAGAGGGGACACTCCGTGACGGCTTACCCCACCGAAAAGTCGGATTACGATTCGACACATTCGGCCGTGTAAGCCATCTCCGAGTGTCCCTTACCTTCGCGCGTGCGCAATTCGCTTCCAGGGGATACCCATACCAGACGCTCGTCTAGACGACCGTCTGTGCCTCGATCCTCCAGACGAACAGTCTGGCGCTTCTGCGCACGCGCGACGTTAGAGGGGACACTCCGTGACGGCTTACCCCACCGAAAAGTCGGATTACGATTCGACAAATTCGGCCGTGTAAGACGCATCGGAGTGTCCTCGGTTCCGCGCATGCATTCTTTTGGGCGCGCTCGCCCGGCGCGAACAGGAACAGAACCGACGGAATTCGGTGGCCGCTTTATTTAAAGCTCTCGCACGACGCGCTTTGCTCGTCTCTGCACGCGGTCTGCGATCGTCTTTTGTCCGGCCGTTGCTCCCGCCGCCACACTCTCTTTCGCTCCCCCGTATCTCGGCGGCGCCTTTGCGCGCTCCGGCGAGCGGTTCTCGTCTTTGCCGCTCGGTCCACCAACCCGGCTCGCTGCGCCTCCAGACGATGCGCCGCGCCGCGCAGCAAGGCGACGGTGTTCTGCAACTCCTGTCGGTAACGTTCCTCCGCCGCCGTCACCCCGGACTCGAAACGACTCGCTTCTCCGTCTTCTTCTTCTGGCGTTGCCAGTAGGTTCTCTATGCGACTCGCTCGAGTTAGCAAGCTCGTTCCTTGCGCTCCCAAATCGCTCGACATCTTCTCCATGAATGTCGCAACGGCGTCCCTTTCTTCCTGCTCCTCCTCGTCCGCAGCGGTGGCGGCAGCGGCGACGGTGTCATCCCCCGAGTCTCCCTCTCCGCTTTCCTCCCGATTGGCTTCTTCGGTTAGTCGGAACAGCACGTAATTTTCCACTATCAACGCCTCCATGCGCCCGAGCGGGCGCGTCGACGAGCCGCAACGACGACAACGAGCACTCGCGCGCTGCGGATTTTGCAAAAATGGCCGCTTCACTTTTAGATGACGAATCCAGATCACGGAAACGCAAATTTCGTTTTTAGATTTCGCGGCACGCGTATGAAAAAGACGCGCCGCCCGCTCGCGAGTCGGCCGAAAAAGAGCGAGACGAGAGATAATACCGAGATCGGCGGGGAAGAGAGAGAGAAAGACGGAATGAGCGTTTTGGACAGGATCCGTTTGATCGTGGACTTGAAAGGGTTCGCGTTCCCCGACGACGAAAGGTTCCATGCGAGGGAATTGGGGTGGATGGACGGGGCCGGCTGTTGCAGCGGCGTTTCGTACTACCGCGTCGCCGCGCCCTTCGAGTTCGAGAAATTGTCTCGCGAGAACAGGGTAACGGCATCGCACGTCTGCCAGTTCGTGCACGGTCTCCCCTTCGACCCCCAATCGGAGGAACAAGCCAGGTTCCCGGCCAGACTAGAAGACGACCTGCGAAGGCTATTCGAGGTCGCCCATCGCGCCACCGACGCGCACCAGCGGCAGCCGTCGGGAGACGGGGTCGTGGCATTCAAGGGCGGGTTTGCGGAACGTCGCGCGTTGCAAAGCGCCGTCTTGCCAGCCGTCGATCTGGAAGAAATGGTCGCGGGAGATTATGGACGCGGCGGAGAAAGCATATTGCGGGCGCCACCCGTCGCGGAAGTCGTCGGCGCCGTACGATGAGGGGCCCGAGAAGAACTGCGCGAAGGCGAGGGCAAGAGCGTTTCAGACGTGGCTGCGCACCAAAGGGCGAACATAAACCGAACCAACAAAAAAAAGATAAGTCGTTCGCTGCCGCGTCTTTATTTTATTTGCATCCTCGTTTCTCTATTACTTTTTCATTTATTCGTTTTCCTCTGCAAGGAAAAACCCGTCCCGCCACGGAGCCCGTCTTGGACCAACTGAGAACCTCCGGGTTGTACTGGAAAAGGACGAGCGCCCGCGACGCCCAACGGGTGCTGCGGGGATGCCGGAACGGCGCGTTTCTCGTGAGGGACAGCTCGGACCCGCGACACGACTTCGCGGTCAGCCTCAAGACCGCGGGCGGACGGGTCACCCACGTGAGATCGAACGGCACGGCCATCGGTTTCTCCTTGGATGCCGGCCGCCCGTCTCGGCAGTCCCCGCCGCCACCGGACGACCGCCGGCGCGGCAGCGGCGGCGGAGTGAGAGAGGGAGAAGTATTCAGTTGCGTGGTTCGTCTGTTGTCGTTCTACTACTGGAATCGACTGTGGACGTTCCCGGTGTACAGAGAGGTGCGCACCCTCAAGCACATGTGTCGAGTGAGCTGGAACAAGTGGCGGTGGACGACGGCGACGACCAAGAGCTCAGGAGGACGGAGAGGCGGCGTACGCGGCGGAGGACGAGCCGATCCGGCTGCCGCTGCCGCTGCCGCTGCCCCCGCACCCGCCGTTGTCGTGGTCGACCGAGGCACCGCCCGCTACTTGAGCGAGTACGTGTATCCGATTTGATGTAATCGAATTTTTTTTTCCCCAGAGCAGATTAAATATCGGGCGTTCAAACTTGTCCTTTTGTATATCGATCATTCCACTTTCCGATGAAGGGGCTTGCATGTTTTTTTTTAACTCACGTCGAGTCGGCGGGTGCGTTTAGCGGGTGTCGACACACCGGGCAGGAACGTCTGCGAACGCAACGAGCGAACCATTAATATACCCAAAACAACTCAAAAAACGGAAAGAAGACATACCGATCGTACTTACACTCCATTCTGTATCATGACGATGGCGCAATCGCGATGCACCTTATGCGAACACGGTAAGATCTGACATCCACTGAACGCGTCCTAAAAAGAGAACAATTAGTATGCGGTCGATTCGGACGATCGCGCGTTTCTTCCAACAAACCGACTCACCTCCAGGCAGATACAGCACTCGTCGTGCCCAGAATCCGGTCTGCACTTATGCTTTCCTTCGAGGCGCTTGTCCATGCAAACGTTACACACCTCGCAGTGGAAAGATTTGTCCTCGTGGATCCTTGGAGGGGAAAAACACACACGCGAATTTTAATCGGGGAGACAGGGGCAAGGGGGGCTCTATATCTCCCTTGTTTTTTTTGCTTACCTGCATATTCCGCATTTTTTGCAGTGGTACGGGTTCTTATCCACGCTGGTAAAATGTTTGCAGATGGAGCAAAAATACGCCGAGAGCTGGGCTCCACAGCCTAGGCACTTCCCGCTCTCTTCGTCGATCTACAGCAAGAGAGACGCACGACGCGTGTTAATCTTCGGTAGGGGAGGGAAGAGGGGAGCGGGAAGAACAAAGCACGGATTAAAAAAAGCAACAAAAAAAAACTTACGTCTTGTTCGTGCTGACAGAACGAGCACTTGAGGCGAGTCGCATGGCACGCCTTCGCTTCTTCGTTGTCGCACGCTTTAGAGATGTTGTGGCAGCGATGGCAGGGGTAGAAATGACTGCAACAAGGAAAACGCACCCTGCAATGCCTTCTGTAGTGCTCGCACAGCCACCGCGAGTGCCCAGTGACCGGCCCTTGCCGCTCGGGCCACCTGCTTGCTCACTCTAGCTCCCTCGCGTCCGCCTCCCTTTTCTTTCTCGCCCTTTCTCGTCTTATTGCTTCTTCTTTTCTTTGTATCTCCTTGCCGAGTTCTTCCCGGTCCTGTCGTTCCCTGAAACAACGTTCGACCAGAGCACAGGCCTCCTCGACGCGTTGCTCCAACGCAAGGACCGAGTCGTCCGCCTGGTCGTCGCCAGATTCTCTTTTTGGCGCCGAACCTCCGGTAGCAGTAGCGGGAGACGAAGAAGCCTCGGCGCCTCGAAGTTCGGGTTTTGCACCCGCGTCGGCGCCAGCAGCGAACAGGCGCGCCACCGTAGAATCCCCGAGACGACGATTGATCTCTTGATTGGCAAACGGAGCCCGCAAACCGCAGCTCTCTGCATTTGCATTACTAGCAGTATCATTAACACCGCTCAATCTCCGAGGGCCGTGTACAGGGGTGAACGGTCGAGGGTCCGAACCGTGCCCCGTTCCCGAAGGCCTGTCTGGCCTGTCTGCACCGAGTACAGAGCCACTTCTGGACGAATGGTACTCCGAGAGATCGGAAATACTGCTCGACGAAAGGAAATCGCTGCTGGAAAAATGGCCGGGCGAGGGTCCCCGCGCAAGCCCCGTGCGACCGATGAAATGTTCGCTGTGGGTGTAGCCAGACTCTGCTCTCTGCCACTCATATGTCGCGAAAAGTACGGGAGGCGGCCAACGCGCCTCCCCGTTAGAGCGCAAAAATCCGCATCTGACCGGCCCACGATCCGAGAGATCGAACGTTTTGCTCGACGGAGAAGGTTCACGGCCCAAGAAATCGCCGCTTGGAGAATAGCTGCACGTAGGCCTCGAAAAAGATCTCCCCGTTCCCAAAGGCCTGCCGTAATGGGAGAAAGCACTGGTCGATGGAGTGGGGCCACCGCCCAAGAAATTGCTGCTTGCGAAATAGCCAGACGTAGGTCCCGGTACCAATCCGGTGCGTCCAATGAAATGTTCGCTATGCGCGTGCGTAGCGGTCGCGTGCCCCGCCGAGCCATGAAGAGAGCGAATGGATTCCACAGTACTGGTCCATGAAGGGGGACCACTGCCCAAGAAATTTCCGCTTGGAAAATAGCTGGAGGTCGGTCCAGTGGAAGGTGTCGGGCCAGTGCGGCCAATGAAATGGTCGCCAAGCCACGAAGATTCTCCCGTTCCCAAAGGCCCGTCGTAATCGGAGAAAGCAATGGTCGATGGAGGGGCGCCGCTGCCCAGGAAATTGCCTCCCGGTGCGAATCCGGTGCGTCCAATGAAATGTTCGTAGCAACGCATTTCGAATAGCGGAGGCGGGAAAGGACGCCTCCCGACAAGACTCCGGTCTCGAGAGTGTCTCGCTAAGAATGCATCGGCCACGCCGGCAGCCTCGGGTACCGACACCTGTTGCGGCACCGGGGCGCTTGGCGAGGGCCCCCGCGGGGACATTTACGCGGGGGGCTTGTCTCTCGGTCTGGCGCCCAAAAGCTCCCATTTGCTTGGTTGAGAACTCGCGCCGGCGTCTTTTGCCAAACCCGGGGCGCGACTTAAATTTGGACGACCGATCTGAACCCTCGCATGGGGCTCGCGAGGACCGCCGTTTGCCACAACCCGTCCGGTCGATTCATCTTTGAAGGATTCTGCCATCGGATCTCTCGTTCGGGAGAAAAGACAACCATGAGACCATGCGCATAGGTTAATACACGAGTCAACGGAGACGCGAAATTCGTCTTTACGAGTGGAACACGAGAAGATCGATTTCGCGCCTCGAAGCCCCGGCGTACCGTTTCAAAAATGGACAGTGGGCGACTCCCGTTCGCGCATGCGCAATAAAGGAGGCGCGCGGAGGGCGGCCTCGCGGGTAAGAGGCGGGGGGGGGGGGGCGGGGGGGACGATCAACGACACGGAAGAAACACAGGAAAAAAAAATGACCACTCTTCCTCGCTCCCCGTTCTTCCCGTTGTTCTATCCGTTGGGCGGGAGCATTTCCGTGTTGGCATGTTCGTGTGCAGGGAGACGGGGGGGGGGTATCGGTCGAGAACGGTACGCGGGGAAAAAAAACAGAACAATGCAGCGAACCATCCAGTCAGAGCACCCCTTTCGATCGCGTCTTACAAATCTCCTAAAAGACCGGCGCGAAAAGAGGCTTCTCGCGGCCCTTCCGATCAGGTGCCTCGCAGAGGCGCGCCTTGCGAGAAGCTCGTTCCTTCTTTTTCGGTTCGCGCAGCGTTGCTCGTCTCGTCGCCCGTTTCCCGAATGCTCGCGCGAGAAACAAGCGGAGAACGCGACAAAAGGAGAATACGCGCGGAAGACGAGATGCCACCGAGCAAGAGAGAAGCCCGCGTCCATCCGGAGCAACGTGTCGAGCCGACCCCTTTCGATCGCGTCTTACAGATCTCTTTCGAGAACCGCGCGAAAAGAAGATCGATGCTTTTGGTCCTTCCTTCGTGGTACGGGCTCTCCCTCCTTCGAGCACACCCGTCAATGACGCGCGCCTCCTTTAAATTCTCCCTCGAAATGCTCGCCACCGCGTGGTCGTGTTTGCGTCATTGGTGTGTTGGAGAATGACAGAGAGAGAGAGAGAGAGACGGGGCGGGGCGGCACGGACCAGAGCGGGTCTGGGCACGACACGCGAGACGGTGGAAGGTGGGAGGAGTTCACGGGACCGACTCCCGATCCTCTCCCCTAGTACTCCCCTTGTCCGTGCTCGAAACCCTGCCCACTTAGATTCTCTTGCTTCTTCCCTTCCCCCCATCGTGTCACGCGCCCCCTCCTCCCCGTCGCTTTTCGCAAACACCCACCTCGACTCTCTTCTCCTGCCTGCGCATCGATGTGTACGATGGAAACAGACTAATACACGGGCCCGTGGAAAAACGAAATTTATCTTCGAGCGATCAAATCGATAGCGAGATGTCGAGACCGAACACGAGAAGGTCAATTTCGCGTCTCCAAGCGCCCGTGGATTATTCTATTCGTTATATATAAATTTAGTGCACGGTGTGGCTCACAGCGGATGCTGCCCATTCGCGCATGCGCGCAAAGAGAGCCGGGCACGCGGATGCGTTGACTGATTAGTAACGCGGGCGTGCAGGCGGGCGCTCGGGCGAGCGGGCAGCAGCGAGGCTCTTGTGGGGGTCGGGATCGTGTGTCACAGGGAGGGGAGGGGGGAAGGGAAAAAAGAAACGGCCACTCATCTCTTCTTCCAGGTCGTCGTCATCTTCTTTTCCCGTCTCCCAGGGAGGGTCCATCCGTCGCACGCCCGGGTGGCTCCGGCCTTCTCCCGCATTTGTTTGTCGCATGCGTGTATGGGGGAAGGGGGCGAGGGAGGCGGTACGCGTGTTTGGGGAGGGAGTGAGGGGAACGAATAAGTCAAGGACCCACGGAACGAACGGTGCGCGTGAAACCAAATTGAACAGTGCAGCGAACCATCCAGACAGAGCACCCCTTTTGATCGCGTCTTACAAATCTCCCTCCAGTGAGGAATTAGAGACTGGCGCGAAAAGGGGCTTCTCGTGGCCCTTCCGAACAGGTGCCTCGAAGAGACGCGCCTTGCGAGAAGCTCGTTCCTTCTTGTTCGGTTCGTGCAGCGTTCTTTTCTTCTTTTGTCAAGTGCGCGCGCGTGTGTGTGCTTACCAGTGTCGCTTGTAAGGAAGAGGCAGCGTGCGAGGGCTCCGGCGGAATTACGCGGAGAACGAGCGGAGAACGTGCAGAAAAAAGAGTAAAACGAGAACGGGAGACCAGACGCCGACAGTGCGAGAGAAGACCGCTTTCCGTCCGGAGGAACTCGTCGAGCCGACCCGACCACTTGCGATCGCGTCTTACACATCTCTGTCGAGAACAGCGCGAAAAGAAGATCGACGCTCTCTAGGTTCCTTCCTTCGTGATACGGACCCTCCGCCCATCGAACGCCCGTCCACGCCAAAATGACTCGCCTCTCCTTTTTTATCCTCCCTCGAAACACTCGCCACCGCATGGCCCTCTATTTGTGCGCGTGCGGTTGCGTGTTTGGCTTACGACGGCGGCAGCGGAATTACGCAGAGAACGAGCGGAGAACGTGCAGAAAAAAGAGTAAAACGAGAACGGGAGACGCGACGCCGACAGTGCGAGAGAAGACCGCTTTCCGTCCAGAGGAACTCGTCGAGCCGACCCGACCACTTGCGATCGCGTCTTCCAGATCTCTGTCGAGAACAGCGCGAAAAGAAGATCGACGCTCTCTAGGTTCCTTCCTTCGTGATACGGACCCTCCGCCCATCGAACGCCCGTCCACGCCAAAATGACTCGCCTCTCCTTTTTTATCCTCCCTCGAAACACTCGCCACCGCGTGGCCCCGAACGGCAAGCGAGAAAAAAGACAGGACACTGCAGTGAACCATCCGGACAGAGCACCCCTTACGATCGCGTCTTACAAATCTCCATCCGGAGAGGAATTTGAGACCGGCGCGAAAAGGGGCTTCTCGCGGCCCTTCCGAACAGGTGCCTCGAAGAGACGCGCCTTGCGAGAAGCTCGTTCCTTCTTGTTCGGTTCGTGCAGCGTTCTTTTCTTCTTTTCGCAAGTGCGCGCGTGTGTGTGCTTACTAGTGTCGCTTGTAAGTAAGAGGCAGCGTGCGAGGGCTCCGGCGGAATTACGCGGAGAACGTGCAGAAAAAAGAGTAAAACGAGAACGGGAGACGCGACGCTGACAGTGCGAGAGAAGACCGCTTTCCGTCCGGAGGAACTCGTCGAGCCGACCCGACCACTTGCGATCGCGTCTTACAGATCTCTGTCGAGAACAGCGCGAAAAGAAGATCGACGCTCTCTAGGTTCCCTCCTTCGTGATACGGACCCTCCGCCCATCGAACGCCCGTCCACGCCAAAATGACTCGCCTCTCCTTTTTTATCCTCCCTCGAAACACTCGCCACCACGTGGCTCCGAACGGCAAGCGAGAAAAAAGACAGGACACTGCAGCGAACCATCCGGACAGAGCACCCCTTACGATCGCGTCTTACAAATCTCCATCCGGAGAGGAATTTTAGACCGGCGCGAAAAGGGGCTTCTCGCGGCCCTTCCGAACAGGTGCCTCGAAGAGACGCGCCTTGCGAGAAGCTCGTTCCTTCTTGTTCGGTTCGTGCAGCGTTCTTTTCTTCTTTTCTCAAGCGCGCGCGTGCGTGTGCTTGACCGTGCCCCGTATGCCAGTGTCGCTTGTAAGTAAGAGGCGGCGCGCGAAGGCTCCGGCGGAATTACGCGGAGAACGAGCGGAGAACGTGCAGAAAAAAGAGTAAAACGAGAACGGGAGACGCGACGCCGACAGTGCGAGAGAAGACCGCTTTCCGTCCAGAGGAACTCGTCGAGCCGACCCGACCACTTGCGATCGCGTCTTACAGAACTCTGTCGAGAACAGCGCGAAAAGAAGATCGACGCTCTCTAGGTTCCTTCCTTCGTAATACGGACCCTCCGCCCATCGAACGCCCGTCCACGCCAAAATGACTCGCCTCTCCTTTTTTATCCTCCCCCGAAGCACTCGCCACCGCTTGACTCTGCCAGCGTATATTCGCGTGCATGCGAGACACTAAAAGAGTCCTTCCAGTCCTTCCTGATCCCGTCCTGAACCCATTCGTGCTGCGTACCCCCCCCCCCCCCACCAACCCGCCCCTACCCCTTCCCCCCTTCTTCCTCGTCATCATTCCACGTGTCATGTTCGTGTAAAGACACACCCACCTCAGCGCTTCCCCCTCACGTGTCGATGCTCTTTACAGTCGACCCTCCGACCCCGTGTGCAACGGACGAGTGCTCGAGACGCCTGCAAGAGAAGAGTGACGCTTTAACCGAGGGGCACTGCGCTTATATGGGTTCCAGAGCGGAAGTGCATCGTGATCTATTTTTAGCAATAGCGCCTTCGGGGCTATTTTGGGCATCGCACGCGCTATAGTCATCGTTTCGATGCACTTCCAAATCCGGTGCAAACACCTACTATTTTTGGCCTCTCGCTATTTTTGGCACGACGCCACGTGGCGCTTGCGTGCTATTTTTGTCCCCGGGTTATTTGTGGGTTTCAGGCAGGCAGGCGCGCTACTATTTTTGGCTCGTTGCTATTTTTGGCACCCAGGGCTCTCGTATAAAAGGAGGCGCGCTGGCCTTCAGTGCATCATTCGAATTCTGTCTCGGAGCTAGAAGGTCGAACGGACGAAACTTCAAGAAAGGAAGTTACATACGAGGAGAACGCAACGACAGAGCGAAAGGGAGACAGGGACGGAAAGAAGGAAAGAATCCCCAGAGAAAAGATGGAGAACCCGTTGGACCCCGCCACAGTGCACGCCACCCAAGAGTTCCTGGGCAAGTGCCGTCGATGCTGCGAGGGATCGCAAGAGACGAGAAGCCGCGACGCGCGGCTCTTCTGGCTTTTCGTGCACGCGCAGAATCGCTTGTGGCAGACGTGCGCGAACACGTTCTTCAAGTTTCACGCGTCTTCGTGCCCGTCCGAATTCGCGTTTCTCGACGCTCACGCGGACCAGTCCAAGATCGTCCTGCCCGACTATCTGGCGTGTTTGATGGAGAAGATGGGCGAGTTCCCCGTCGACACCACTGTCCTGGACATGTGCATCGCCAGTGCCTCGCGATTGCGTCGGGTCTCGCCGCGGCAGTGGCGGAAAGAAAGAGAGGCGGAGGAGGAGGCGGAGGAGGAGGCGGAGGAGCACGAGGCAAAAGAAAAAGAAGACGACGACGAGGACCTGAGCGATCCTCGATTGCTCAACAAGCCGCTCTTCGAAGGCTTCCCTTTGGACTGGAGCAAGTGCTGTCGAGTCTACCAGAAGGCCGTGGCGGGATTGGCCGCCGGCGGAGAGACCACCCCGACCTTGGAGCAACTGTTGCAGGTCATGGCCGGCTTTCGGCTGCTCCTGTACGCCGATCGACTCAAGCCTCGAGCGTCCAAATGCACCCCTCCGATGCTGTCGGAGGACGGCAAGGCGCTGCTCAGACAGAGCATCCCGGACGCGAAACTGGCTTCGCTGCTCGTCTCCTCGACGAGGGCGTGCCCGGCCAGCGGGCTCGTGTTTGCGCCGCTGTTTCGCTGGGCCGGCAAAAACTTGTGGTCGGAGGAGGCGAGGGGGCGATTCCTCGAGGACAACAGCCAAGTGTACCTCGGCGAACTGCAGCTGACCGACTGCGAGTACGACTCGCTCGACAGCGTGACGCTTACCGCCACCCTCAGACACTGCCGGTGCCGGGAGAGGCGTCACCACCGCAGCGTCGGTGTGCATCTCGCGGGCTACACGGTCAGGGCGGCTTTCGGGTGCAGGGCTTGCCGGATCAAGCGCAAGGCGTTCAAGCTGACGATTCCGGTAGAACTGGTGCGCTTCCAGTTGCTGTGCAAGAAGTTCCTGCTGTATCAGACGCGCGCCAAGGCTAAGTCGGGCTACTGCGACCACATGCTGCTGTTCGCGTCGGCGTTGCACGACCTGGGCAGGAAACCTCGACGCGGGTGTCTCGATGCCTCCTTCTCCGTCGAGGAATCCGAGTTGCGAAGCGTTGCCCACGCACGCGACGCTGCGCCGGCCGCCGACGGCGTTCCTTATCGCTACCCGTCCTACGCGGAAAATTACACCACCGCTCGCGGAAAGAACAACACCGCCTCCACGGACAAGGCCAACAGGAGGGACGCGGCACGCAAGAGAGAGGGGTTGACTCCACTGTCGTCTATCGCCAGGGAGTGGCTGCACGGCAAACCGCGAGCCAACGCCAGGCAGACTCTGGCCACGTACCTCGCAGGGGTGCGACTGTGTGAGGAGCGACACGGCATCGCCGACGCCCGGAGAGAAGTGGAACGCGCCGGTCGGAAAGCTCTCGGGGAAGCCGCGGATGCGGCGGCCGTGGCGTCCTTGGAAGGTGAACAGGCGCTGGTCTTGCCCGTGTCGACCTTACCGACCCACCTGTGGTCGAAGAGTTACGAGGAGGAGGTGGCTGGAGAGAAGGGGAGCAGCCCTCGTCGCAAGCCCGTAGTACTTCCAAGGCATCGACCATCGCTCAGACCGCCGCGACCTCCTCCGCCGAAAAAATTGCGCGGCGGCTCGTATCCGAGCGACGCGAGCGACGACGACGAAGACGGCGCGGAAGACAACGAAGACCAATCGGAAGCACAAGGTGGATCGGAAGGAGAGGGAGACGACGACGACGACCAAGAAGGAGAAGACGACGACGAAGACGAGGACGAGGACGACGAAGAAGAAGATTACGAAGAAGAGGGAGAACGAGAAGAAGAAGAGGAAGAGGAACAGGAAGAAGGAAAGGAGAGACAAAAGGACGAGGACTACCAACCGTCAATGGACGAGGACGACGAGGACGAGGACACGGACGACAGCGTTTCCAAAAGGAGGGCCGCGTCGAGGAAACGGAAGACTGGTCTGGTTGTGCCTCTGGTAGATCTGGTCTACAATGTCAAGGAAAGCGGGACCGCCACCAAGCCACCGCCGAAGGTCCCCGCGACAACACCTGAAGCACGCCCACCGACACCCGCACTCTGGTTGTCGTCGTCACCTTCGTCGGGATCGTCCTCGGAAGATGCGGAGGGAGGAATTCCGGCGCCGACGAAAAGGAGAAAGACCCAGCAGCAGACACGGGATGACCGACGGCGAATGCTAACGCCCATTCCGTTGCAGAACCACGGCCACCACCACCACCGCCATCGCCGCCGCCATCAGAGTGGAGGAAAGGTGTGGCCCCGGTCGGCGGAGGCGGCGACCTCGGTGTGCTCGTCGTCCCCCGCCGATGTCGCCTCCCTTGTCACGAGCAAGAGCGCGTCGAGGACTTCGGCGTCGGCGATGCTGTGCCAGCAAAGGATGCCGGCCTCCTCTGGCTCCGTCAGCCTTGCGGGTTCCAAGGTGCATTTGGAACCGCAGAGAGCGGGAGAACGAGACGTGATCTTCGCAAAAGAGGACGAAGGGGAAGGAGAGGAACGAAGAGATCACCCAGATGGGATCGGAGAAGCCACCGTCACCGTCGCAGAAATGGAGACGGCAGCGGCGTTCTTGGTCGAAAAACAGCGGCGGGAAGAGGAACAGGAAGAGCAAGAAAAAGTAGCAGCAGTGGCGGCGGTGGCGATCTCACGTGTCTCGGGCGCCATCGCCACGACGGTCGTCGACGAAGGACGTTGCGCCGATCTCTTCAACGGGCCTCCGACGCCGGTGATATCGGTCGACCTTGTCGACGAGGATGACGATGACGGCGTTATTGCCATCTTCGACGAACTCACCAAGCACCTCCCGTCACCTCCTCCAGTGGCTCAGGAAGAGACCTGGGAGGAGAGCCAACACACAGCGTCGGAAAGGACCAACGATGACCAGCGCTATCCCACTTCGCCACCCGCTCCCATGCGGCCTCCACCCGATCCTCTTTCATCTGCTAGTCCTTGCCGTTCTCCTTCTGTTCCTCCCGCTCGGAGTTCCGACCCGGAAGCGTGCAACCACCCGAGCAGCTCCCCGCCGTGTCAGAGCCAGAGCCAGGGTAAGAGCCAGAGCCAGAGCCAGGACTCGACGAGCAAGCGCACGAGCCAGACGCCAGCAAGCGCGTCAGTGCAAGAGGGAACATCGCGCGACGCCGTGTCCAGGATCAGCGTTGAGGTCGCCGCGCGCACGCTGCTCGTGCACGACTTCTTGCGCTCAGACGTCGCAATCGGACCGTTCGTTGCGCCGATCGACTATCGGATATCGCAACGCAGAGAGGTCACGCACGACAATGGCGCAACCCCGCCTCCTACACCGGGGTCCGGAGAGGGGGCGGCGACGGCCGCGGTCGTGGACGACCGTCGAGCCTGGACCGCGTTCGTGCGCTTCGTTTTTGCCCTCGTCTCACTGGAACACTACGACTGCATGGCGCCGCCGTCCCTGTCGTCCTTTCGCGTCCCGTACGTGGGCCGACGACCTCGAGAGCGCCAGCTCCGCGCTTTCCGAGAGGGATCGTTGCCTTTCCAGCCGTTCGGCGTGCGGGAACTCGACGCGCTATTCTGGAGCAGGGCGATAGAGGACAGTGCCGATCTCCGAAGATGGCTCTGGGCCTCGCAACTGAGGGCCAAGGATCTGCGCGAACGAGCAGCGGACATGGCAGTGCCGACGTCGAACGACTTTGACGACGGCGGCGAATTGTTCGAGATCAACGTGCGCCGATACGTCGAGTACCTGGAGGGCGTCGCCCGATTGCTGGATTTCGCCGACCTGTGCCGTTGCCGGCCGCAAATCCGATCTATCTCCCCAGCTTCTCCTCCTCCTCCTCCTTCCCGTTTTGCTGAAGAAGAACGCGACTAACGTTACTCGCGAATGCAGTGCACAGGGATACGAGATTTACGGAGGAAACGCACAGGCAAACTAATTTTGGGACTTTTTTTTTCTCCAGACGATACGAACTAAACTCGAAGTTCGAAACGCAAAATAAACTCGCGATAGTTACATACGGTGTGCGATGTTTATTTATTAAGCACTCCGATCGCATGTTAAATGGGGATTCCACATATTCGCAGTTTTAAGCCGCAGTTTTAAGCCGCAAGGCGAGTTTCTAAACTTCCACGCAGCCCAAGGTATCGCCAAACAGGAACGGGAATTCAGCGAGGGTTCTCGGGGTTCCGTCCTGTATCGATCTTCGTAGTTTGCCCAGGGTTACTTAGGGAACTTTTGGGAGAGCAAAGTCGACTGCCTAAACTTCCGCCATCTATCGAGGTTTCGGCTAATGGGAACGGGACTCACGCGAGCGAGATCGGGACTCGGTCCTTCACTCGATGCCCGAGTTTTTCCAGGTTACCTGGGAAACTTCCGGGAGAGCAGAGGCGACTTTTCCAAACTCGCACTGCAAGCCGGGATTTCGACGAACGGCGACGGGACTCGCACGAGCGTGCTCGGGGTTCAGCCTGCTACCCGTCGCCATGTACTTCCGGTTTTACGTCGGGAACTTCCGGGGGAGCAAAGTCGACTCCCCGAACTAGCGCCACCCCCCGGGTTTTCGGTTAAAAGGGGTCGGACTTTCTCTAACGCGCTCGGGGTCCCGTCCTCTATCGATCGCCGCCGTTTTCCCCGGGTTAAGTCGCTCACCTCATTAGTGTGCATTTTCAAGAGATCGCGGGGACGTAAGTCGGTTAACACACCGGCCATCTTGGGCAGAGAGAGAAACACAGAGTCTCATACAAACTCTTATATGCTCTTATGCGTGGAAACGCATGTGGGACGAGTAATTCAGTCCCCCGTCAAGATGTTGGAACCTTCGCCGCTCCTAGGGATTTAGTCGAAAGCGGATCGGACTTGCGCGAGGGTCGACGGGGTTCAGTCCGCTACCCGTCGCCATCGACTTCCGGTTTTAAGCCGAGAACTTCCGGTACCGTCAAGGTTATATTTTAAACTCGCACTGCAAGCCGGGATTTCGACGAACGACGACGGGACTCGCGGGAGCGTGCTCGGGGTTCAGTCCGCTACCCGTCGCCATCGACTTCCGGTTTTAAGCCGAGAACTTCCGGTACCGTCAAGGTTATATGTTAAACTCGCACTACAAGCCGGGATTTCGACGAACGGCGACGGGACTCGCGCGAGCGTGCTCGGGGTTCAGCCTGCTACCCGTCGCCATGTACTTCCGGTTTTACGTCGGGAACTTCCCGGGGAACAAAGTCGACTTCCCGAACTAGCGCCACCCCCCGGGTTTTCGGTTAAAAGGGGTCGGACTTTCTCTAACGCGCTCGGGGTCCCGTCCTCTATCGATCGCCGCCGTTTTCCCCGGGTTAAGTCGCTCACCTCATTAGTATGCATTTTCCAGAGATCGCAGGGACGTAAGTCGGTTAACACACCGGCCATCTTGGGCAGAGAGAGTAACACAGAGTCTCATACAAACTCTTATATGCTCTTATGCGTGGAAACGCATGTGGGACGAGTAATTCAGTCCCCCGTCAAGATGTTGGAACCTTCGCCGCTCCTAGGGATTTAGTCGAAAGCGGATCGGACTTGCGCGAGGGTCGACGGGGTTCAGTCCGCTACCCGTCGCCATCGACTTCCGGTTTTAAGCCGAGAACTTCCGGTACCGTCAATGTTATATGTTAAACTCGCACTGCAAGACGGGATTTCGACGAACGGCGACGGGACTCGCGCGAGCGTGCTCGGGGTTCAGCCTGCTACCCGTCGCCATGTACTTCCGGTTTTACGTCGGGAACTTCCGGGGGAGCAAAGTCGACTCCCCGAACTAGCGCCACCCCCGGGTTTTCGGTTAAAAGGGGTCGGACTTTCTCTAACGCGCTCGGGGTCCCGTCCTCTATCGATCGCCGCCGTTTTCCCCGGGTTAACTCGCTCACCTCATTAGTATGCATTTTCCAGAGATCGCAGGGACGTAAGTCGGTTAACACACCGGCCATCTTGGGCAGAGAGAGAAACACAGAGTCTCATACAAACTCTTATATGCTCTTATGCGTGGAAACGCATGTGGGACGAGTAATTCAGTCCCCCGTCAAGATGTTGGAACCTTCGCCGCTCCTAGGGATTTAGTCGAAAGCGGATCGGACTTGCGCGAGGGTCGACGGGGCGCGCTCCTCTACTTGCCCCCCCGGACTTCCGGTTTTCCTGGGTACGTCCGGGAGAGCGGAGGCGACTTCCCAAACTCGCACTGAATCCGGGGATTTCGACGAACGGGGACGGGACTCGCGGGAGCGTGCTCGGGGTTCAGTCCGCTACCCGTCCCATCGACTTCCGGTTTTAAGCCGAGAACTTCCGGTGCCGTCAAGGTTATATTTTAAACTCGCACTGCAAGCCGGGATTTCGACGAACGGCGACGGGACTCGCGCGAGCGTGCTCGAGGTTCCGACGACACACATATAATATACTGGTTCTGAGACAAAAAAGGTGAAGAACACCCGAAGAATTGCTTAATATCCAAAAACTCCGCTCCCACAGGTCGCTCCGTTTTTGGATTAAGCAATTCGGGTGTTCTTCACCTTTTTTCTCTCAGAACCAGTATATTATATGTGTGTGGCACATAAATAGTGAATCAAAAGACCAACCCAGAAAAGCTCAATAAAACAAATCAAACACCCCAAAGCAAACAAAAATAAAAACAGAGTGAACAGAAAGCTAATCACCCCCAATGTACATAGAATAACAAAAATGTCTTAGAATTATTTTTTATTTAAACATTTCTCCCGCCTGTGTATAGGGCGATGGCGGCAGCATACAATTCATACATTTTGAACACTATTTTTGGACCTGAAGGTGAAATTATTCGCGATAGATTTAAAATAAGTCAGACAAATTTTCAACAATGGCTACGTGTTTGGATAATGGATATATCCGTAACAAACCCAAACAACAAAGACATTATTATGTTCAGAGACGAGAATAAAGAAAAATACATAGACTTGATACAGAATGAAATAAAAAACTTGGGAAGTGTAAAGGTGAGCTTTGCGCTAAAAGTTAACTTTCAAACAGAAAGAAACGGAGAATTGCAAGAAATGTCACACTATTTCAAAGAAGACCAACCGCACGTATTCACAGCTATAAACAGAGAACTGATAGAAGAAAAATACGAAGAATTCATGGACAGAATAAGAGGGGAAATAGAAAACTGGTCAGCGCAGGGATCAGGATGGGATATAGAAAGCATAGAGTTGGCCTACATAAACGTGGCAAAATACGTACCGTTACGCGGAGGAAGCTATTTACCACTTCCAGCTAAACTAGCAAACAAAAAAGCAATAGTAAACGTGAAAAACAAAGACAACGAATGTCTGAAGTGGGCATTGAGAGCGGCATTATACCCACCCAAAGACGGTGTACACCCAGAAAGACCAAGCAAATATAACCCTCAAAACGACAGGATAAATTACGATAATATTGACTTTCCGACACCGCTAAAACAAATCGACAACCTTGAAAAACAAAACCAAAACCTGGCGATAAACGTTTTTGGATGGGAAAAGGAAACAGTAATAGTGCACAGAATAAGTAGAAAAGGAAAAAGCGTGAAAAGGATAAACTTGATGCTAATTGAATCGGGTGAAAAACAGCACTACTGCTGGGTAAAAAGGGTAAACGCGCTGCTATTTGACAAAGCAATAAACAACAAAACATTTTACTGCATGTTATGCTTATCACGTTTTACAAAAGCTCACGTTTTGGTGGAACATGAAAAACACTGCAACGGAGTGAATGGAAGACCAACAAGGATTGACATGCCGGAAGAGGGAAACAACAACCTAACCTTTAAAAACTACCATAAACAGATGAAAGCGCCCTACGTCATATACGCAGATTTTGAGGCAGTAGTAAGAAAATTTAAAGGATGCGAGCGGGGCCCAAACTACATAAACAAAAACAAAACCAAATGTTACACAGAAAAGACAGAACACCATGAAGCATGCGGTTACTCATTTGTTGTGGTAAGAAGTGATGGACAAGTTACAGGACCCATCGTATACAGGGGAGAAAACGCGGTAAAGTCTTTTCTGGAAAGGTTGGTAATAGTAAAAGACAAAATAAGAGAAAACCTCTCAAAAGTAAAACCCTTAACATTGACACACGAAGATTGGTATAATTTTAAAAATGCAGACAGCTGCCACATCTGTGAAAAAAAGCTGGTAAAAGAAAACTTTTTAGATTCACTGCCGGTCTACACAACAGGTTACATAACAAAAAAGGAGAAATACCGAGGGCAGTACCATAAAAGGTGTTTTTACGAACAGCTAAATCAGCAAAGCGAACTTATGGAAATACTGTGTCAAAACGCAACAAAGGAAGATGATTTTGAAATGATAAAGCTGAAAAAGATAGGCAAAGATGACAAGCAGAAAGCAGAGAAACAAACAGACTGCTACATATGCAAAAAGCCACTACTTCAAAAATACTACAGAGACGCGGTAAAAGACCATTGCCATCTGACGGGTAAATACAGGGGAGCAGCACACAGCGGATGCAACTTAAAACTAAAAATAAATCCCAAAACGCACCAAGTACCAGTTGTATTTCACAACCTGAGGGGGTACGATGCACACCATCTAATGCAGGCAATGGCAAACCTGAATAAAGAGGTAAAATGTGTTGCCAACAACATGGAGAAGTACATAACATTTTCAGTAGACGGTCTGAGATTTATAGACAGTTTGAACTTTTTGCTTGCAAGCTTAGACTCGCTGGTAGAAGCAACGCCAAAGGAGGCACTTAAAATCACAAAATCAATATCAAACTGCAGCGATCTTCTATACAAAAAAGGGATTTATCCATACGAATACGTGGATTCATTTGAAAAATTCACTGAAACAAGTTTGCCCTCAAAAGAAGAATTTTACAGCAGCCTAAATGATCAACACATAAGCGAAGAAGAATACACCCACGCGAAGGAAGTATGGAAAACCTTTGATTGCAAAACATTGGGGGATTACCACGATTTGTACGTAAAAACAGATGTGGCGCTACTAGCAGATGTGTTTGAAAATTTCCGTAAACTGTGTTTAAAGCAGTACGGTCTTGATCCAGCGCACTACTTTACATCACCAGGTCTGTCATGGGATGCACTTCTAAAAATGACAGGAGTTAACCTCGAGCTTTTGACAGACCATGATATGCATTTATTCGTAGAAAGGGGAATTCGAGGGGGTATCTCAATGGTGAGTAAAAGGTACGCAAAAGCAAACAATCCTCTGTTATCAGACTACGATGAAAGCAAGCCAAACAACTACATAATGTATCTAGACGCTAACAATCTTTACGGCTGGGCAATGAGCAAGCCCCTCCCCAAAAGCGGATTTAAATGGAAAAGGGTGATGCCAACTGAGGAAGAAATTTTGAACAAAAAAGAAAATGCCAAGAAAGGTTGGATACTTGAAGTTGATCTCGAATACCCATCAGAGCTGCATAAAGAACACAACAGCTACCCACTCGCGCCAGAGAAAAAGGTTGTAAAAACAGAAAAAATGTCAGACTACCAAAACAAACTGATAAAAGACCTAAAACTGAAATTACCCAACAGCAAAAAGTTGCTACTCACTCTAGAAGATAAAAACGATTACGTAGTACACTATGAAAATTTAAAATTTTATTTGAATCAGGGTATGAAACTGAAACGCGTAAAAAGGGCGTTAGAGTTCGATCAAGAATGCTGGATGGAGCCCTACATCCGGATGAACACAGAATTTAGAAAGGACGCTAAAAACAACTTTGAAAAGAACTTTTACAAACTGATGAACAACTCAGTTTTCGGTAAAACGATGGAGAACCTGCGAAACCGGGTAGACATAAAAATCGTTCGCAGCAATGAACAGGACAAAATAAGAAAACTTGTAGCCAGCCCTCTGTACTCAAGACACGTAATATTCACAAACAACCTGGTGGGAATTGACATGCATAAAAGCCGCTTGTTACTCAACAAACCAGTTTACACAGGAATGACAATTCTAGATAAAAGCAAAATCCTGATGTATGACTTCTTTTACAACCACCTGAAAAAACAGTATGGAGAGAAATGTGAGCTGTTGTACACAGACACGGATAGCCTACTGCTTGACATAAAAACAGAAGACGTATACAAAGATATCGAAAGAAACAAGAGTTTTTATGATACGTCTGACTACCCAGAGGATAACCCACTCTTTTCAAAAGTTAACAAAAAGGTTTTGGGAAAAATGAAAGATGAGTGCGAGGGGATCCCAATATCGGAGTATGTGGGGCTAAGGTCAAAGATGTACTCGGTAATGACAGAAGGTAAAAGCGAACAGCGGATAGAAAAAATAAAGAAAGACTTTCCGGAGACGGAAATAAAAGAGTGCAGCTGCGAAGGAAAAAAAGTGCAGGCAATAATGGCAAAAGAGACAGAGTTGGTCAAAAAAATAATGGCAAAAGACGCAGAGTCGGTCAAAAAAACGGATCATCCGAAAGCAAGAGTGTCGCAATGCTGTAACATGATAAAAGTTGACGAAACAAACGTAAGAAAAGCCAAAGGGGTGAAAAAAAATGTCGTAAAGAAGCAGATAAAACACGAACAGTACAAGCAGGTGCTATTCAAAAATGAGCAGATGTGGCACGGAATGAAAATGCTGCGAAGCGATGGACACGAAATTTACGGCATACATGTAAATAAAATTTCACTGTCCCCATTTGATACAAAACGCTGGATATCCGAAGATGGGGTAAACACAAGGGCATACGGATACAATAACCAGATAGAAGAAATGGAATCTCTATTCAGTAATATAGAAATGGATGATATTGAATTAACAAATACAGAAATGAAAGAAATAGAAGAAGCTTTAAAGTCGCTCGGGTGGTAATTGTGTGTTTGGAGGCACAACAAGCAGTTCTTCACGCACGAAGCCGCGCTTGGGCCCGTCATGCAAATAGTAGAGAACGGGCTGATTCGGTTTGGTAAAAGAACGTTTAATGTTGTAAACTTTCAAAGACCAGATTGGATCAGTGGCTCTTTTAACACCACCTTCAAGCTCGCCAGGTTGGTACAAATACCTAACATTCACAATAGAGGGGAGCTTTTTTTCGCTTTCTCCAACAGGTCTCAAATAAGGTGTCGATGGCTTTGCATAAACATTTTTTTCTTTGATGGCAACTACAGGTTTCTTGCCGATAAGGCTTGTGACTTCATTGTTCAGAGCGGCTACAACTTCAGGAAGTCTTTTTACCCACTCCGTGGACCTCTGGCCCTCAGGTTTTCGCATTTCAACTGCGTACTGGTGCCCAAACAAGCGCTCAGCCAGGGTGCGGTTAAAACGTTCAACAATGGCCTGATCACGGTGAATGTCAACTCGCCCGCGCCGAATATATGTTTTGTGATTTTCCATTTCTTTTGTAACAGCGCCCATGAATTCGCGCCCGGGGTCAACCTGCAGCAGTTCAGGCCATTTCAGAGGTGAGCGTTTGTAAATTCTCTTAAAAGCCACGGCAACTTCATCAGAGTTTTTAGAGGTCAAGGGTTCAGCTTCTTTGTAGCGGCTAGCCACGTCGACAACGGTGAGTGCATACTTAAAAACTTTACGTCCGCGGGGTAGTTTGTCATGCGGCAAAAAAAGAAGATCCGCCTGGTGCACTTTGTTGGGTATAGGTACATCGAATTTCGGCCGAGGAATGCGCTTCGGTGCTGGGAGGAATATCTGCCAGAGTGCTTGCTTGAACAGCCACTTTTTTGCGGTTTCTTCTGGTACCTTGGCAGCTTCAGATAATTTTTTGATTGCAGCAAAACCTTTCCAGTAGCCCCCAGGGCTATAGTATATCTTTGCGAGTTTGGCATCCATCTATAAGTAAGGAATTAAAAAAGTTTAAAATCATGGGGTATCAGCAACTAGTTGCTACCCCACTAAAGGAAACGGAAGGCAGCGTAGCCCAAAGCAAGAGCCCCGGCACCCACGAACATGAGTTCACCATTTTTTTGCTGCTGGCTTGGTTGATAGAAATCTGAGAACTTGGGTTCTTTGGGGGGTATCATTTGTTTGTCAGGGTGCGCCTGGTTGTACAGTTTGAAGGCGTAGTCAGTGTTAGTAAAGTTCTGTTTGGCCTGCTCTTTTATTTGCGTGTTAGTCGCAATCCAGTCGAGAAGTTTGGTGCGGTCACGGGAGTATTTGGCATAAGCTGCTTGATACGCCTCGAGAGCTTTGTCATGTCGTACTTTTTCATCAAGTGCAGCGTCACCTCCGCCAAGTGCCTTCGCAAGATAATTGCCACCAATAAAAGCAGCAGCATTCAATATAGCCCCACCAGCCATAATCGCGATACTTGCCATTGTGTTATATAACAGAGCAGAGTTTTTTCAAATAATTAATTTACATGCTGGTGGGAAGGATTTTTTGGTCCTCCAGGTACTGTTTGAGCGCAATGCTCCCTGCCATGACGGCGGTGAACTTCACGTAGTTCATAGCACTGCTGCTGGGGTCAGAAGTAAAATTCTCTTTCACAACCTTTTTTGCGACCCAGCCGATGCCGGCGGCCAAACCGGTTATAGTAGCAGCATCCATGATGGTTTTAACAAGCTTGTTGTCTGACATTATCTATCAACTTTGTTGATACGTATATAAAACATACAAAAAGTTTAAATAAAAATTAATCTGTCTCTTCTGCGTCCGTGTCCGGGTCAAATATTGTGGCCTTCATAAGATCGCGGACTGTAAGAAAAATCTTCACATTGAAGTCGTACCATAACAGTCCGATCCCAAAAATGGCTGCGGTTGAGATAAGAACTTGTGGAATATCAACTTTCTTCATGATATTGATACAGGTATAATATTAATTCGTAAATATTTAATCCATATGACTTAAAACTCTGGTCTGTGTCGGGCGAGCAGGTTGTAGCTCAGCACGTGCTGGCTCAGGTGTATTTTTTTTGCTGAATGCGGCCTTGAGCTCTTCACGTTTGTAATAAATACCGATCAGTGAAACGACTATGCCGACAACACCAATCCATTGTGTGGTGCTGAGACTGCTATTTTTTTCTTCGGTACTTTTTAGGGTTTCATCTGCAATAGTCGGTGTTGGCTCAGAAAACGGGGGATCAGCAACTGAGTTGCTACCCTTTGCCTTGTTGTTTGCTATTATGACAGCAGCCTCAGCTGCGGCTTTTTTCTGTTGTTCACGGGCTAGCCGCGTTCTTTCAGCAACCGCTTTGCCAGCAGCCACACGCTTGGGATTTTTTACGCGCTGCGGGGCTGTAGTTGGAGTTGGAGTTGTTGCTTGCTGTGTTATATCGACCTGTTGTTGCGGGGTTTCGACCTTCTCGGATTGTTCGGTTGACATTATATGTTAAGCAAATAAAAAATTATTAAGCAATTATTCAGAATTTGTCTGCAAATGTTCATTAGTTGGTGAGGAATGCTCAGGAATTTCTTCTAATTTTGCTTTGTCATTTTTCTCCAAATGCGAATTAAAATCAATGTGCTTCGCCGTTATCAAAGCAGCAGAAATAGGAGCAAGAAATTTTCCATATTTCAAAGAGAGACTGCCAACAAAATTTGTCATTTCTTTGTTAATAATGAAGTCTTCTTTTAGTTCTTTTTTCATTGCATCAACGTCATCTATTTCAATAACCATTTGCAGGCCTCTTGTCACAAGCGTAAGCAGGTTGTCAACCATGCTTTCGGTTGTCTTGCTGCCAACGAAGGTTTCATATCTCTTGTAGTACTTTTCAACTTCTTTATCGGTCAAGCGTTTCAACTGCTCATGTGTTAACTGCACTCCAATGGCCTCTTTGGATTTGCCTGTTGATACAAGCACGGCCAGCTGCTCACGAAGAGCAGGAATGTTAGGTCCGGATAGCAACTGTGGCACAAGGCTACTATCAGCCGGGCTGCTTGACGGCTCAGCTTCCAGTAGGTTTATAACATCTGCGAACTCTTGTTCTGCCATGTTTATATACAACTTTTATTTTTTTAATTCAAAAAAGTTTAAAACTCTGGGGTGTGGGGTTTACCCCACTGATAATCCGTAGGGGTAGCGAAGCGAGAACACGAGATAAGAGAACTTCCGCTCTTTCAGCTTTGAAATCAGATTTTTGTACACATCGTGGGAGAGTTCGCCGGCGTAATCTTCAAAGATTGCCTTCGTAGTTTTGGCTGAGGGAGTGTAAAATAAAACGATAGCCGCCACGTTTTCACGGAAGGAAGGTGTTATGCTGGTTATCTTCTGGGTCAGCACCCAAACGCTGATTCCGATATGCCGAGCGGAAAAGCCAAGATTCACCAGCTGGCCTGTGCGCCCTTTTACATCTTTGGAGGCTGCGCAGTCATCTAGGATTATGAGCGTGTTGGTGCCCTCAAAAAGCCAGCTCACGAATTTCAACCAACTTTCAACCTCGTGCTGCTTGCATATTATCACAAACATTCTTGGATCATTTTCACCAATTCGGTAGTAGGTCTTGTTGTGCGCGAATGTTGGGCAGATAAGCACAATGTAGTCAAACTTGCCGCGGAAAGGGCCATAGATCTGGTCAACCACATATTTAGATTTGCCTGAATTTGTCGGCCCCACAATCAGAGCGTTAAAGGGTATCTTGCTCGGATCCATCTTCAGCAACTCAGTTGCTATATTAATACAGAACAGATTCTAATTGCCTTTTTAATATATTCATCTGCGCGTCGCTGATTACGTAAATGTGGCATCTAACTTTGTCATTGCCAGAGCCGCTTGCATTCCTCTCAAGCTCCAGCTGTACTCCATCCTTTGTGTTTACAAGTCGCGTGCCGCTTCCGTGCATAGAGTGATCAGCCATGGAACGCAGATCGATCATAACCCCGAACTTGTTATCTGCATAAAACTTTGTTGCATTCATGTGCTGTGTTTTGTTTTCAGCTTTGAGAAAGAAGCGTTTGACCTCCTCCCAAATATCAATTCCTTCAAGTCCGTTGTTGTACAGCCTGTTGGGCGAGCCGTTCACTGTGACACTAATTTTCGTTAGGTCTGGGTTAAAGTAATTTTCTGAATGCCTTCCACCAGCAACATAGGGCTCGATAAACAGTAGCAAAATGCCTTTGAGGGACCTTCTCTGCGGGTTAACTCTGAGAGTCAGACTTGTGTCTGTTGCTTTGGCAAAGGTAACCACTTCGTCACGCTGGATGTGGTCATACGCAAATTCTTTTCCATTTGTGTACTCGCTGAGGGCTTCATCTGCCAGTGTTTTGCTTCTTATCATCTCGTACTCCAGCTGGATGTTTTTCAGCTTGTATTCCAGTTTTGTTTTATCGGAGCCTCTGACAACCTGAGAGGCTGGCGCAAGTGTCAGTTCGAACACAAGATCATTGTATAGAGCCTGCGGATAAAAGGTCCCGTGGTCGTTCAAAATCTGGTGGTCAAGTCGTATCCTGTATTTTGATCCGTAAATCCCGTTCAGTTTGTTTTCCGAATCGACGCCTGTGGTCTGCTTGTCACCCGCGTTTGAGCGAATTTTGTTGAGGCCCATACTCTGGATTCCATCTTGAAACATGTTGTCGCGCTCCTCCTGCGATAGGAAGAGGTCCTCGAATATCTTGTAAATGTCGTAACCGACTGTGTCCTGCAGTATGGTGCCAGAGTACTTCACAACAAGTTTTTCAACTAGCGCCCGTCCAACATTGTCTACAAGAAAGTTGTTGGCATGGCCTCCGCTCAAATCAATGTTAAAGCGCAGCGCAAGTGAGCCGGGAACAATGACCTCGTTTTCATTCAGCTTGGGAACCGAAACATAAAGCGTTTCCTCTGGTTTGGCTTCTGTGGGGTTGAAAGTTATTCGTTTTACCGCGCGCTCCGCTCTTAGCGCACCAAGAGTTTTTTCACTGCGTGTTGGCCGAAGGTTTTCCTGTACACCGTCCATTATTTCAAAGAATATAAAATATTCAATTAAAAAATTTCAATTGTAAATATAAAATCACTTCATCAACTTTGTTGATATTCGATGGCAGAAGGTGTCTTTGACGAGAGAGATCCTCTTACGGAACATACAGATGACCGCGATGATGATGAACAAGAGGTCAACATAAACCAGCCTGACGCTGAATCCACACGCAATGATGATGAACATTTTGAAATGCAAACGTTTCAGCATGAACAGAGCGGACTTCCAGAAACCTCCTACGAAGAAACATCTTTTTTTGGAAGTGCGCAATCATCAAAAGAAAGGGCGTGGGGGGTACTAACAGGGCTATTTCCAAAAAGCTCATCAATAAGTCTTGATGCTTCTTACAGTGAAAAGGGAAGATTACAAGTAAAAATGGCCGGAACCGGTAAAAAATTATACGATCTTTTCACCACAAAAAGGAGTACAGGTGAACAACAGCTAAATCCTAAACTTACACAAGAAATCAGGAGAGAACTTGGACCAATGGCACAAGAAGTTATTGAAAGAGACAATGAAGAAATAAGAAATGACCGCCGAAGATTAATAGAAGCTGAAAAACAACTCAGAGATAAAGAAAAATTAGCCTCTGAAAGAGAAAAAGCCGCCCAAGAAGTTCAAAATTTGAGAAACAAAAATGAGCGAGTTCAAGCTCAGATTGATGCGCACACTCAAGAACATGGCACAACAATTGAAAGTGAATCAGAACTGCGGAGACTGCAGCAACTGAAAAAAAATCTTCAAACTGATTTTGAAAACGCAAAAAAAGAGGTATCCGCTCTCCAGAAACAAGCAAAAACCAAAGCCAAAGAACAAACCAACGTCGACCAACTTAGAGCAAAAATAGCCGCAAAAGAGAGAGAAAGAAACACCGTTCAAGAAAGGTTCAATGACACAAGAACTTTAGATGAGCTGAAAGAACAAGAAGCCGAACTGCAGCGCCAAAATGAGGAAGATCAGGCAGTTATCGACGATGAAAACACATCACCTTCTGATAAACAAGCCGCCGAAGGAAGAGTGGCGGAAAGACAAGAGGAGCTTGCTCGTTTGCAAACGCAGATTGATGAAAGAGAAAGAGGGCTTCCGCTTCGTGAGCGGGTAAAGGAGATATTTAAAAAATATGGTGTGACCGTTACGGCTATCGTTCTTGCAGCCGGGGTCACAATTGGTGCTGTCATTGGGGCTATTACAAACGCTTTGAGAGCCACCGGTAAAGCGTTGGGAAAAGGTCTAAAAGATATTGGCTCAAAGATTGCATCAGCTCTGCCAGGTCTTATTGGCTCAATTGTGAGCTTTCTTTTCAAAGCCGCCGGTCAAGCTATCGGTTTTCTTGCTGAGCACACCTGGCTGATTATTTTGGCTGTGGTTGCCTTTCTTGTTGAAAAATACATAAAGAAGCGGCGTTAACGCATAAAAGCGTAAATCAAAGCCGCAACACCTACCGCGACAACAGCAATAGCTGCTTTGTTATTTTCGTGTGTTTCAGTGCCACCTACATCTTTTACTGGCTCATCAGGCTGAGGTGTTTGTTCTTCAGTCTCGGGCCTATTTTTTTCAGGCTGCATTGCTTCCTTGTGTATCGGGTTTGAGGGGTGGCTGTTTGGTGGGTTTATCTTTGTTGGTCCTCCTGCCATCAGCTTTAGCGCTGCTTTTTTTGTACCCTTATTTACTTCGTCGTTAACCCCTAGCTTCATACCTGGTATAGCTTGTTTTAGCTGGTTGTTGTAACCAATAACACTTCCCGTATTTATTACCATCCGCGCAGGCATCAGCCATGCACCTGGACACACAGCAAAGTTAAGCCTCACCTTTGCCTCGTCGACTGCAAGTTGGTACCTTTGAACTGACTTTGCCAGATCCGGTTGCCGTATTGCGTCTTCCACTAAAACTAAAAACTCACTTTGCGCTTCTTTTGCCCGCCCCCCGGTTCCCAAAATGCTACTTCTCACATTTACCTGTGAACCCAAAACACAGTAAACAAACGCCTCTATCGACTGGTTTATTCTCGACAAACCTGCCTGGGTTAGACCTTCTGCTACATTTGGGCAAAACCAATCCGCCTGAGCGTACGCTGAATCACCCGGTTCGATGTAGTAAATCAGGTTACCTTTTGAGCCTGTGCCACCTTCATCTGAGAACTTTTTTGATCCCCCGGGGTAAATGTCTCCCTCTTCTTTAGACGGTCCAATGTTTGACACATATATGTAAACACTTCCCAGGCCGTGGTTTGCGCCTCTTGTAAAACGAAAATCGCTTGACGGGTCGACTCCGAACTCATTGCATATTCTTTTGTATGAAGCCACGTCGTATTTGTTGTTAATCTGGTCAAAAGTTGGGTCGCCTGGCAAAGCGCTTATGCTTTGTATTCCCCCCATCTGAAACAATATTCGCCTGACAGTAAAATATATATGGAACTTGTAAAAAGCTCGCACATTCGGTGGCATAGCATAGTTGTTATCGAAAATTTCGCGACTTATACCACAGCCCGTTGTCGCACACCAGACAGCAAAATTCAGCTGCTGTGGCCAATATCTCATATTTGGGCCGGCTAGCCATGTTTTTGACTCTTTCCCTGAATGGTGGGTGAGTTTGGTTTTTTGAAATACCTCTCTGAACTTTGTTGTGAAATACTGGTCCGGTGTTACGTAAATATTCAGTTGGTTATTAAATATTTTTTTCAAACTCGGGGCGGCTTCGTGAAAGCCAATAGCAGGAATCGGCAAAGAGTCACCTTTTAAACCACTTGGTGTAAGCTGTTGTGGGAACCCTTCTGATGATTGGCCAACACCCAGCGCACTTTTCATTTCCGGGCTCCAATATTTGCTGTCTGAACCGAAAACGTTTATCAAATTGCCTGGCCCTGCTTTGAAATAAATTTCTGAGGTTGCTGTGTGGTCTTTGGTGAAATCGGACTGTGGCTCAAACTTTGATTTATCAGCATTCGGGTATTTTGCATTAAAAGTTTTCCATGCCTTTTGTTCTGCTACTTTGGCAATGCTGTTAGCTTCTGGTGTCTGAATCCATTTTAGAAGCGCAGATGCGCTGCTGTGCTGTGAAGGCTGAGGGGCCTTGTCTTTTGCTGTATCAGCTTTCGCTGCACTTTTGGTTCTTTGCTGCCTCGAATAAGCATTCAACCATCCTCCACCACCGGTCCATTCATTATCCATTATTTAAACAAAATATTTTTCTCTAATTATAAAAATGGTTATTCTTACTGTTGTTACAAAAGAAAATCCGCATACGGTCTATTTTGACCAACCTATTGAAAACCCAAGCTATATCCGGCTGTTAAGTTGTTCTCTTTACAACAGCTGGAATAGTTTTGAAAAGGATGGAATAATTTTTTATAAAAAATTAAACAAGCAAGATGAGAAAACACGTTATTTACGAATGGGAAACTACTCACTGGATGACATTGGGGATATTTTTGAAAAAGGATTCCTAAATGAAAATTTACTTCCAGAGAGAGATTTGTTTTTTGTATCAAAAGGCATTACAGGTCGTACTTTGATAATACAAGCAAATGATTCCAAAATAAAAAATTTTGGACTGAATGAAAGTCTTATTAAGTTCTTTAATATTCCTGGGTATAAAAATTTCGCAATGGAAAAGGATTATTTTACAAAAATTGTAATAAATGATGTTTCAAATTCTAAACATTACTTCGTTAACTGTGACCTTATCGACAAGCAACAAAGCTTGCTAAATGGAAAGCCTTCAAGTCTTTTAGCTTGCTTTGACATACGAGGAACACCGTATCAAAAAATCCATTACCAAAATACACATCTTAACGTTTTGCGCGATGTGTCTGCTGATAATCACGTTTCAAATATCACGCTTTCAGTAACAGATGAAACTAATCACCTTTTAAATTTTAACGGTTGGAATCTTCAGTTTCAAATTGAAATAAATTAAAGGGAAAAATAATTTTGTAAATATACATAATGGCATCCAACGTATTACCAAGTGCACCAGCTTATGAACAAACAGAAACTCAGACAACACTTTATCCAGTTCTACAAACTCAACCAGATAACAATTTTCGTATGCAGAAAGCAAACGAAGTTTTAAAAAAATTAAGTGATGAAGTTTCACATTATCGGCTTGTTGCAAAAAAATATAAGCGCACAAAAACCATTATCAACTACGCTAGCTTTTCTGCTGGTGGTATTTCTGGTTTTCTATCCGCAGGTGGAGTAGCAGCTGCTTTTACAGGCATTGGAATTCCTGCGGCAATACCAATTGGCTGTGTTGCCTCTTTATTTGGGCTAACAGCTGCTGGGCTAACCGGTTTTTACAAAAAGCTTGAGCCCAAACTTATCAAACACTGCAAAATCATGACACTGGCTATGTCAAAATGCGATACTGTCAACCGCATACTGTCAAAATCACTCATTGACGGAAAAATCAGCGATTCTGAGTTTCAAAGCATTCTTGATGAAAAACAGAGCTATCTAATTCAGAAGGAGATTCTTCGGAAAGGAACACTTCCCAAGGAAAAAAATGAACAAAGCAGCCCTGACATAGAAAAAATACGACAAGAGGCCATGCACGAAGAAAGAATTAGGCTTCAAAAAAAGTTTCTGGGCAGCGCGGTCGACGTTTCGAAATAAGATATCAGTCAAAGCGCACACTCTTTCACTTTATTAAAGAATGATAGCCGTTCCTGCACAAATTTGAATTAACTTTTTTGGGGAAAAAAACGAGATTTTCTCTAAGTGTTACAAAAAATTTTCTCTAAGTCTTTTTCTCTAAGTCTTTCAAAAAATTTCTCTAAGTCTTTTCTCTAAGTCTTTGAAAAAATTTCTCTAAGTCTTTCAAAAAATTTTTTCTAAGTCTTTCAAAAATATATGAATGCGTTACAAGAGCGTTACCTTTACATGTGACGTTGTGTTACTCTGTTGCGTTACAGTCACGCGTGACGTTGCGTGACAGGTCAAACAAAAAAGCAAAACCCTGGTCGGGGGGTGCTCGTTGGCTGTTCTTTGCCTAGCCCCGGCTAGGTCTTTTCCCCGCCGCTGACAAGGCGGCTGTCCCCCCCATTTTACCTCTGGGTACGAGGTTTGAAATCCCGAGGGATCTCTGAGCACCCCCACGTTATCAGTAGGGCCGGAGCGGGCTCACCCAAGGGGCATCTCCCACTGAAAGGAGTTCCCCTATACTCCGTAACTCACCATCTGCACAAGCCATTATAACAAGATTCAGTGGGGGCCAACCACACCTCTCTTGGCTTCACCAGAATTTGTGAACTGACTAGTCTATGGGCAAAATTTATATTTATTTGTTTCAGTTTAAAATTTCTGACCCTTGTGGTGCCACTTTCTCTGTTCTTCACCTAAATGACGCAATATTTGAGCCTGTACGCATGCGCTTTTGAAGACTTGGTAAAGACTTGGTAAAGTTTGTAAATAAAATATAGCCAAGAGGCCAAAATGGTTGTCCTTTTCCACGCGATTTGCTTTATTTTAACCGAACTTTCTACTCCCGTTTGGCAAAACGAAGTCAGACAGATAACATATCAAGTAGTGGAGGCTATGCGAGAGGCCGAAAAAAAATAAACAGGTTCTATCGAGTCCGTGTTCTAGAAAGATCGCTCGATAGTTCGACAAAAGTTTTGTGATCAAATCCTTTTATTTCTCGATTTCTTCTCGTCGCTTCACTTCGCCAGCTTATGTGGGGGCACAAAAACTTACAGCGCGTTAACTGAGCGTATTTTTTTCGTAATATCTGTTCTGTTTCGTCTTTTTTCGGCCCAAACACTAAATCGTGAGGCGACCGCCATGTTTTGTGTTATTCTGCTCGTCCAAGGGGCCTGGGAAATATAAATATTGGTTTCCGGTATCTTTCTGAGAAAAATGTCACGCAACTCACATATTTCGAAACAAAAATATTGCAACCAAACGAAGGTATCGGCCGCTCAGTAAAATTCCCTTATGATTTCTCGCATTGGGTCTAAACCTTTTACCTTACAATGGATCCATTTATGTTCTAATTCATCTTCGCATATCTCAACACAGCGTCTAAAGCAGTTGTATTCGAGCATGTCTGAGAAAACATAATGATTTATATTGCTTTTTCGCATGCATGGTACACAAATACCATCAACTCCGCAATCTAAATGATCTACACAATACATCGCTTTTACAAAACTTTCCCTCCTTTCACAAAATGGGGTTTTTTCTAACTCTTTGTGTACTTCAGCCCAGCCAAGCATTTTACGCTGCCAGAGTCTTATTATAATATACTCCGTACAGATTTTTTCCCGAAGTTCAGCCGGAAGTGCTTGTATTAGTTCAAGTGTGCCTGCCATCTCACCGTATATACAAGTGCAGATAATTGTTTAAATAAAAAATAATTCTAAGACATTTTTATTATTTTATGTACATGGTGGGGTTTTGGGGGGTGATTAGCTTTCTGTTCACTCTGTTTTTATTTTTGTTTGCTTTGGGGTGTTTGATTTGTTTTATTGAGCTTTTCTGGGTTGGTCTTTTGATTCACTATTTATGTGCCACACACATATAATATACTGGTTCTGAGAGAAAAAAGGTGAAGAACACCCGAATTGCTTAATCCAAAAACGGAGCGACCTGTGGGAGCGGAGTTTTTGGATATTAAGCAATTCTTCGGGTGTTCTTCACCTTTTTTGTCTCAGAACCAGTATATTATATGTGTGTCGACGTCTTCCGCCCTCCGAACTTTGACATCGACTTCCGGCTTTAAGCACAGAACTTCCGGTACCGTCAAGGTTATATTTTAAACTCGCACTGCAAGGCGGGATTTCGACGAACGGCGACGGGACTCGCGCGAGCATACTCGGGGTTCCGCCCTGTTCCGCCGTCCGAACTCTGACAATGACTTCCGGTTTTAAGCCGAGAACTTCCGGTACCGTCAAGGTTATATTTTAAACGCGCACTGCAAGGCGGGATTTCGACGAACGGCGACGGGACTCGCGCGACCATACTCGGGGTTCCGCCCTGTTCCGCCCTCCGAACTTTTACAATGACTTCCGGTTTTAAGCCGAGAACTTACGGTACCGTCAAGGTTATATTTTAAACTCCCACTGCAAGCCGGGATTTCGACGAACGGCGACGGGACTCGCGCGAGCGTGCTCGGGGTTCCGCCCTCTTCCGCCCTCCGAACTGCGACACCGACTTCCAGTTTAAAGAACAGAACTTCCGGTACCGTCAAGGTTATATGTTAAACGCGCACTGCAAGCCGGGATTTCGACGAACGGCGACGGGACTCGCGCGAGTTTGCTCGGGGTTCCGCCCTCTTGCGCCCTCCGAACTTTGACATAGACTTCCGGTTTAAAGCACAGAACTTCCGGAACCGTCAAGGTTATATTTTAAACTCGCACTGCAAGGCGGGATTTCGACGAACGGCGACGGGACTCCCGCGAGCGTGTTCGGGGTTCCGACGTCTTCCGCCCTCCGAACTTTGACATCGACTTCCGGCTTTAAGCACAGAACTTCCGGTACCGTCAAGGTTATATTTTAAACTCGCACTGCAAGGCGGGATTTCGACGAACGGCGACGGGACTCGCGCGAGCATACTCGGGGTTCCGCCCTGTTCCGCCCTCCGAACTTTGACAATGACTTCCGGTTTTAAGCCGAGAACTTCCGGTACCGTCAAGGTTATATTTTAAACGCGCACTGCAAGGCGGGATTTCGACGAACGGGGACGGGACTCGCACGAGCGTGCTCGGGGTTCCGCCCTCTTCCGCCCTCGGAACTTCGACATCGACTTCCGGTTTTAAGCACAGAACTTCCGGTACCGTCAAGGTTATATTTTAAACTCCCACTGCAAGCCGGGATTTCGACGAACGGCGACGGGACTCGCGCGAGCGTGCTCGGGGTTCACCCCTCTACCGGCCTTATACCTTTGACGTCGACTTCCGGTTTTCAGTCAAGAACTTCCGGAATCGTCATGGTTACATCCTAAACTGGCACTGCAAGTCGGGATTTCGGAAAACGGGGACGGGACTTGCGCGAGCATGCTCGGTGTTCCACCCTCCACCCGTCGACATAGACTTCCGGTTTTGTGTCGGCGCTACTGACATCTGGGCTGACTTCGGTAAACTTTTGGGCGAGCATTGGCCACTGCTCAAACTTGACAGCGACTGGAGTTGCTCGTGCGCACTCAGGGCTCGCTCCACTGCGGTTACTTCGGGGACTACCTGGTGAGAAAAGGCCGCTTTCTAGACTTGCTCTACTCCCCGGGGTTTTCGCTCGAGCCGCGGTCCCGTTTTCGCTTGTGCGTCTGGTCGCGGATTTCTCTCCTAAGCGAACTAGCCATTCGTCGTGCACTTGCCTCTACCATCCAAAGGCTTGGGCCGGGCACGGGCGTAAATAAGGGGCTGGAGTTTACCCATCGCTGCTTCCGATGTCTCTTCTCGTCTAAGGCTCTGCGAGGCGCTCGGGAGAGACACTTTGGAGCGTTGTCGTTCTGTGCATGGACGATTAGAAGGGACACTCTGTTCCGGCTTACCCCACCTACATGTCCGATTACGATTCGACAAATTCGGGCCTGTAAGCCAACTCCGAGTGTCCATTTTCATCGCGCATACGCAATTCAACGCCTAGCGCAACCCATACCAGACGGTCGTCTAGACGACCGTCTGTGCCTCGATCGTCCAGACGAGCAGTCTGGTATTACTGCGCATACGCGATTAGAAGGGACACTCGGTGGCGGCTTACCCCACCGACATTTCCGATTACGATTCCACCAATTCGGGCGTGTAAGCCAACTCCGAGTGTCCATTTTCATCGCGCATGCCCAATTCATCGCCTAGCGCAACCCATACCAGACGGTCGTCTAGACGACCGTCTGTGCCTCGATCGTCCAGACGAGCAGTCTGGTATTACTGCGCATACGCGATTAGAAGGGACACTCGGTGGCGGCTTACCCCACCGACATTTCCGATTACGATTCCACCAATTCGGGCCTGTAAGACGCATCGGAGTGTCCTCGTTCCGCGCGCGCGCGGTTACGAGGGACACTCGGCGACGGCTTACCCCACCGACATGTCCGATTACGATTCGACCAATTCGGGCGTGTAAGCCATCTCCGAGTGTCCCTTCCCATCGCGCATGCGCAATTCATCGCCCAGGGAAGCCCATACCAGACGCTCGTCTAGACGACCGTCTGTTCGTCGATCATAAAGACGAGCAGTCTGGTATTTCTGTGCACGCGAGGTTAGAATGGACACTTCGACGGGTTATCCCTCCGACATTTCCGATTACGATTCCGCCAATCCGGGCGTGTAAGACGCATCGGAGTGTCCTCGTTTCGCTCATGCGCAGACAGAAAAGGACGAAAAAGACGCGAGAGGTCACCTCTATCGGTTTATTTTTCGATTCTGCTTTCTCACTCTATAGCGTTATATTACTGCGACCCGAACAAAATTCTTTTTCGTTTTTTTAGAAACAAAAGGTACACATCGCGTAGTCCCGTCACGAGGCGGTCTCCTCATTTGCCACCGCGGCCGAACTTGGCCAATGCGGCGATCGCTCGTTCTCGACAGTTCTCGTCGGTGGCCCACCTGCAGCAGTCCGTCGGCTTCGTCGTCTCGGCGTCCGCTGCGTCGGCGGCGTACCTGCACAGCTTGAGCCGCGATTCCAACCCCCGTACCAAGCCGAGTGCATCTCGCGCCTCCTCCGCCTCGCGCTGCCACGTTCGATAGAGCTTTACCATCTCGTCCAGGCGCATCGCACTGCGGAAACGCTCCAGGCGAGTCAAGACCTTCTGTCTCTTCTCGTCCGTCGTCAGGACGCGGTCGCACGCGGACGCGCGAACCGACTCGACGACGTCGCGCATGGCACCGAACAACGGGTGGCGGTGGCCGTGCTCCCCGGTCTGCCGCTTCTGCTGCAGCTGCCGCGACAGCGCCGCGAAGTGGTCCATGACCCACTCGCACGCCTCCCACGTCGACTCCGAGTCCGCGCGACGTTGGTCGCCGAGGCACCGAACCTCCACCGCCATCTTCTCGTGCAGCGAGTCGATCCTCGCGGTCGCTCTCCGGAAGGGCAGTAGCAGCCGTTCGCGCCGCTGCAGCGCCTCGTCGAGCTGCTTCGGCGTCGCGACCCGCTCGCCCAATCGGGCGCCCGCCTCGGCCACCCACTCGATCGCGCCGATGCGGCCGCGCGGGAGGCGGCGGCCGGCGCGTCGGTCGTTCAACTCGCCGCGGGTGCGCGCGGCAGTCTCGACCATGTCTCTGAAGCAGGCCGCGACGTTCAGATTGCGCGCGAAGGCCATCCGTCGCGCGTCAGCGGGTCTCGGCCAGTAGGTCTGGAAGAGGGCACCCTCGAGCGGCTTTCGCCTCTGTACGATCGCCCGACGGTGCAGGATCTTTGCTCCCAGGAGCCTGTTCTCGGCAGAGACGATCGCCAGCAGTTTTCTTCTGGTCGATTGTCCGCGTGCGAACGTCTCCATGTTCCGTTTGTGCTCTCTCTCCTCTCTCTCTCCTTCTTCTTTTTCGTCGCCGCGTCGGCGAACGAGCTCGCGCGACCACGCAACCAGAGGCGTGACGGCGGCGACGTTCGTGGATGCCGCCGCCTCGCCGTTGGTGTTCGTCGCGACGCGCGTTCGCGTGGTTCGCTTTCTCCGTCCCATAGTCGCACCACGAGCGAATCAAAAAGTACACTGACCGGTTCTCGGCCGCGTCGCCTCCTTTTTATGACGGCGAACGCTATACCGGAAATCTATTTTTAGAAATGAAACGCCGAGATCGCGTTTCCATTTTTAGCTCCTCGCTTACTATTTTCGGAGGCCGAGCCGACAATACCGCATGGCGGTTCTATTTTTAGCCCATTCTATATTTGGTCGCGCTTCTATTTCTGGACGCTTCTACATTTGGTCGCGCGCGCGCGCACTAATCGGTCCATATATAAGTGCACGCGCAACGAGTGCGTGCAGTTGGTAGTTGAATCAAAAACGAAAGACACGCAAACGCACAGCAGTGGGCGAACGAACGAGAGAGAGAGAGAGAGAAAGAGACACCTAGATCGAAACGCAGGGAAAAAAACAAAACCAGATGGCGGTGGCGGCCCACTACAAGGCACTGTCGTACAGGGCCTTCGAGCGGGGGCTGGGGGCCCCTCTACCCGTAGACGCTGCAGAAGGGACAAAGTGCCGCTATCGGTTCGTGCACCCGTCGGATCTAACAATGTGCAGCGAATGGCGACGATACGCAATGGACGAGGTCTCGCCGAACTTGTGCGACTATTCGACCATCCACAAGACGCTCATCTGGTGTCAGCGAGGTTACCGCGTGCCCGACGATAAAGACGACGACGACGACGACGACGACGGCAGCAGCAGCAGCAGCAGCATGGCGGTGCTGTTTCCGGTCGCGGAGATGAGTCGGCACACTCTGGCACCACCCGCGCTGCCCCCCACAAAACCCGTGCCCTTCTTGGAACGCGAGGACCGGGAACAGCAACAGCGACGAGGGCGCGACAACAACAACAGGAAGAAGAAGGACAACGATCCGTTCGGCGTGACGGTCAGCGGCAGCAGCAGCGGCGGTAGCGGCGTTCCCGTTCTCGCTCCTGCTCCTGCTCCCGTCTCCGCTCTTCCCCCTCCCACTCCACCCAATTCTGGAGCCGCTTCGTCTCTTCTGCTACAGCTACCCGGTACGATTGCAACCCTCGCCCCGGCCTCCTTGGCCGCGACTCCGACTTCGGATCCGACTCCCGGTGCAGGTACTACTCCGACAGCGGGTACTGCTCCAACGGTAGTGGTGGCCACGGCAGCGTCAAAATCGCAGACAAGACAAAGGAAGTGAACGGGGGCGCGGGAGAAGGCGACAAGTGCCGAGAAGGGGGCGAAAAGGACAAACGAGACAGCGAAGGCGAAGAAGGAGGAGGAGAAGGAGAACAAGACAGACAAGGAGGACAAGAACGGGAAGGGGACCCCGCTCCGGCCTCCGCGGCAGCAGCCACGGCGGCGACGGCACCGGGGTCGTCGACGCCCGCGCACCACGTGGCCGTGCGCCTGTGTCGAGAAGCGAAGCAAACCTTCTCCGGGGAGTTCCTGACCGAACATCTACAAGAAATGTTGGGCCGCGGGTTGCTCCGGACCTCGAGGGACGGTTCCCAATTGTTTTTCGACCTGCAGCACGAGCAACGGGCCAGGGTCGCCGAGATCTACCTGCTGGGCATACTGACCGAGGAGATCTCGTACAGGATTTCGCATCCGACCAACCAGCTGACGGTGATCCAGGGGGTGGCGTACCTGCCTCCGGCGCGCAACTACGACGACGCAAACTCGAACGACGCGTTGGAAGTGGCGAGCGCCAAAGAGATGTCCGCGGGCCACGTGGCCTGCGTGGTGGCGCTCTCCCTGTGGATGCCGCCGTTCGATCGCCAGAAGCGGCCCGCCTTCCGTCTGTCCCTGCTGCCCGTCCGCGAGACGGGCCCGTCCATCGACTACGACCCGAACGAAGCGACCCACTTCATGACTTCCCTGGAGGATTCGAAGCTGGTGGGAGGCCTCATGCGCAGGGTCCCGTCGGCGTCGCTGGCGTTTCCCGATCGACTGGCGGATCGGGAGGTCGAGTACCTGGTTCGCGCTGGATTCCTCGAGTACAAGGAGCGAAGGAACTGTTACGCTTTCGACCACTGGATCCTGTCCAAATACGACACGCTGTGCTGTCACGTCGAGAACATTTCGAGTGAAGCCGAAGACCTCCTCCGGGCAGCGTCGGCGAGGTCCGCGACCACCACCGCCGGCGCAAGCGGATCCATCGCGGCCGCAGACGGCGGAAGCAATGCCCGCAAGAGGAAGACGACGACGAGCGATTCGTTGGCAAAGAGACGGAACATGCCCGAACTGGAACTGTAGGAGACGCGGACAAAACACAAACAAAAAAAACGAACAGGCAGTTTTGTTGTTGTTGTTGTTGTTGTTGCTAAAGAGACACGATACGCGATCGGTCTATCGTTCTGTTTTGTGTTTGTAATTCCCCCCCCCCATCCATGCACATCGGGTGGCCTCTTTCGTTTTTTGTAACTTCTCGTTTGCAATTAAAACAAGGACATATAAAACAAAAAAAAATGCACATTTCTCGCGTCACTTCGCCCCCGTCGTCGCGTCATCTCTCCATCCCACACCCCCCGACGTCGAGGTCACCTTCGCTACGTCCGTCCCATCTCTCCAAATCCAGGTGCCCATTCGCAAGGCGACGTCGGCCTGACAAGGCGCCTCGAACTCGTGGAACCTCTGGCACCAAAATTCGGAGAACACGTTGGCGAAGTGACTGCGCTCGCAAACCGGAGCGCCGAAGCCTCGGAGGTCGATGCCCGGCACCTCCAGTAACTCCAGCAACTCGCGCAGGTCATTCGACTGGTAGGCGACAAACGCGGGCGGCCATTGCCAGCAATCGGCCGACCGCGGAGGAGCCCGGCGAGCGGTGGCGGTGACGAGCCGGAGCCAAAGCTCCTTGATCGTGCGCGGGACCCTGTATTGGGGCCTGTCGACGGCCCGGGCTCGTCGACCACCGATGCCGGCATTCACGACCGAGGGGGCGAGTTCTTCGGCCAGATCGCGGTCGCTCTTGGTGGACTCGAAGTGCAAGCCGAAACGCGACAGCATCTCGTCGGCTTCTATCTTCTCCCGGTCATCGAGCTGCGAGTACCTGTGCGGCTGGCTGAACCGCCACACTCCAGATAGGACCCCGCCGACAGCGTGCGCCGCGTAAGGGCTCACCGCAACGCCGATCTCCCGGAACACGTAGTGCCCACCCGCGTTGCAAGACGCCGCCGTAAGCACCATGCAGATACGCGCCCTTAATTCCGGGGTCAGCAAGCACGGCGGAGGTGGCCATTGTCGTTGCTGCAATGAACAATTCGCCGTTCGTGTCGGCGGCGGCGGAGGCGGTGGAAGCGGCGGTGGAAGCGGCGGTGGCGGCAGCGGCTGGGCCACTGGCCGGGTCGGCGGATCGGGCGAGAAACGGTCAAGAACGCCGGCGGCGAAGTCGTTTGGTCGGCGGCAGCTCATTCGGCGAGCAACACGAATGTGGCGGGCGGCGCACCTCGCAGCCCCACCGCTGCCGCGTCCGTGCCGACCGTGAAACTCGAAAACAAAGAAGGAGAGGGGAAGGGCACAGCACTCGAGCGCGACGGGCACACCGCGCCGCGCCGAACGATGTCGACGCAAAGACCAGCGGTGGGAAGAACGGGGTGGACGGGAGAAGCGAAAGGGACGGAGGCGACCGGACGACTCGTGCGGAACCTGCTCTGGTACAGATGTGCCGAAGACGACGCGCGTCGCCTGAGCGAGCGGGTCGACGAGATGCTGCAGATGGGCGCGAGCCCCGACAAGGAACCCGCCGGCACGATGCTTCGCTCCCTGTACTCCCGGCCCGGATTTGCGGAAACATCTCGGGAGTGTCGCTTGCTCGGATTGCACGAGATGATGACGGAAATCTTTCGACCGCCGTCACGAGACGAAACGGAGCGGAAGGGGGAGGCCGTCGTCGTACTCAATCGCGGCCGGATCGTGTCGCTCCTGGGACTCGTCTGCGCTTACGCGGAGTCTTTCCCCGACGACCGAGAAGCCGTCGCGGACGCCGTCGCATCATTCGTCGACGAAAGCGGCGTGCAACGTTGGATCGACGACAACGGCTGCTGGGGCGGCGCGATCGCCGCCGAAGTCGACGGACAGAGAAAGGCGAGAAGCCGGAGGAGGAGGAGGAGGAGGAACGCGAGCGTCAGCGAAGAGACGGAGCGAGGAAAGGAAGAGAGGGCGAAGGAGGAATACGAGGAGAAGGCCATCACCGGCAGGAGGAGAAGGACAAGGGGACGGGGGATGGCAAGACTCGCAGGGATCGTAGTTGCCGCTGCGTTGGTGGCGACCGCCATCGCGCTGGGACATCCCGCACCGTGGTATAATTGATATCCCCCCCCCCCCCGCTCCCCCTCCCCCGGCAGGTCCGCACCTGGTCTGGTCTTCGGGGTTTTTTCGATTACGATCCGAAAAACAAAGTCGTGTAAGCCAAATCGGGGTATCTTTGTCCCCCCCCCCCTTCCCTCCCCCCCTCCTCTCCCCATCCCTCCTCTCGCGATTATCTAGGCGAACTTCCGGCGTGTCGCGCGCCTGCCTACACGAGCGAGTGACAGGAACATACGGAGGGTGCGCGGGGCGAGAGGAGGAGGGGGAGGAGGAGGAGGAGGAGGAGGAGGCGAAGACCGAACCGAGGAAAATAAAATAACGCAACGACAGGAGTTCGCTTCACTGCACATCGTGTCACATTTATTGAACCTCCGCGCTCGCGCTCACTCGCTCGCTCGCTAACCCGTGCGCCGCGGCGCCCCTATCCCGCCACCGCCGTCCCCTCGAACCCGCCAGCTCGGCATCTCCGGCGCGCGCTCTGCGGCTCATTCGTCGGTCGTCGTCGACGGTGTCTCTAGCAGCCATCGACGGTACTCTTCCAGCGCCTGCCATTTGCGCTTCAACTCTCGCTTGCCTTCTTCGACGGCGGCCACCGACGCGGCGCGCGCCAACTGCAGTTCCAGTTGACTCTCGTCGAGAGCCGCTCTCGAGAGGTCCTCCCTGACTGGCACCACCGTCACCTTCTTGGTCTTCTTCTTCTGAAGGGATTTACGGGTACCGCCTTCGCTCTCGGGCCGCGCGCGGAAACCGTCTTGCGGCATCGGCGGCGGCGCCGGCGCCGGTGGCGTGGGAACCCTCTCGTCTCCCTCGTCTGCCTTCTTCCGTCTGTTCCTGTCGAGGTGCTCCAACAGTTTCTGCTTGACCGCTTCCGAGATGGTCTTCTTGTTCTTCTTGTTCTTGTTCTTCTTCTTCTTCTTCTTCGTGTTGTCCTCATCCTCCTCCTCCCTCTCCCAGTCACCCGCCTTCTCGCGCCGCTCGACCGTCTTTTTTTTTTGCTTGGTCGACGAGCGTGGACGCGAGAACGTCGGAAGGAAAGGAGGGGGAGGAGACATGGCACGGGGGTTAGTGGGAGTAGGAAGAGGAGGAGGAGGAGGAGAAGGGGGGGAGACGGCAGCGGGCAAAATGTCGCGACGGCGGCGGCGCTAGCGCTACCCACCGACGTCGGCGGCGGCAGTAGCAGCCATCGGGTCTCCAGCCGTTGCAGCTGCTGAAGGTGCTCTAACCGCTCGAGGTCGCTTCATAGTTGTCGCCGCTGGTACATCCTGAGCAACGCGGACGGCGACGCTCGCGTCACGGCAGTGATCTGTACATCGTCGTCGTCGTCGACAATTCCCTCTTCCTTTTCGATGTCGTCGTCCTCCTCCTCCTCCTCCTCATCCTCCTCGTCCTCATCCTCCTCCCCCTCCTCATCCTCCACCCCCTCCTCATCCTCCACCATCGCCTCGCCCGCCTCTTCGTCGGTACGGGAAAGAGATTCTTCGCACGACGGCCACGGTGGAGGGGACGAAGCTGTCGAGAGTCGCTCGCCGGGTGGCGAAGACACTAACGGCGTCGGCGAGAGGAGGGCGGTCGTTGCGGACAGTGTCGGCGGCGGAGGCGACCGCCGAGAAAACTTGGGGGCCGGCGGCGGCGGCCTGGTCTTCTTTCTTCTCGCGTCCGCCAATGCCACGTCGGCGAGCATGTCCAGTGGATCTCCGTCGCCGCCGTCGTCGTCGTCGTCGTCGTCGTCGTCGTCCGGCGTGGACGACGGCGGCGGCTCGGCCGGTGGCACTTGCAAGTCGTCCGGCACCAGGGCCTCTACCCAGTCGTCGGAACCGCCGGTAGCGGAGTGAAAGTAGTACCGATAATCATCGTCGTCGTCGACGTCCATGGCGTCGTCGTCGTCGTCGAGCGCCCGGGCTTCCCGCATCTCCGCGTCTGGGTCGCCCGTCTGGTCGTCGTAGTAGCGCGAGTAGTAGTCGTCCAGCGTCCGAGCGAGATACTCCCCCCCTCCCGCGCTCCCTCCTGCACCTTCTCCTTCTCCCGTTCCTCCGTCGTACTCCTCTTCCGTCCAAGCGACCTTCGACGGTTCGAGGCGAAACAGCGAGCCCAATATGGACATCACGGAAGCGGACTCGTCGACGTCGCTGCCGGAGCCGCCATAGTCGCCTTCTTCGGTTGCGGCCATAGTCGGTAGATCGATCGATCGATCCACCACAGCGGGATGCGCGTGACGGTGCGAATTATTTCGCCTCCCGTTTTGTCTTTGCAAGATTATTTCCCGTCCGTCCGTCCGTCCGCCCGCCCAAAGTGCGCGTGTGCATGTTCGTGTGTCTCTCTCCGTGCCTGCATATATATATATATATATATATATATATATATATATATATATATATATATATATATATATATATATATATATATATATATATATATATATATATATATATATATATATATATATATATATATATATATATATATATATATATATATATATATATATATATATATATATATATGTATATGTGTGTGTCTATACGCACGCACGCATGCGCATGCGTAGACGAGGATGCGTCCTCTGGCGGCATCGCGCGCGCGCGCGCGCGCTCGAAAAGGGAACGCCCGAGCGGGGGAGGGACAGTGGGGCGAGTCCAGGGAGGAGTGGAAGCGTCCAATGCACCCTCCGGAACTTCGGGGAACGCTGCCCGCTTCCGGCGAAGGTCGAGGAGAGCCGAGGCCACCGGGTCGCCTCCGCTCTCTTCCGCGGTCTCCTCCGCTCTCTTCTCGGTGTCCTCCGCTCTCTTTCGGTCGCCGCTGCTCTCCCCGGAGGGAAGAACGGAGGACGCCGAAGAGAGAGTGGAGGCCACCAAAAGAGAGCGGAGGACACCGAGGGAGATGGCCCTAACCCTAACCCTAACCCTAACCCTAACCCTAACCCTAACCTAACCTAACCTAACCCTAACCCTAACCTAACCTAACCCTAACCCTAACCCCTAACCCTAACCCTAAAATGAAGGCATCATAACAGAAATTTGGCTCTGTTCCGTCTTGAGAGGAAGCCAACGGTTGTCAAATGTTTCAATTTTGCCATGAAAAGCATTTTTTGGACTGTGTTGGCTATAAAAAAAATTCCAGTCGAGTATGTTTTGGAGATGAGTCCCATTCTTGTGGGGTGAGTCTCAAAAGTTGTTGCTAACCTGGGGGTGGAGTTGTCAAAATTTTGACCCCGTCCCAGGGTGGACTGGTTGTAATATTCACCTTTCGTTGCACTGGGTGGCAATTTGTGTTGAATTGCCTGCCTTTTTCCACACTGCCAGGGGTGTCTCTGGCCGGACTTGTTGAAATACAGGGTGGATCTCTTGTAGTTTTGCCCCTAATGTTTTGCTTTTGGGGTGTCTTGTTGGATCTTTTCATCCCGTGCCAAGGTGAGGTGGATTCCTGATTCACCTTTGGTTAACAAAGTCCTGGATATCAAATAAAACTCCCTGCAATTGACATTGAAGTACGGTGAACGATTTCCATATTTTAAAATTTACAACTGACAGTATATAGGCCAGAAGTGCTCTGAGCTGAAGTTGACATTTGACATTTGACTTCCCTCACAGAGTGACCGCCTGAGAGGCAAGAGAACACCTGTCCAGAAGCAGAAGTGCAGCGACTCACTTAATGGAAGGCCAAGTAAAGACAAAACAAGACACACGACGACAATGGCTCCTTTAGGAGCCACCGACTTCTGCAAAAGTCGTGACCGATGTGAGTGTTTTTGTCCAAGGGTTATTTGCTTAAGGCAGTACTCTTTCTTCAATTCATTTCCCGAATGAAACCAGCCAAACGAAACAACCCTAAACCCATTACCATTATCGAGAACTAACCCGTAAACAGTAACCAACTAACCCTGAGTGATATTCAAGCTGGGTTTAGCCGGAGTGCCACTCAGGCTAACCGGAGTGCACCTTGCACTCAGGTTAGCCTAAATAGCACTCCGGCTAGCCCGAACATCGCTCGGGTTAGCCTGTTTATGGTTTTGGTACATGCCATGATTATTTAGAGGTTGCCTATTTCCCGACTTCGGATTTCGAGTTGGATTTTCCAGTTAGGGAAGGCAGTGCTGATATGTCGCTGTCGGTAAGTCCCGTCTTCATCATTGGGGGTGAGGTGAGGGAGGCCCTCTCATCCTTGGAGCGAGGTTACAGTGTAAGTGGAGTAATAATTGTGCTTGTGGAAGGCAAGAAAGTATTGCCAAACCTCATCTAGATTTGGAAAATCTTAATTTGCATTGACCTTTGACACAGTAATGTGCGTGTGATCAGCGTCTTTTTTTATTAAATTATTACAACACCAGGAGACATTACAGTGCTGCGACGATTTAAAATTATGTTAAAGTGGACACTAGTGACAATGGACGACATCTCGTAACACAAAAACAGAAACTACTTCCCAAAACTCAGCCACTGCCAAACCTACCTTACTAATTTAAGACTATTCAATTATTGTTTATTGCCTATTTCCCATTAAAGTGATACAAGTACACTCTTAAAGGTATACCAATACAAATAACTTACAAAGTAGTCTCCCTTTAATAAGAACGAATAAAAGTACATTCAATTCGTACCAGTCGGAAAGGCATCTAATAAAGGAGATCACGGCAGTAAGATCTTACTCGTGTACACGTCATTTTAGTATCATTGTACGAAGGTTAATTTTTTATTTCTACCTGTTACCGAGCTACTTACTGTAGCTTCAAGATCTTGTGTATTCTTTTCCCGAGCAAAAGAGATTAGTGTCGTCTGCAAACCGAATAGTGGACAATTTATCAGTGGAGTTGTTTAGGTCATTTATGTCAATGAAAAATGATAATGGACCAAGAATGGAGCCCTGAGGAACTCCGCCGGTAATTGTCCGTTCAGATTATTTTTAACAAATTTTGTTTGTTTTCTGTTCGAAAGGCAATACCGTTGTTTTCAAGGGCTTTTCTTATTTTATCAACAAGTTCTATTGTGGCGTGTGTAGTTGAACTGTGAATTCTAAATCCCTTTTGGGCAGTCAGTTAATATTTAATTACTCTGCCATTAATTTCGTCAATACCGCAACTGGACTTGCAAACCATTTTGCCTACAGCTCTTTTCTACCCTCGTCGCAGGTCGTATTATATAAAAACATAGAGTCATCATCACTTCCTTTTAGAAATTTATAAAATTCATCATTATTGCAAAATTATAAATATCTTGGCAAGAGATCGGTCCAACGTTGGCCAAAAAACCATTGAACCATTCATTTGCAATTAATTTCCGACCACTGACTTCTTCCTTGGCATTATTTAAGGAAGAGTTGGGCAGATCGGTTTTAGATTTCTTTTCGATAGAGTCCCCCACGTTGATTTTATGTCGTCTCTACTTTGATCGAGTTTTCTGTTTCTCCAATAATTCTTCTCAGCTATTCTTGTCATCTGTCGCGGTAAAGGTTGTACTTAGGTTCATTTCTTTCACTCTGATTTTTCGTCAAATTTTGCCAAGGAACTTCAACTCTTATTTTCGAGGATTTCTTCGGTCCCCTAGATATCCGTGGGCCATATTAGTTCTTTTGGTGCCTTTTGCTTGATATACTTGTTTATTGGAAAAGACTTATTAATAAGGCTCAAAGAACTCTGTTGAGAATGCGGAATTTGACTCTGTCGGATCACTCTTTGATAGCGTCGATTGCCAATCACAACTTTGGAGTTTACCAGAGAAAAATCCAAGAGATTTATTTGTAATTTTCCGAGCTGTGTAGTCATCAGGTGGAGTTTTCTTGGGGTATTTATGTAGTTCGTGTCCCGTAATAGTGAAGACAGGAAGATGACCTGATAAAGTGCCATTCAAATGCACTGTTTTGATTATGTTATTTGAAAAGATTGTTGTCAATTAATGTAGCCGTGGACTTAGTTTGACGAGTGGGTTTATTAATAGGTGGCGAGTAGCCTAAAGCAACAAAATTGGTTAAGAAAGAAAGTCGAGAAGTTACAGCAATTATATTTCTTTTCGGTAGATCAATATTGAAGTCCCCCATGATATAGCATGGCTTATCCCAGTGATCTACTTTTCTCGAAATAGTTTTAAGGACATTTTCAAACTCATTAAATCTATTGTTTGGTGGCCGGTGAATGGTGCCAATTATTATACTTTTAGATTTCTCGTTTATTATTTCAATGAAGAGAGACTCGGGTGTCGCCGGTATTGTCTTCAGGAATCAAATCAAATTGAATGGACCAAGAGGAAGGAACGTAGGCCCATTTTCTAAAATGAACTGATTTAAAGTGTTTTGTTCTCAATACAGATCTATTTTGCTGTTGAAAATTTTTATTTCAATCTATGATTGGAAGGCATTTATTTCACACACAAGCTGTCAGCTACTTTTGCTCGCATTACTCTCTGACAAATTTCTGGTGATGACCCCCAGTCCCTAGACTGCTGCGCTTAAATGGACTACTATTCTCAATGAGTAGTATTGAAAGAAAGAACGGCTATTTCTACACTTACATTGCATGGGCCTTCTTTATTTTCATCCCCTCACGCACACTTTAGCGCCTAAATACAGGAATTGCACCGACCTTGAAAGGCGCTGGAAACGAGGGTGGTTAGCTATTTTAACATCTGGAAATAGCACTCCCTTGAGTGGCTACTACTCACCACTCGGGTTAGCCTGCTATGCACTCGGGTTAGCCTGCTATGCACTCCGGTTAGCCTACCATGCACTCCGGGTTTGCCTGCTATGCACTCGGGTTAGCCTGATATGCACTCCGGTTAGCCTTGTACTATTGACTTCGGTTAGCCTACTGTTGACGCCGGCTTGCCTGCTATGCGCTCCGGTTAGCCTACTATGCACTCCGGTTAGCCCGCTTACCGTTAGCTCTTTGTACAGTTGGTGCCGTGGTCATCTCCAGAAAATCATCCTACTTGTCATCCACAGCCATACAACTTTGCCTTCATGCGTCAAAACTTGTACAGTGCATCACTGCAACATTTTACTTAACACTGTGCGGTGAGAAAATTCTCAAAGCCCGAACCGCCCGTGCCAAACCCGGTCTCCCCCTGCCGACCCGTCATCTCCAGAAAATCGTCCTAACTCGGCTATTGCTGCTAAGGACCAATTTTCTCACTAAGTTCCAGAAATTAAGGGTGTTTCAAATAGTTGGTGCCCTTGCCATGGCGACCCCTCATCTCCAGAAAATCGTCCTAACTCGGCCATTGCTGCTAAGCACTAATTTTCTCACTTAGTTGCAAAAATTAAGGGTGTTTCAAATAGTCGCCATGCCGTTGCCGTGGCGACCCGTCATCTCCAGAAAATCGTCCTAACTGGGCTATTGCTGCTAAGGACTCATTTTCTCAGTTGCAAAAATTGAGGGTGTTTCAAGTAGTTGGTGGCGTTGCCATGGCGACCGGGGGTGTGCAACCAGCCGCCAAACATGGCCCAGAACCATACGACCCTTCTGCAATCTGGTGTCGAATTCGCCGGTCCAATCCTTTTCCTCACTTAGTTGCAAAAATGAAGGGGGTTTTGTATAGTTGGTGGCGTTGCCATGCCGACCCGTCATCATCCAGAAAATCATCCCAACTCCCTCGCCCACTTGTCGTTGAGAGCCGAGGACATCTCTATCAACTAAGTGACCAATTCTCAGAGATAACAGTCAGTTGCATTGTTTATTAAATCCGTCTTGAAATCACTGGAGATGACGCCTGCCATCTGATTGGCTCTCAGCAGGACGCAGCAAGACTGAAGAACACGAGACGTGCACCGGTGGTGAGCTCAGAAGAGGGCAAGTGAAGCTGTTGAAGATCCCCTTGAACAAGAGTTGTGTAATGAGGCTTCATTCCAGCAGTCAGGATTTCCATTCCCTTCTGTAATTGCCACGCCCGTTTGGAAACAGTCGCAAGGGTTTCAAGCGATGACATGGATACTTCGCATACTTACACAGGCTCAGCATGCAGATTTTGCTATGGGTAAGTTAGTTCGGTGGTCAACCCTCGGTCCATAAACCAGCCTTGATTTTGGCATTGAAGTTTAAGCCTAACCCTAACCCTAACCCCTAACCTAACCCTAAAACCTAACCCTAACCCTAACTAACCCTTGCCCTGACACTAATCCAAGCTCTAACCCTAACTCAACAGCGTATAAGTGTGACAAAATTTTATAGCATCCTCCAGCAAAATACAGAAGGCAGGCGATAGTTAGATATTTTTAAAATTATTGTAATTTATATTTTAATTGTTTAAGCGAGGGCCACGGGTTTGTCAGTCAGCGACTGTAAAGTGTTTTAACCCTCATTAAATAAAGTTACTCACTCACTCACTCACTCACTCACTCACTTACTTAGGGGAAATCAGCAAAATCATTGTGCGTTTGCCTTTCAAAACGTTGGTTTAATCCTAAATAGACTGCAAAAGACTTTGAAAATTGGCTCAGACCCCAGAAAAGTTCATTGAAGAGTGTTTTGCTTTCTATTTGGAAACTCTAGGCTTGTACACATTCTTGAATAATTTTAAGCCCGAAATGGTAGAGTTTTTTGCTAAAGAAACAACATTCCATCCAACCTTGCTGGGGTGAATTGTCTTGATTTCACCTACTATAAGAATGATTGTTGAAAATCATGGAGTAAATGGGCATTGATGGTCATTCTGCAAGGGGTCTTTATCTGTCATGCACACCTCCTGAATGGAGTTAGCAAGCACCAGAATACAGCCTGAGATTTCTTTTATTTCTCTTTCACATCAGAAATGGAGTGCGATTTACCTTACAATATTAATACTTCATCAAGAGAGAAGGTTATGAGAACTCTTAGACTGATTACCAAAGGGAAATTGCTCCCAAATCAAAGTAAGAGAAAATGTATTTAGATCGATCAGAGTGGAAATATTCGTTTGTTGATTTTGTGGCTTAAGGTGGCTGGTAATGGTTTCCAGCACTTTCCAGCTCTTACACTTTGACTGGATAGTACAATAAATTTTTATCAGTTGATGCTACAATAATGGTATCAAATAAATGCCCAATGATTGCCGAGTACGTTTTGGTTACTTTCTTGACCTCACTGGTTTCCATAGCAACACTATAACCTGTTAAAAACACCCTTAATTTTAGCTTTAAGTGCTTATAACTCAAAAACGAGCTCGACGACCCCCAATTTTTATTATTGAACATTGATTAGCATGTTAAGATACAACTTTCTGCAAAGTTAAAAAAATTTCTACGAAGCAGTTTCAGAGCCACCTTAAATTTTTAAAAATTTAAGGTGGCTCTGAAACCGCTTCGTAGAAATTTTTTTAACTTTGCAGAAAGTTGTATCTTAACATGCTAATCAATGTTCAATAATAAAAATTGGGGGTCGTCGAGCTCGTTTTTGAGTTATAAGCACTTAAAGCTAAAATTAAGGGTCTTTTTAACAGGTTATCCTGTTACTATGGTAACCAGTGACGTCAAGAAAATGACCAGAACATATTTACCAATCATTGGGCATTTATTTGATACCATTATTGTACCATCAACTGATAAAGATTTCTAGTACAGACCCATCAAAAGTGTAAGAGCTGAAAAATGCTTGAAAATGCTGGAAACCGATACCAGCCACCTTAAATGGTCAAGTATGGATTATTTATGACAAGCTATATTTTATATTTTTGTCACTTCAGTCTCACTGTCTCTATTTAAAGTTGAGTTTTCAGTTTCTTCTCTGTGCTACAAATGCAAAAACAAATTATTGCTTTTCTCAGTTACAACATACAACCCAATATCGACATACGAATTCTCCTCCCTGATCTGAATCAATTTTCTTATACTATAATTTGGGAGAATTTGCTAAGAAATCAAAGACATTTCCCTTTGGTGATCTTCTTATGGATTCTCTACAAATGGAGAAATTGTTAGAATGCATTATACAAATCATCTCTTGATTCATTGCTTTTCTCTCAATAGAAACATAACAACAACAACAACAACAAGCTTTATTTGCATGACTACCTAGGATTAGCAGTATTGCAATAATAATAATAACGAACAGTCTCAAATCATCACTGGCAGTTGCCCTGTGCCATTCCCGAAACCAAGCCGAAAAAAGGTTATGGCTGTAAGACGTTTTATTATTATTATTATTATTAATAATAAGCGGAAAGAGGAAGCCGTTTTCATGCCCAGAGAGTTTGTAGAAGGAAGCCTCTGCCATGCCCATCAAATGGTGAAACCATCCAGGACCCAAATGGGCCGGCAGACAGCAAAACCCTGTCGGATTAACCAACAACTAGCCATGATGGGATGAAACCTGGACAGTTTGTTGGATTGTCAGAGGAAGACAGTACCCTTAAGAAACCAAAGGTACTCATTGCGCAAGTCCATAGGCTACTTCCAATGGGAAAGTATCTTTATTGTGGTACAAGCCACACAAGAACTTGTTCAAGCTTGAACTGGACAGCAAACATTGGATAGAGGATGTGGACTGCTTAGTTCCCGTGACCATGGAGCTAGCAATCAAACTGGGATGGTATCGCTTAGTCAACACTATCAGAGCAATCCACAAATCCATCCATGGGGAAGACTTATTCTAGACTTTGCTGTTGAACATTGTTTATACTTGATTGTGTGTCAACCTTTAGAACTTTAGAACTGTTTGTTAACAACAAGGCAGCAGTTGTTATGACTCTGTCGCTGCAATACTTGGCCACCATTCGGTGGGCCCAGTAGGGAAACTTGGTCTGGAAATTCAGAGTTTCCCAGCATTCAATTAATAATTTCAGAATCTGCCAGCAATCGTGACTAAAATCATGTGGTCATATTATAAGAATTTATTGGGTACAAACAAGGTGTTTTGGCTTCTAACCAAGCATGGGCACCCTCCACATTTATTTCACAATTTGACTCGCACTGCACCGATCCAAAGCGGCTCTGTGATTGGCTATCTCACAAGAACAATGGAATATTTTTGAAATAAAAATTGCCACATCCTGTTTATAACTAGAAAAACATTTTCTGCAATCATCATGGTCATTTTTTTGGTACATATACTTGGCAGTTTTTCCTACTCTGTTAATGATAGTGAATATACCGTTAGCAGTGAGAATATCGAAAGTGATAGTTAATATACCTGGCTAGCTGACGCAACCGAGCGTACGACTGTACCAACTGTACCGACTGTACCAAGCGTACCGACTGTACCAAACGTACAGACTGTACCAAGCGTACCGACTGTACCAACTGTACCGACTGTACCGAGCATACCGACATGTACCAAGCGTACCGACTGTACTGAGCGTACCACTGTACCGACTGTACCGATTGTACCGACTGTACCAACCGTACCGACTGTACCGAACATACCGACTGTACCAAGCGTACCGACTGTACTGAGTGTACCACTGTACCGACTGTACCGAGCGTACCGATTGTACTGACTGTACCGATTGTATCGAGCGTACCACTGTACCGACTGTACCACTGTACCGACTGTACCAATTGTACGGGTGTCTCGAAAACTCAGACCCGAAAAACTCAGACCCTCTGGGTGTCTCGAAAACTCAGACCCAAAAAACTCGACTCGACTTACCGGAAGTCTATTCCCGTAAAACACAGTAAGGTTATGTGGGAGGGTAGCAAAAGTCGACTCGACTTATTGGAAGTTTAGTCGCGAGAGACTTAGTGTAAAACACAGTAAGGTTATGTGAGAGGGTAGTAAAAGTCGGCAACTCGACTTGAGTCGACTCCAGTCGTCACGACTCATCTCGCAAAAGTCGACTCGACTTATTGCCAGTCTAGTCGCGAGAGACTTAGCGTAAAACACAGTAAGGCTATAAGGGAGGGTGATAAAAGTCGGCGACTGGACTCGAGTCGTCACGGCTCGTCTCACTAAAAGTCAACTCGACTTATTGCGAGTCTAGTCGCGAGAGACTTAGTGTAAAACACAGTAAGGTTATGTGGGAGGGTAGTAAAAGTCGGCGACTCGATTCGAGTAGACTCGAGTCGTGACGACTCGTCTCGCTAAAAGTCGACTCACCTCAATAAAAGTCTAGTCGAGAGAGACAGCGTAAAATGGAGCAAGGCTATGTGGGGAGGAGGGTAGCAAAAGTGGGCGACTCGACTCGAGTCGTCACGACCCGTCTCGCTAAAAGTGGACTCGACTTATTGGGTGTCTAGTCGCAAGGGACTTAGCGTAAAATGCTGGTGTGAACAGTTGCGTCTGTCAATCTTGCTCAGCCTGCAGGCAAGTGAGGGCGACCGAACTTGCCATGCGGCTTACCAGATGGTTGGGCTAGAAGGCGCAGTTGTCCAGTTGAACTTTTCTTTCCGCGGGCCGGCGCAACATCGAATCGTTCTACGCTCAAGTGAGCCAAAAAGCCGGGATGTTGGAACTATGTACATAGCTATGTGAACATTTTTTGTCTGTCAATCTTGCTCAGTCTGCATGCAAGCCAGAGCAACCAAACTTGGCATTCGGCTGCCCATAGGGATGGGCTAGGTGTTGGTTATGTGTTTTTGATCTTGCCTTGCCGTGGGCTGGCGATCGAGACATCGAGCTGAGTGATGACCACGTAAGCCAAAAAGCCAGGAATTGGGTCTGCTTGCCGTGGGCTGTCGAGCATGATATCGAGATGAGTGACGGCCAAGTAATCCAAAAAGCTGGGACTCGGATTTGCTCAAATTGGGGGACACTTAGCGGGGCCACTTGTCGCGGTCCATTTTGCTCACGTGGAGTCAAGGCAGAGGAACCAAACTTGGCATGCGGCTGCCCATAGGGGTGGGCTATGTGCTGGTTATGTGTTATCAAAACCTTTGTTGTTGTTTTTTCTTTCATTTCAGTATACCAAGCTTAGCACATTTTTATGACCTTAAAAATGTTTTCCAATTCCCATCAATTTAAGACTGGCTTTAGTAACATATTTTTTAAAAAGTGGAGCTACAAGATTAGCATATTTTTATAATTTACATATTTCATTATTTTTTCTTCTCTTCTAAAGTTTCCTCCAAATCCCAAGTCCCTATCCTCATTTGCATACATCCATACTAAATATTCTAACACACTTTCCGCAGATCCTTTCTGTATATTGGAAGCATTGCATTTGTGGCCTTAAAAGTGCTATTTATTGCGAGTCACCATCGCATTCATTCACTCCTCTGATTTTGCGCTCTGTCGATTGGTCGCGTTGTTTAATACGAATAAGCGATTAAGCGTGTTTCCTACTATTAATTTCTTTCTCGTCTTCAGTTGATTGACTGCTTTGAGAGCTCTCTTCACCTTCAATACTTTCTTGTGAACTTTGCATTTTTGATTTCTCCTCAGGTTCCACTTACTGACTCGACAAGTTCTGACCATAAAACCCGTATTTGAATACATACATGACAGTTCAACGTTCGACTGGGAAGTGAATGACCTGACCGATAATAACACGCCTTTTATACCTAACCACAACAGCATAAAACAACATAAGTTTACTTGATAAAAAAAACATTGTTTAGATTGAAGAGAGGTAGGTGTTTCACAGTTTTTGAAAAATTTTAACACCTGCATGTTTATTAAAATAGTAATTTGAGATAGCCTTCGATGTATCATTTGTTTCACTTAATCAATTTAGACAGGCTAAGCGTAGTGACTGAATATACAATGATAACGTTAAATGTATTATTTTAAGGTGTCTCTCTACAGTTTTTTCTGGACCATACCAAACATTTTCATTTGGCCGTTTAGCAAACTTCCCGGACTTGAATCGATGTGAAATTTACACCAGATATTGGAATTGGATTGAAGTTTGATATGATATATTTTTTAGGAAAATCAATATTTCCATGGTAACGATAAACAGAAAAACTAGATATCAGTTAAACTTGAATTCTACGCGAATAAGATTTGACGTAGAAAAACTAACACCAGTATCTGAAACTTTGGCGTACTGCATATCAAATACACAAGAATAAAAAAAATCTGTATGTTTGATTTCGAATAAATCGAAATTATATTTCAAACCATGCTTTTTGCATTATAATGATAAACGGACCGATTTGAAGACACTGCTTTGATTAAATTATTTCGAAATAACACCAAAATGTGTATTTAACTTATCTTTCGTCGCCGAGAAAGTTTAGTTGATTTTCGTTATCGCGATCCCGAGAATTGGATTTTTTCATACGGTCACTACCAATGTAATTTTTGGTAAATTTTCTACTTTTAGCGCTTTTTCGAAAATCTCCAAAACCGCTCCAACGATTTTTTTAAAACTTTCACAACACATGCTTGATAATGCAAAGAATTTAATTCCAAAGTTTTATTAACGTTGATTTACTGGAAATCGTATTCGCGTAGAATTCCAGTTTAACTGATATCTCGTTTTTCTGTTTGTCGTTGCCATGGAAATATCGATTTTCCTAAAAAATATATCATATCAAACTTCAATCCAATTCCAATATCTGGTGTAAATTTCACAACGATCCGAGTCCGGGAAGTTTGCTAAGCGGCCAAATGAAAATGTTTGGTATGGTCCAGAAAAAACTGTAGAGAGACACCTTAAGGAAGAGACGCCAATATATTTTGTGATTAATAACCTGTCTGACCTTTCTGGCCTGTATAGGGTTCTGAAATTGAAATTGATGTGAGAGGAGTGACATGACGTAATGTAAGAAATGATTCATATATGAACAGCGGACGTACATGAAAGTGATAAATGATCATCGCAGTGATATAATATGATCGTAGAAACTTTATTGATCTGCCAAGGATAAGCTCAGTGATTGACGTGTACTTCGATAACTTTGTTTAGTGGTATATGACAAGTTTCAATATTTTACTACTATTGAAAGATTAAGCTCCTATAGCGCGATTCGGTCACGTAAGTCTAATAGGCTTACAAATTATGTAGTTTGCTCCCATCCCACACGGTTATCAGGATACAGCGTTAGTTTGGCCGCTCTTTGATCGATTGTCAGGAATTGTCAAAACACTTTTGATATCCATTATCCTGTACTCGAGTCTTGTTTACATTATTGTCTTTTCATTTTTGAGGCAACAAAGGTGTATTGTGATCACGGATGGCACGAATTTTATACATCTAGTTGTTTCGTTGGACGCCATTTTAAAAAAAGTCTGGATTATCGAGCCTATGTACTACCCCCCAAATGCCTTATGCCTATATACTACCCCCCCCCCCTCCCCCAAATGTATGAAACAGAACACAACAGGGCGGCTTTGGAGCAAAAGAATACGTAGCAGGGGAGACACGGGAAGACGTGGTTAATCCAAATTTAATACAGAAATTAATTGGTGGAAAGGAGCTCACAAAAAAACCCACACCAAACAAATCCTATACTTCTTTTTGGAATAGTGCAAAATAGTTGTAAAAATCAGGCGGCAGAACAAACTCATTAAATTCATTGGGAGCTAGTTATTAAGTCATTTTAAAGCAATTTTGCATGTACGAGTTGTGGCAGTTTGTGTTTTAGGAAGAAGTGCTTGCTATCTAATAAGCTTACAAATTATGTAGTTTTGAACCGTCTTAGTTTGGTTGCATGATCAACTATTTTGTTTATCATTCGCGTTGATAAACACCTTATGTAGAGAACTGAATTAATTTCCTTTTGTTTCTGGTAAGCAAAATAACTTGTGCGGTAGGAAAAGTCTGAACTCACTCACCCAAGCACATGTAAATGTACTCGCAACGAAACTGGGCGTAAATATTCGTTTACTAATCTAAAATCACGCGTATGAGATTTCAACACACTCACTGAAATAAAATAAATGTCAGCGAGTAAAATAGAGCAGTTGGCAAATAAATCACTTAACTATATTTTGGTGTCCAGTATCCCCGAGAAGTTCTATTCGTTTTTGTTTTGACTTCTTAACGGGATTTTTTGTGGGCGTAGTCTGTTATTTGCAAATAATTTAATAATTTAATATTCGTTTCAAAATCCAACAGTGAGCGTCACAGTTAAGCAATATATTCGAAACGAAACATTTAAAAAATGCCTTTTCATGCAATCGCTTTCGTTTAAGTTGAAATGAATGTCCAGATCCTTTTTTAGGGCGTGAGAAAAAATCTCTGAAGTATGAAATATAAACTTAAGATGTAATAGAGTGAAAAATCCTAACAAAGAAATAGTTTTCGTTGCTCACTTTGTTCACGTTTTCATTCAGCTTACCGCAGTGAGCAACCACCAACGATTTTACTGCCTTTTGACACAATCACATCGATGAAAAAAAAGTGCAATGTCCTACAAACTTTTATGGTAGGTATATTTTGACGAAACATGGGGCGCGATCCATTGGACCAAAATTTCCGGAAATTCCGGTACAAAATCGAATAGAACAGAACGTTTCTGGAAACTCGTTTCGAAAATTTTGGACAACCTCCAGAGGTTGTCCTTTTTTCCGGAAATTTGGAAATTCCGGGAATTTCCCGTTCCATTGGGCATTATCACTCCGTTTCGTCCTCTTCAAGACCTAAAAGATGGCGGCGGCAGGTGTTTTCACCAGCCATACGTATGTTTCTTCGTTTTACGCGACATAGAATAATTCTCATGACACATTTCAATGTCAGCGACGCGACGACACGTTTCGTACAATTCTTAGAAGAGAAGTTTCTTGATCTTGTCAAGTGCAATGTCACGTAATCGTATCGTAAATGAAAATAAATCGTACAGCGGGCGTACAGACAGATATCTCGAAAGATTGAGTTCAAAATAATTATAGATGTAACTACGGGTAAATTTACCTCTTCTCAGGAACAAGTTAACAGGTAATTATCATCTTCTTGTTGCTTCGCAAGATTAAAAATGTCTGTTTACTTGAAATCGTACTCGAGTAACAAACAACTCGAACGGCAAACCCGCCATTTTGACGTGACCGATTCAGTCAAGTGAGAAATACCGTTCCTTTCGGCACGGGAAAATTTCGGAAACTCAAACCGAAATTTTTGGTTGAATGGATCGCGCCCATGGATGCCCAGGTCGACCTTTTTCTGTCGTATGGCCACCATGTTGCGAGATTTCGTTCGTATGTAGAGCACATGCGCCCGCGAGCAATGCCGCTAGCCATGATGACCATGAAAAACCAAATACATGGCTTTCCTATTTCTGTGCATGCATGATAGTTCTGGCGCGAACGACGGAGAGCCTGCACGCATCGCTTAGAAATTTGAATATTGCGTCCAAATTTTGGACGCAAAATAGTGATTGGTGGAGATTTAATTGGTTGATGACATCACCAAACCGTGATCGGCTTCTCTTTCGCAAAGCAAAATGACAGACCGTAGCGATCGAGTATTCAGAGATGGGTGTGACAAAGTTTTGGAAAATTGTAGTTTTACTTTGCAGTCGAAGGTCGAGCAGCACCCAGCAGTGACTTCTTTACTAGACAGAACGACGTTCTCGCCGTATTACCCACGGGATTCAGGAAAAGTTTAATCTTCCAACTCTTTGTTATTGTGGCCGAAATGGAAATAGAGTCTGGAAGGGGGGGTCTGGATCTCGAGTCACGGGCTAAATTTCCGTACATTCACGAATCACGTAACTTTTTTTTCAGATTTCACGAATCTAGTGAAGTTGACTTCTGAATTTGCTCTTAGACCTTTACTTCTAGCGATTTCGTAAAATGAAGTAAAGTTTTCTATCCAAACTATGCTGTTTGTATCGTTTTCAATATTTTCGCCGTCCACACTAATCCGGATAATTTTGAAAACGAAACGCGGCATCGGCCTTAGATGAATGGCAGAGCATACGTACTTTAAAACGGAGTTTTCGCCCCGAAAACCGATAACGTTTTCCATCCACACTATCGTTTTCGTTCTGTTTTGAACAATCTTGACAGATAAAATGTACACGTGTAGAGTTATTTGATGTTCAGGACATTGTATCGGTAGATCACAGACTACAACTTAAGAGGATCACGAGTCAAAGTGAATATTTAATCACGAATCACGGCTGTATTCCATGAGTTTTCCCGATTCACGCTCTGTTTTTCGGTCAATTCACGGATCACGTGAAACCCCTTCCAGACCCTGTGGAAATAAAGCGCCATCACACCACGTGAGTTGTCTGTCCTTTACAGAGCAGTATCGATGAGATGAAGACCAGATTTCAGCGGCCAGATATATGGGCATTTCAGCTACATCTAAAAGACGGTAGATACTTGAACCCGAAAAAAGGAAACGAAACTTGCTTGCGGTAAGAACTGCGGCTTGTTTACGGTACGCTTTTACTCCGGTTTGCTTAGGGTTAGCTTCCGGTCAGCTTTTATTTGTTGGTTAGCCGACAGTGTTCTATATATTTGTTTCCTTTCGGTGGTTTCGTCCTTTCGCTGTTTCGGGTGTAAGAACATGCTCTCAGAGACAATTGTTCTTCGCTACTGCAATTGATGAGACTACCGAAAGCTGTAGCAAGTTCGCATCGACAATGTCTACATTCACCTTCTCCATAATTGACTCAAATTTCTCAGCGATGCGGGCAGGCTCTCCTTCCTTCTCGCCTTCTCTTCATTTTTTTCGCGCGGAGAGCCTGCTCGCAGGTTATAAGAGCGGCTGATATATTACCTGCCTTTTAACTTTATCTTTTTTTGTTTTTACACAAGAAATTTGATAGGTCGGCTGGGTGTTGTTGATCACCTTTTCTGGAACACTGAGCATGGATGCTGATTAACTCGGATCCGGAGATACCAAATGTTTTGACGAGCAAGGTTCTGCTACAAGGTGTAAGGTCTCGACTCGATTTTTATTTTACGGATCTTTTTTCTTCAGCCGTTATCTTCGTTAAGCAATAAATATGTTCCAAATGATTTTATTAGATCTTTGGTACAGGAGAAATTCAGGGTTTTGGCGTAACTACTTTTGAACGCGCCGATCCACATTACTTCAGTTTTTTTTGTCTTAATTTTAGCCCCGAGATAGTGCCAACAATTTTAGTGTGAAACTGCATCACGAGCGACAAGAGTTGTATCAGCTGAAACTGAGTGCTTTCTGTGTGTATTGAATGTGTATTCGATGTCAAAATCAAACATTAGGGAAGGTGCATTTTAATTATTACCTATAAATTCTTCTGTCACCGTTAACACCAAACAATGATCCGACCGACAAAGATAAATCGGTTTACAAACAATATACTTTAAAAAGACCATTTAATTGCACATGACGGAGCTCCCTTGATCTTTGGAATAGATTTTCTACTTCACACGTAATATAACTCTGGCTTTTAAGCGCACAAAAGGTTCAATGAAATGCATTACTCTAATTAACTGTTAATGAACTCAAATGCACTTCCTGTATGATTTCAATTTATATGACTGTCCTTTCCTTTAGCACAATTTCCTGATACAGAGCAAACCCAGTCTGTATTTCAGAGGTCAGTATGGCTCACGGCTCCGACTCCAGCCAAAGCACTGCACGTGCACCTGTTCTTTACGTCATAAGGAAGGAAACATTTAGCGCCGGCCATAGGTTAGTGAACCCAAACCTCAGTCAAGAGGAGAACGAGCTGTTGTTTGGAAAATGTACAAATCGCAACGGCCACGGACATAACTACAGTGTCAAAGTCACCCTCCGAGGAAAACAAAATCCTAAAACCTCCATGGTGATGCATCTGGGCAAACTAAAAGAGCATTTGAAGTCAGTTATTGATCCATTAGATCACAAAAGCCTCCATCAAGATATTCCTTACTTTGAAACTACGATCAGCACCACGGAAAATCTTACCGTGTACATATGGAATGAAATGGAAAAGTTATTACCCAAAGGTATCTTGTATGAGGTGAAAGTTTCATCCACTGAGAAAAACAGCTTCGTATACAGGGGAGAGAATGAAGGCGACTGAACGCTCACGACACTGATGGTACTGTTTTAGCCTACTAGTTCTTTCGCTGAAAACTGAAATATAACAATCCATTAAGTTCAAGCAGAACATGGTACAAACGTTTGCAGGACTTTGTAGTTTGACTGTATAATATTCGCACGATAATAACTTATCAAGTCATATGACAAAAACGTATTCTGTTGTCTATTCGACTTTTCTACATTAAATTACTGTTTTTTTATTCTAGTGGTCGTCTGAAATAACAATTTTACCCTCAACTCCTCTCACCCCTACGTCTTTTTCACCCCTATTTCTATGCATTTTCGTGCGTATTTCAGCCGCTACATTAAAGCAATCACTCTGATCTGGGTATCATTGGAAAGATCTTTTCCTTCTGATCTTGGGTATCAGTGATGCCCTTTGTGGTCAAAGCTGATGACGCCAGAGGCGGAAAAAAGGCTAACGCTGGTCAAGGCCGGTTACAGCCGGCACAGGTGTTAATGGGTTAATAATGAAAGATGGTTTGAATTTCGGTGAATAAACGGATGAAATGTCCATTTGTCAAGAGCGTGGGCCAAAGAATAAATGCCAGTCCCCGACAGGATTCGAAACCATGCCCTCCCAGACATTGAGCTACGGAGACGCTCTTGGTGAGCTAGGCCATTTATTTGGTTCATGTCACACATTTTACAGGACCGTACCCCCACGAGCCTTGTAAGTCCGCTTATTGTGTAACAAATTACCAAAATAGATAAATAAATAATGGGAAGTGGTATTTCTGTGCTTCGACTATTTACATTCAATATGGTCCCTTGGGTTGAAGGTCCACCATTTGTAGTTGTAGATTCGTGTGTTATATTTTGGACCAAATTGTGTGATTCTAGGTTAATTTCAATGGTATATTCTACCTAATGTCCTTCACTTTCACCTGCCTTGTTTTCTAACAAACTCTCTTCAAAACGCACGAAATGCTGTCTAAGAAAACAATTCTTTCCAAAATTTCCTGTTTTATCTTTATCATTTTATTCACCAAGCTTTAAAGTTATAATCTTTCATTATTTACTGCACACATGACGCTTTTGATATTTGGTGTTCCTAGCAGCATGCAGGGCGCGTCACATATGAATCTCAGATATTTTTTTTGTCCCACGCTCGCGACAAGTAAACATGTCATCGTTATCATTACAAATACCATCTTTCATTATTTATTTAATGTTTCTTTATGTGAAAGTCACAATGAGAAATTGATTGCAAGGCTAGTCAATGAAAGAATTACAAATAATATTGCGTTTATTTCAAACAATACTGTTATTCAAAATAAATAACATTGGAAATTGTTAAAATAAAAACATACACTTTTTAAAGACGTTATAACCGAGGCTTGCATCCTTTGCAACATCACTACAATCCATTCTTGAACTCACGATGTTATCGATGATAATAAAAGTTTGCATTCCGAGAAGAGTAGTATCTTCAAGCGCAAATCAAACCCGCGTCCTCGTATGAACGTTCATGATAAAATATCATGTATTGCCCTATGCATTCTATAAAACAAACCTATAAGGCCTCTTCAGCAGCGGTCTTCCCAATTTCTAAAACGAGTTGCACTTCTTATTGTAACTTTCTGAAAGAATTTCAGTGAAAATAGAAGACGAGGTTCTCTTAGGTTATTTAAAGCCGCGCAGGACCCTTGGTACATTACTTATGCCTTTATTTAAATAGTATGTACGAACTACGACAACAGAAGGCGACGTAAACGAAATATTCATAAGAGAACATTTCTAAACGTTCTTTGTATCAGTAATTACACATTATTGTTCTCAGCTTTGACAGCTTTGTGTCCCGTATACTGGAACCGAACGAATTATCATAATTAGATTCACAGCTTTAAATATAGCGCACGTTGTTGTAAACATAGACTCGGAAGGCTTCGGAAGCGGCAAAACCTGCAATTTTGTGTCTAAGTTTTCTCCGCCGATACAGAATTTCATGAGTTGATTCGCAAGGAACATAAACGTGGTATACTCTATTGTGTTCTGGTCAAAGCGAATTTTTAGAATCCCATTTCAAAAAGAAGATAGCACGTTTCAAAGTTTAGATTGCACAATTTTATCCTCTCAGGAGCCAATAACTCCCAGCAATTTTTAAATTCGCGAATTTCATTTTGACTAGAACACAAAAGAGGTTATGATTTACCACTAGGTTTTGTAGCTTCTTGATGGTGCGCTATTCTAGCTGGAAACTTGGACACAAAATCGCATTATCTGCATATTAACATTTAAGGGCTTGTAACACGAAAGTAAACGGTCATCTCTCAGCAAAACGACAATTATAATAAACTCCATCATCCCCGATTATCCCTGATAAGTTTTGATGGAATCGATATTTAAAATTAGGAAAATTAAACCTTTACAATATAACACCCCGTCAAAAAAAATTGCTAATGAATTTATTAATGAGCAAGGGTCCTGCGCGACCTTAAAGAAGTCTAGCCTTTTATTACGACGACTTTGGACAAGTTACTGTCGAAGTCTTGTTAAGACGATTTCAATGACATCTCTTACAAAATTCATCAAAAAACACTACAAATCAATTGCCACAAGAAACGAAAATGTACAAGTATAATGCTCTTCTGTTCTCGTTATCTATACAAAGCAAAGCTAGACTGCTAACAGAGTACTTACTGAATACTAAAATGTTCTAAACTTCTGTGCCAGGATAGTTAGACTCGTCGAGAACGGCAGCAAGCCACCCTGCTAAATTGACTTTTTTCTGTTCAAATCCAAGAATAAAGGGGTGTTTCTGTGAAAAGGAAATAAGTTTATTTTCACACCATGACATTAATATTGATGTAAATACAACATTACTAAATACCTTGTGACAGAAAAAAGAAACCTAGTGACTATCAGGTTGATTTGAGTCGAAAAAAATACTTTAACCAGCGACTCAGTGTTTGGTATTTGCAGCTGATGTGGCGTAAGGCGACCTGAAGTATCATTACTCCGCCTGGATGTAAGTAACAATACATGTATGTACTTTGCTGGTACTCATTTATATACTTCTGTCCTGAGTAAGTACAGCTCGGAAGTACAACGCATCAAAAAGCCTCCTGCTACAAAATTACAAATCTTTTCTTCAAACGAAACATGTTCAATACATGTATGAAAACCAGGTACCATCCGACGAACAGGAAAACTTCAACGCAACGCCACGAATTCGTTCACCGAAAATGTCTACAAAGCAAGTGACAACACATGGAAAACTCTCCGTGATATTGCCCGCGACCCACACCTGGCTGTCCTATCCGGCGATAAAGATTCATCAGTAGTAATAATGCGCCGATCGGTGTACGTAAGCAAGCTTCAGGAAATGATTGAAGACGGTATTAAAGAGGGAAAATACGTCGAAACAGAGGATACCACACTTAGACCTGACGTCATTTCAAACCTTCCTGCACAGAAACTTCAGAGAAACTCTGCCATACGGCGACATCAGACCTTCCTCCAATCAACCTGCTTTCCTTTATGGCACAGCAAAAGCTCACAAGTTCGAGGATTTTGCGGATATCACAGCCGACAAGCTGAAACTGAGACCAATTGTTAGCACCGTTGGCACTTACTACTATGATACAGCCAAGTACCTCGCATCGTACTTGATGTCCCTCACGGACAATCAGTACAATCTCAGAAACACTTTAGACTTCTCAGACTGCCTATCACAAGCAACTCTCGCTGAAGACGAGATGCTAGTCTCTTATGACGTTTCCTCCCGTTTCGGCCAAGTTCCTTTGGAAGAGACCATCGACTACATCATACACAAGATCTACACTGAAAACATATTGCCAAAACTTGGCTCAAAGATGCTATTCGAATGCCTGCTTCTCAAGGTTACAAAAGGAACTGTGTTTAGTTTCAACAATCGCCTTTACAAACAAGTCGACGGATGTGGAATGGGGAACCCATTATCACCAGTACGAGCAAATATCTTCATGTCCAAAATAGAAGATGACATTGTGACCCCAAACGCCCCTGCCCTCTACCACGGATATGTAGACGACTGCATCGCTAAAAGGAAAAAAGGCCAACCTGATGAGCTTCTAGAAGAATTGAACTCTTACCATCCTAACATCAAGTTCACGGTAGAGGACAACCCAAGCCACTTCCTAGACACACAGTTTCAGTACAAAGATGGGAAATTCGAGAGATCAGTGTCACGTTACTATGTTATGCGTGACTGTAAGGACGTTATGCGTGACCGCGCATGCGCATAAACGGACTCGGCTTTGATCTTCGAGTGTCTTTAGTTTTCGTCTTTTCGACTAGATACTTTGACAATCAGTGTACAACAAACCTGGAATGATCCCCACACATTGGAGCTCCAAGATACCAACCAAATGGAAAAGAAATTCAATAACGGGGGCCTTGCACCGAGCGAAACGAATATCAAGCAACCTTGCGCAAGACATCAAAGAAATACGCACTAATTTTATTAAATCTGGCTATCCAAGAAATTTTGTCGACAACACGATTAAATCCTTCCAATATCGTTTGCATGAAGAAGAGCCGATAATTCCAACCAACCTACTCGAGGAGAGAAGACGAATCACGATCAGGATACCGTTTTGCGAAAGAAACGAGAAAGCAAGTTCCAAATTTATAAACAAACTGAACAATTTTACTCAGAACAATTGTATCTTCGAAGTAGTTTGGCTGACAAGGAAAATTAAGTCCCTTTTCAATCTGAAGGACAAAAACGTCCACAAATCCCACGTGGTTTACGAAGGCAATTGTGACTGTGGTGCCAAGTATGTAGGTGAAACACAAAGGAATTTCAGTGTTCGGATTGATGAACATTCTGACACCACCAAGGTCTCAGAAACTGCGAGACATCTACTTGAATTCCCGCGACACTCATTCACATGGAATGTAATCACCGGGCAACACAATTGGCGAAAACGCAAGATCCTGGAGGCTTTGTTTATTGCTCTAAGAAAGCTAGAGCTAAACAAAAAGCTGCTGGCTCATCCAATTCACCTGTTCCCCATGGGAGTGACTTAACATTTAAATACGAAACCACGCGGCCAAAAAAAACATCAACCCTGATGATGACTTTTAGTCGAAAACGTTCGGTTTTATTATTTTTTGACATATATATATAATAGCCTTTGAACTTTCAAAGAAACATGTTCAGTTTATACAATGTAAGAACGACTGACAAAGGTATGAAAACACCTACCAGTAACGTGTTATACTTTGGTCGGTATCTGTAATCCTTTATCAAACTGAAAATCAAGAAAGTCTCTTTTGAATGTCAAGTTGTGCAAGTTTTCTTCTATACTCTTCCCATCATGCGCTTACCATGTCTTGACAAAAGAGTAGAAGTTCATAGAAAAGCCCTGTCTGGGTAGTAAAGGAGGTTCTTCGTTCATGACACGGGACAAAACTTCAAACTCTGTTGTACAGTTGCTGTATGGAAACTCCCCAGTGGCGAGTTCAACCTAGGAAATAATAAGTGATATGTCAGAAACTCTAATCCTTGTAAAAAAAATACTGGGCCGGTTGCTTGGACACTGATTCACTTCATCACAGGGTCTTATCCCTTGAAACTGTACACACAAGGTGACAATCACAACCTCATCGACTTGTCTTGTTGATGGGATTAGTCCCAGAAATTCAATATTTAAGTTTGCAGAATGCAACAACAATTTATGAAAATGTGTATCAATCATTGCTGTAGAGTTAACAGCGATTGTTCCAGTAAGTTCATTCAGTACACTTTCAATAGATGCTGTACTGTACGGTTAAAGGGAACCTCCAATCTTACAACAGGTTGACATTGAAACGTTTCCCAATTTTACGAGTCAAGTAAGAAATAACATTTGATAGTAACAGCAGATGGAAAAGGTTTATGGCTTTTAAATTTCCTGCGCGCCGCCATTTTGGATTTTGTGACGTTTTATGGTTGACGCTACGCAGTGGATCTTTTGTGCGAAACAATTGGGCAAACATAACACGTCATTAAATCCAAAATGGCGGCGCGGGGGAAATTTAAAAGCCATAAATGTTTCCTTTCTTGGTATTATTAACTGTCATTTCTTTCTTATCCTGTAAAATTAGGCAATTAGGCATTATTTCAAACAATCCAACGTCAACTTGTCGTAACAGTGGAGGTTTTCGTTAGCGGTGAGTGTTCCAGCAAGTTCATTCCGTAGAGTTACAATAGATGCCGCACTGTACAGTTAACAGTGAGTGTTATAGTAAGTTCATTCAGTAGAGTTACAATGGATGCTGCACTGTACAGTTAACAGTGAGTGTAATAGTAAGTTCATTCAGTAGGGTTACAATGGATGCCGCACTGTACAGTTAACAGTGAGTGTTATAGTAAGTTCATTCAGTAGAGTTACAATGGATGCCACACTGCACAGTTAACAGTGAGTGTTGTAGTAAGTTCATTCAGTAGAGTTACAATAGATGCTGCACTGTACAGTTAACAGTGAGTGTTGTAGTAAGTTCACTCAGTAGAGTTACAATAGATGCTGCACTGTACAGTTAACAGTGAGTGTTGTAGTAAGTTCATTCAGTAGAGTTACAATAGATGCTGCACTGTACAGTTAACAGTGAGTGTTGTAGTAAGTTCACTCAGTAGAGTTACAATAGATGCTGCACTGTACAGTTAACAGTGAGTGTTGTAGTAAGTTCATTCAGTGGAGTTACAATCGATGCTGCACTGTACAGTTAACAGTGAGTGTTATAGTAAGTTCATTCAGTGGAGTTACAATGGATGCCACACTGCACAGTTAACAGTGAGTGTTGTAGTAAGTTCATTCAGTGGAGTTACAATGGATGCTGCACTGTACAGTTAACAGTGAGTGTTATAGTAAGTTCATTCAATACAGTTACAATAGATGCTGCACTGTACAGTTAACAGTGAGTGTTATAGTAAGTTCATTCAGTAGAGTTACAATAGATGCTGCACTGTACAGTTAACAGTGAGTGTTATAGTAAGTTCATTCAGTAGAGTTACAATGTATGCTGCACTGTACAGTTAACAGTGAGTGTTGTAGTAAGTTCATTCAGTAGAGTTACAATAGATGCTGCACTGTACAGTTAACAGTGAGTGTTGTAGTAAGTTCATTCAGTGGAGTTACAATCGATGCTGCTCTGTACAGTTAACAGTGAGTGTTATAGTACGTTCATTCAGTGGAGTTACAATAGATGCTGCACTGTACAGTTAACAGTGAGTGTTATAGTAAGTTCATTCAGTAGAGTTAAAATAGATGCTGCACTGTACAGTTAACAGTGAGTGTTGTAGTAAGTTCATTCAGTGGAGTTACAATGGATGCTGCTCTGTACAGTTAACAGTGAGTGTTGTAGTAAGTTCATTCAGTAGAGTTACAATGGATGCTGCACTGTACAGTTAACAGTGAGTGTTAAAGTAAGTTCATTCAGTAGAGTTACAATGTATGCTGCACTGTACAGTTAACAGTGAGTGTTATAGTAAGTTCATTCAGTGGAGTTACAATGGATGCCACACTGCACAGTTAACAGTGAGTGTTGTAGTAAGTTCATTCAGTGGAGTTACAATAGATGCTGCTCTGTACAGTTAACAGTGAGTGAAAAGTAAGTTCATTCAGTAGAGTTACAATGTATGCTGCACTGTACAGTTAACAGTGAGTGTTATAGTAAGTTCATTCAGTAGAGTTACAATGGATGCTGCACTGTACAGTTAACAGTGACTGTATAGTAAGTTCATTCAGTAGAGTTACAATGGATGCTGCACTGTACAGTTAACAGTGAGTGTATAGTAAGTTCATTCAGTGGAGTTACAATGGATGCTGCACTGTACAGTTAACAGTGACTGTATAGTAAGTTAATTCAGTGGAGTTACAATGGATGCTGCACTGTACAGTTAGCAGTGACTGTATAGTAAGTTCATTCAGCAGAGTTACAATGGATGCTGCACTGTAGAAGTTACACAATTTTACTCACCAAGGTAATTCCCAGGCTCCACACATCTGCCCTGACATCATAGTCTGGGTTCATGGGGTCTGGTGGGTCAATGCGCTCAGGCTATCAAAATAGTTTACATATAAGAGAAAAAAAGTCAGGTTTCTTTGTACCAGCCAGTGAAAACACACCTACCCTTCTTGGGGGCCTCAAAAGTACTTGTGTAAACCACAGCGTTGGTGGATTGTTCACTAACGTGTTTTCATCAGGCTAAATGTACATATGTAAAATAATGCAAATGTAAAGCCACAGAATTGAATTTTCTTCATTTCAGTACTTGTTTGAGAAATCGTTAATATAACATACACACCATCCTAGTTTGGAACATTAACAGCACAAAAGAATGAAGAAAATTCTTAATAGCATTTTTTTATAAAGATGAAGAATTATAATGTGTAGAAAGTGGCCTCTCTGGCATTATAGTAAGCGTGTGATCCACATACATGTACCTACAGTTAAACATGGGTAGCATGCCATCCTGTTGAGAAAACTCTTCAACAGGATGGCATGCTACCCATGTTTTACCAGAGGTACGTGGATGACGCCCATACTACGATTATAATGAAACTTCTCATTCAGCAATAACAAGAACAAACCATAAAGAGAATCTGAGTTCTATAAAAAAAAATGCAACTAAAATAAGAGTAAGATACTAATTTTTCAAGGACGTAGAATGGCCTACATGTAGGTAGGTCAAATCAAGAGTTACATATACCTGATTGAAGAAACGCTGACCCTGAAAAGCATCAACCATAAACGATGCGACCCAAATGTTTACTGGGAAATCGAAAAAAAAAAATAATCGTCTTCTGCGATAAAGTAACAATAAGTAAAGTAGGACAGGTTGCATAAATCACGCTTTTAAGGCTCTCAAAGAAAGAAAAGATCTTGGTTATCAACAAAATGAATACAATGCTGTCTACCCAGAATTCCATTGGGTCATATTATTCATGGTTTATGCTTTTCACAGGGTCAACGTTTCTTGAATTAGGTGTATAATCACTTTATATGGCATTATTTCAGTGTACATGTACAATATCCCCTTATTACACAACTTACTGCCATATAAGCTGCACATCCCGCACTTCTTGTCTTTGCTTTTGAATCCACCAATCGACCACTGATGCCAAAATCACAAAGTTTAACAGAACCATTTTGATCGAGCAAAACATTGGATGGCTTGACATCTGCCAGAGACAGGACAATGTATCACTGTATAGTCATACAAGTAGATCAATAATTGATGGCATGCTCATACATGTATATGCTGTACGTGGTACATGCTAGTTATGCAATGTTTTTGTGTTGCATGCTGTAAAATATGCCATGAGTGAGTTGATTTTTCTGTATACACACTGAAACCTTTAGGTAAGTGTGTACATTTCGAAAAATTAAGTCACACGTTGGATATTTACCATCATGAAACTTGACTCATGGCATACTGCAAAATATGCAAATTACATGTAGAGCTTTGTAGGCTCCTGATTGGCTGTATTCTTCAGGACGTGGGAAAAATACACCTTATTCAATGCTTTAACATATAATACACGCACCGATATTTTGCAAGTTGTGTAGTATTTTTCCGAGCCCTCAAGGGGTGAGGAAAAATATGAGCAATGAGCAAAATGTCCGCCTCTACATTGTATTATAATGTTAAACTATAGAATAAGGGATTTATTATTCCACTAAAAATTAAACATTGGTTCAGCCATTTTGTCGTCCGTATTTTTGCCCTGTTCTACAGTGTAATAACATGGTATATTTTGGCGCAATAGTGGAATAATAAAATTCGATATTTTCCTCTGTTCTGGTGTTTGGTAATATTATGATAGTGAATGTAACATAAAGGAAAATACCACATTGTACCAAGGTTAAAATTGAACCACAACATAATTATAATGCACATTTCAATACTTCGCTACAGGTGACATACATGTAACCTTGCAATTCTTAAGTGTAAATACATGTACATCATAATAGTACAGTAGCTAACTTTTGACTTGCCTCTGTGCATAACTCCGTGTGTTTCCTTTAGATAATTTAAAGCCTTCACAATCTAAACAAAACAATGTAGTTCTAAATACAGCACATGAAGCATTTACTTATGTACTACAGAATTAACTGGTCTTCATACCAAGCATAAATTACCAGCATTCATTTCTGAAGTTGGGAGTCAGGATGAAGCCTTAATTTCAACTGTGGAATAAAATCTTATTTTCAGCTTTTCCTAAGATAGGTCCTTACAGACAGTACAGTGGTACAGTGAACCAGTGGCACTACACAGGTTATAACCATAGTGCATGTATCTCCTGTATATTGCTGGAGGAAAGTTTGAATGGAGAGAAGGTAACAGCTTGCTGTGCAGTTACAGTCAAACGCCTCCAACCGTAGCCACCCAACAAAGTTTTTGACATTTTTTTGACAAGTTTTCAATTACTTTGATGAGTTTTATGGCTTCCCGTTGCTTTACTACCAATCAGATGCCTTGAAAAATGGAAGGCGGGGTATCAACCGTTGCATGATTCATCTTCAAACATCAGAGTTTGAAAGGGTTTCAAACAATGTTTCGCACAAGTGATTATGCCAAGTTCAACTGGCTATAAATAAATTTTATGCTGACAAAAATTTGGTCAAAATTAACTTTTCGTACAGGAAATGTCTTCTGGGTTTGTAAAATAGGTTGAAACTGAACGTTTCACAGATCGTTCGTATAAACCACTGTGCAACCGGAAGCCATCAAACTAATAAAAAACCTGTCAAAAAGATGTCAAAAACTTAGTCAGGTGGCTACAGGGTTCTCCTTTTCAGGTGGTAACAGGTAACATTTACTGCCTGTAGCACCACTTTTTAATGCCTAAAATCGCTTGGAATTCTAGAGAATTCAGCACGTAAAAGAATAAAAATAATACTTTATTTTTTTGCACCAATGTATTCGGTATTCAATCCTTGTAAAAGAAAAAAAATTAAAATTAAGCGGTGCAACGATGCTTTATAACTTTCGAACTTCAAAGCTAGCCGCGTGATATTTTTGGCAGGCTTTCTGTTAAATTCTTTTGTGGCAGATGCCATTTCTTTGCAAGCGCACGTTTGTTGTTCACGTTCAGCTCCAGGATGAAGCGGCAGAAAACGATGTTCTCCTTTCTGTCCGCTAGCGAGGGCAAGAAATCTCGAATGGAAACAGTTACAGGTAACAGTAATTTCAGTGGTAAACAAATATCTAATGGGCAGGCAATGAAAAATCTGTTACTTGAACTTCCCGATCAAAAGTGCCAGCTTGACAAACCTTGTATTGCTGAATTGACCAACACTCGTGTTTGTGAAAGAAAGGGCAGTCCTCGTCTTAAAATCATTTTCATTCATGTCAAAAGTGCTTAAAACGTTTTCAGACGACGTTTCGAGAGTCAAAATCCTTGAACAACGTGAATGAAATACAGATATGCAACGTTTCGTTTGCGATTTGACAGAAGATCGCTGATTTTGGAATGACGCTTCATATAAACAACGCGAGGTTTCCCAGAAAGTGGCTATTGGCAATTTTTCTTAGTCTTTCATTCAAACTTTAATCAGGAACGTTTTTTATTAAGGAGACTCCTTATGTTGAACAAGTGAACAGTAATATAAAAATTCGAAAACTAGAAAGAAAGGTCTTGTAACATTCGATGATATTACCTTGTGACCGATATGGCACAGAAGTTCAATTTACAGTCTGTATAACCGTAGTTAAAACATGGCTGAAATTCAGCAAATATTTTACCGGTTTGGAGAACTCCCTTACCTGTTGTGCAGAAAACTAGGGAGAACCCTGTGGCTACGGTTCGACACGTTTGACTGTAATCCATGCACACAGTCATGTCTATCTCTGATTTACTGACCTGCTAATTATTGTGTACTTACAGACACTGATATTCCACGCACACAGTCATGTCTTACTCTGACTTACTGACCTGCTGATTATTGTGTACTTACAGACACTGATATACCACACACACAGTTATGTCTTACTCTGACTTACTGACCTGCTGATTATTGTGTACTTACAGACACTGATATACCACACACACAGTTATGTCTTACTCTGATTTACTGACCTGCTGATTATTGTGTACTTACAGACACTGATATACCACACACACAGTTATGTCTTACTCTGATTTACTGACTTGCTGATTATGGTGTACTTACAGACACTGATATACCACACACACAGTTATGTCTTACTCTGATTTACTGACCTGCTGATTATTGTGTACTTACAGACACTGATATACCACGCACACAGTTATGTCTTACTCTGACTTACTGACCTGCTAATTATTGTGTACTTACAGACACTGATATACCACACACAGTTATGTCTTACTCTGACTTACTGACCTGCTGATTATTGTGTACTTACAGACACTGATATTTTCCCTAGCACATCTTCGGGAATTGGTCCTTGAAGCTTTCTCATTAACTTGTCCAGACATGTTGTCATTAGCTCCATACAAATAAACACATCAGACTGAGAGAAAAAAAAAACATGGATTGAAATATACTGTGTTGGGCACAGCAATCCGGCCTGGGAAACATTACAGTCAAACCGGATGTTCTTTTGATGGGAACTCTGCAATGTTGTGGTGCAATGTTCCAATATTGATTGGGAGTTTGCTCTACGCAACTTGCAAGTGTTGTTACCAATATCCTGTTTTAATTTATTTTTTTTTGAAGCATTGTATGAAGTCTTTTTCTGGTAATAAAGTTGTTGTTGTTAAATTCAAATTTGCTCGAGCAAGTTGCCAAGTTCCGGTTTTTGATATTCCTGTATTGAAGGTAATAATCCCACCTTTGTTTCAAAGAAGTAGGAAATAATTGCCCCATGGTCAACTATTTATCAACAGATGACAATAAATTAGCGACAGGTTTAGTTAAATCGCCAAACTGGGAAGTTTGCTTGACGCAACTTGCAACTTTCAATTAAAATTTGCTCTAGCAAGTTCCGGTTTCCGAGTTTGGCAATCTGAACTAAACCTGTTGCTAATTTCTTGTCATCGGTTGATAAAAATATTTGACCATAGTGCAACTATTTCCTACTTCTTCAAAACAGAGGTGGAATTGTTATGTTCTATACGGGGAAAATGAAAAGTAACTTTGCAACTTGCTCAAGCAAATTTGAATTGAAAGTTGCAAGTTGTGTAGAGCAAACTCGCAATCAATATTGGAACATTGCACCGCAACATTGCAGAGTTCCCATCAAAAGAACATCCGGTTTGACTGTAACTCTACGTTAAAACTGTAAACAATACCTTTATTATGTAGCATGTACAAAAAGTAAATAGAAATTATTCATTCAGATCATATGTACATTTAGAATAAGTATGTATTTACTTAAGATCTCATTATATTTACTAGTGATTACAGGAAAATTTGATCTAGTAAATGAATCATAAAAGAACTGTATAGTATACTGTGCAGATCTTGTGATTTACCGACATTATCCTCTTTGACAACAGAAAGCAAATAACAAAAAAGGAAAATACATGTACCACTGTAAACTTCATGTTACATGTACATGGTAAATAACACTCTGGATATTATATTGGCAACAGTTAATAACTCACTCTGGAAATAAATGACCCCAAACAGTTAACAATAAATGGGCAGCCATGACACTTCATCACAACTTCTAGATCCATGATGATTCTCTTCTGTTCCTCTTTGTTTTGACTCCTGCGCATTTTCTAAATATTATAAATCAAAGTAGAATAATAATTATAATTATTGGTTTGGCAGATAACTTGTGCAGATCTATATTTTCAGTTACACAGTAAATTTCACACATAGGTCAAATGCACCCTTATCACGGTTTCTTGCCTTGACTGCCAAAACATGTCCTGATTGCTTGTGCTTCATCTTGCATACTTGGCCACATGTCCCACTTCCAATTTCTTCCACAGTCTCCAAATCATCAATAGTAAAGTCAAAACTCTGACAAAAGCACAATTATTATTATTGCTATGTTCAGAACCAAGTTTACAATATGTACAAGCATCCTATCATAGTATAATGCTAAAATCAGTTCACCAGCAAAACCAGTACAGTTGCAACAACATTAGTGTTAGATTTGATAAATTATTATTTTGAATGTCTGAAAATGTTAGATAATTTGTAAGAAAAAAATAATTGGGAATATGCTTTGCTCTGCTGATACACGGTTGCATAAATTGTCACACTTAATGTGTCTCGATACAGCTTTTTCTGGACCATACCTTACATTTTCAACTGGCCGTTTAGCAGACTTTCTGGTTTCATACAGTGTTTCTGATGCTCTTTGACAGTTTGCATCAATGACGCATTAACACCTCTGCCCAAATTTGAACATCTTTCTCACATTCATTCAATGTTATTGTTATAACTTGTCTGGTAGTTTAAGCATTGCTGGTTTACCTTTGAGAGGGATTTTCTTGTCTTTGCAACCTCAACTTTCATGTGGCAACTTGAGGAAGTTGCATGCAATTGACTCACTCTTCCAAAATTCAGTTAAGTTTAATACACAGTAATGCACACAAATGCAGTCAGTGAAGAGTGTGGGGAAAGCATGACCTTTGCCGTCAAATTGTTTTATAGACAGCATTCAAATTCATGGCATAATGACATATGCATCAGCACTATGTAGACCAACCAATCAAAATACAGAGCGCCGGGCTTCAGAAATGCTGTACAAAACCAGGTCAGTCTCTCTCTTTGCTTTTCTTTTGGTGTCCATACTACTCAATATTCAGCCATGCTAAATACTTAAATAAAGTGATTTTTTTTTATTTATTTGCCGCTTGTACATGTAATATATCATGCTTGCTTACTTTTCACATGCATCCCCAGGGGAAAGAGATACTGTTTGCAGTCTATGTACATGTAAATTTTTAACCATATTTTAATATTTACTTACTAACTTTTTTAACAAAATATATGTATACTTATTTATTTTCACATTTATAATTTCTTTTGTGTGTGTGTCCCCAATTAGCAGCAATGCTAAATACCCCAGACACATTTTAATAAAGGTTTTTGTTGTTTGTTGTTGTTTGTTGTTATTGTTGTAGTAGTTATATTGTGCAATTTCTTTCTCTGAATCGGGATTACATAGCAACCCACTTACTTTGGAACATACTGTAATCACTTTGCTAATGAGATTTTTGTTAGCAACAATCTTGTATGAGAACTCTTCTGTACACCACTTCACATGTGGCATAGACAACCTCAACAAAAAAAATATCGCAACTACTAACTTTATCTTGTAACTTTAGAATCCCAGTCTGTTTTGTGATTTCTTGAAGCTTTGTTTCAATTTGACTGCTGAAACAAAATGCACTACAGTTAGAATGCTGAATAGTTTTAATCTAGATAATCCTCCAGAACCCATCCATACATGTAAACAACCTATGTACATAACACATTATACATGTAAACAACCTATGTACATAACACATTATACATGTAAACAACCTATGTACATAACACATTATACATGTATGTAAACAACCTAAGTACATAACACATCATACATGTAAACAACCTATGTACATAACACATTATACATGTAAACAACCTATGTACATAACACATTATACATGTAAACAACCTATGTACATAACACATTATACATGTATGTAAACAACCTAAGTACATAACACATCATACATGTAAACAACCTATGTACATAACACATTATACATGTAAACAACCTATGTACATAACACATTACACATGTACATTGTATATGCGCATACAGTAGAACCCCGATTTCTCAAACCTCCAGGGAAAACAAAAATTGGTTCAAAAAATTGTGGGTTTCAAGAAACTGAGAGTTGGACAAATCTTGATTCTACTGTACACTGCATCCATTAACAATATCGTGTCCAGAGTCTATGCTTTAACAATGCTTGCATAATTCATCATTGCTAGATGTCAAGAATAACTGCATACATGTACAATGTACAATGTACCTACTTTATGTTATAAAAGGTAAAGTGTTGGGTCATATAGAATCCCAAATGCAGCTGGAGGAATGGATTTTATGCTATTTAACGCATCTTGACCTTCAAATCATTATGTTTGTCAAGGTGTAGTAAGGAATCTTCCTTCCCTTAGCTTTCAATTGAGGTCTATTGAACTAATAAATAATAATAACAACAAGTTTTATTACCCCATTCGGTCCACATAGAAATATTATAGATGTACAATTTATTAAAAGAGAAAGAGAGACAGCCCCTGGCTCCCTAAAATAACTATACAGAGTTTAAGAGGCAGACAGCCAGTTTTACAAATAAATTATATTAATGCAAGTCTACAGATTATTTTGGAGATGCAAGTGTTTTTAATTTTTATTGGTTAGTTCAGTAAGCACTGTGACTTGGGAAGCTGTTTGGATCAGGTGCAGCCCAGAAATACACAGACCAGCTTCATGTGGTGGTGGTGGTGGTGAGGGTCATCCAGTAGCGGTGCTGGCGGCAATGTTCAGTGTGGTGTGGTGGTTTTGGGTAAGACATTTACATACTTTTTTCTCACAGTTCGTCTTTCCACCGAGGAGTACAAATGCATTCTGGCAAATTAAATGCTGGGGGAACCCTGCAAGAAACTTGTACCCATCCAGGGGGGAGGAGAAGGGGGAATAGTCTGTTCATGCTACAGAAACAAGATATCAGAACAAGCCTGATGGGCCACCAGACTTGATTGCAGTATACAACTCACAGCGCTAACAGGCTCATGTACATGATTGTAATATTTCACACCTTTAATATTTTCATTCCATTCTCCCTATACGCCACATATATGTATGTAGCTTGAACTCTGTAATCTAATTTGACTTGATAATGATGACATGGAGTCATCAAAACATCTCTCTGCATTTTCTTGTTGCTATTTTGGATTCTTAAACGTTAAGTTCACTATTTTAAATCATTGAACAAAATTCTAAAACAGTGAGCATGAACATTTATCATTTGCTCAAATGAAAACCAATAAAATGCATGCCCTATTAAACTGACCTATCATCATCTTTACGACATCCAGCAGCTCTTGGCAAGTGGCGCTGTCGTCCTGGCCTTCGTTGTAATGGGACACATAAATTTCCTGCACAATAAAAAAGGCTATTACACATTTATGCGCATTATGTACATGTACTTGTTTAATTCTGCGCCAAATCTATTTAACAGCCAGGTGCGAAGCTGCCTTTAAAGTAAGGTGGCCTTGAGGCATTTATTGGTCTCACAGGTCACTACTGACTTCTTAATTTTGCTTTCAAAACTGGCTTATTGTTAATAATTATCATAAAAAAGGTTGTGGTTGTTTATCATGGTAAATTACAATTACAATAAAGAATTGTCATTTGTCTCAAAATGAGTCACCTGTAATGTGAATCGCAATGTTTTAACTGCTAATTCATCAGGCAATGAGGTCAATTTTATGTCAAGATACTAACAAAATCAAGCAAGTGATATAATTTCAACTTGCAAAAAATCTGTTGATTTGTTTTGCATTATTTTCAAGCTAGAGCTACATGACACAATATTTCAAAGGTTCATACCAAGTTCCAGTGTTTTTCTTTCATACAGTTTGCAAAATTTTGGACAGAAAGTCAGGTGCTTTTGCTTTCTAAGTTGTCGCTGTTTTGCAAACCTGCATGGCTTAATTAATCATTCTGTGTTGTTGGACGAGGGTTGTTAATTTCAAATTCTCCAAGATTTTCTGCCGCTTGGGAAATGCACATTCAGAAGCAAAGCCATTCGCAGGACGATTTTGCTTTAAGTGACCATAACATCAATTTTTTTTTATTTCTCAGCTGATTCTACAGCAGATTTCACCCAATGAACTTCTGCAAAAAAAATTTGATTTGGATAAAATGCAATTTTTTATGAATTTGTAAAAATTTCAAAATTCTATTTTCTTGCAGTCAACCCCTGCCGCTGATCACAAGAATAATGTGCTCAAAAAAGACGTAGATTCAGAAATTTGCATAAAGACTGCTGTTGTTTTCTGGAACATTATCATTGTTACAAAGAGTGGTAATGCACCTTTCCAGCATTTTGAACAAAATATAGACTCTGAAGCAAAATTCCTACTTGTTAACAAATCAGATAATTATGTCACAATTCAAATCACATGTTCCTGAACCTACATGTACGTCTCGACTCACTTCAAACCGAGGAAGACTAGTGTGAATGGTGGACCAAAATGGTGGCAAATTTGAACGTCTTTAAAAAATTATATGCAAATGAAAATTTTTTCGAAAAAGTTAATTGGGTGTTATGAAGAATCAGCTGAGAAAAGAAAAAAATTGACATTATGGGCACTTTAAAGGTACATGTTATAACAAGCTATCATCATTCCAAACAGTCATTTTATACAGTACAGGGCAAGCTTGGGACAAGGTACAGTAAGAACATTTCATTTGATTTCATTTGCATTACTAATCATTTATTGTTCACATTTTTCAGTTTTGTTTTCATATTTATCTTCCCAAGCTCCACTCCTGCCACTTGTGTATCATTATTTTATGAAAAGAACAGTGTTTCATGTTCAAAGCTGGATGGTAATTGCTTTGTCCTAGGGCATAATATTTGACAAGATTCATCCCTATGAGAGCCGTTATACATATTCCTTATCCTGAAAATGGAAGAGGCAAATTTTGCAAGACATAAATTTCATGACTTTACAGGAAAATCATGGTAGGAACCTAATTTTGTAGAAATGTCAATCTGCATTTAAAAAGGGATACTCTTGAACTTTGCTTCAAAGCTCAACGTTATACTACACACAGGTCTGTCAGCTTTTAGAGCATGTCTTCTCTCCATTGTATCATTCTAAGAAAGGAAGCATGAACCCAGACAACCATGTGAACTGGTATAACAGTTAATTACCTTAAGGATGCTCAGTGTACTTTTTAACCTTAGGCTGGGTATTTTAAAAATAAAAATTCTCTCAGAAGCCAATTTTAAATTTTTGTCAAACTACACCATAATGATCACATACTGTATGACCATGTAGTTTATTTTTTCTGGTTTCTTAACAACAAAGGTTACCATAGCAATGATTGCCGTATTCTTTTATTTTACATAAGCCTGATTTTCTTGAAATCAACATGTACATGTAGTTGGCCACTTTTAGTGGATTGGCTACGTGTAGATTAAAATCTGTAATTTTGAGAGTTTTTTAAGGTGGCTTACTACAGTTTTGAGAGGGTAAATGAGCCCAACTTTTAACTCTTAAATAAAATGTCCAGAAAGGTTTTAACTTTCACTTATTGTTGTTTGTTGCATTCTACAACCAATATATGCGACATTTGAGCAATATAGATGCTAATAAACAGCCAAAATGAATATCCGAGTCCTTAAGAGGAGACTGGGCACTGGTAGTTTCAATGGCATTTTTCTCAAAATCTGCCCGTATGACCCTACCTCAAAAATTCAGAAATTAGAAATTGGATCAGATAAAACATTCATGCAAAATAAATTAAAAATCTGTAAGACAGATTTTTTGCAAAATAGGAAAATGTGGTTTTTTGCCTATTTTAAAAATAGCTCAAAATCTGTCTTACAGATTTTTTTTAGATTTTGACAGTTGACGCGATTCACCCCAAAAAATTAATTGTGAAAATTTCATCATGGGTCGTACGGTAGGTTTTTGAGATATTTTGAGCCGAAGTCAGGTTTTTACAACCTCCGACGAGAATCGAATTATGCATGCCCTATTATTTGAGCGCGCGCTCGTATGACGCCACACGTTTTGAGCGATGAAAAAAGCAAATTACAACTACTCTGTCGGTTGTTTATCAGCCTATCTGTAGCATTGTTTTCATCTTATGGCATGTATAAAACTTTCTGAAACTTTCTGAAACTGTTAACTTTCAAATAAAGGGCTCAAACTTGTTTTCGTTTCCTTTAGTGTCGCTCACGAAAGCTTTGCGAGCGCAAACAATATTGACGTCAGGCAGCCGAATCGTAGTGCGCGCTCTTGCCTCGCAAAAACTGTAGTAAGCCACCTTTAAGTAAATCAAAAATGAAGTTTTGTGCAGGATTTTGTGGTTTCCCACAATTATTGGCAGTCAATATCTTTCAACAAATGAAAGCAATAACTCTCTCTTTTTGTTGGAGGGTCTTTGATGTTGATAATATTTCATAAGATAAAAGAAGCTCTACCAATGGCTACAATGTCAAAATATTTCATTTTGAAGAACTGTGCTTAGACATCTGGAAGCAATATCAAAGCGCCTTAATTTACATTTTATTTTCTGAAATGCTCTTACAGATTTTTTTGAAGTGTCAATAGGAACAATGGTTCTGCTTTATATTAAATTTGGCATCATTTTTCATGGCTCTTTAATTTTGGGATTTTTTTTGGCAATTGCGAAGATCATAATTTTAAGTCCCGCAAAAATAAGTAACAACTAGGAATTTCATTATGAAAGTGAGTGCTGTCGAAAGTCGATTAAAACGGTGGGAACTGAATTGAACAGTCAACAGGTCTGGAAATTTTTTGATCTTTGGAGGGTAGGGGTGTCCAGAGTAGGCCCGGCTCACTGGATGATTTGTAATAAGTACTACAGCAAGTGGTATTTTACTAAACAGTCGGTTTAGCTGGCCCAAACGGCACTGATTTTGAATTATTTGCCTCCATGGGCGAAGAATTCGTGTGAAAGTTCAACAAGTCGTTTAATTTCACAGTTGAGTGGTTCGCTTCAACAAGCAATGGACATTTTGATTTGCATATAGCAAGCAATTGCACAGATTTTGAATAACTTGCCTCCACGGGCGAAGAACTCGAGTCTTTTGATTTCAGTGTGAAACGGTCATCTGATTTCACGACTGAATAGTTTGCTTCTACAAGCGAGCGATACTTTTTCATTTTTTTTTTTTGGCCTCAACGAACAATGAACATGACTCAATGGTCGGTTTAGCTGGCCTAAACGGCACAGATTTTGACTTATTTGCCTCCACGGGCAAAGAATTTGTGTGAAAATGCAGCCAACGAGTTGAGTGGGAATGATTGATGGACATTTTGATTTACTTATAAACACAAATTGATCTCTTTCCGTTCACGACCTTAATGAATAACTACACAAGAAAATGAAGACATTTTAATAACAAATGAAAACATTCAGAAAATACTTACAGTGTACGAAAGATTCGAAAGTCGAAAGTATCTGGTCAAACAGACAGCGTGTGAGGATTTCTCACGTGCAAAGTGATCTCACACATGTATCCCGGATGATATGACAGCCATGTGATGTGCGAGTGATTGCTTTTACAATTGTCCTGGATAATACTCTACTGCGCAGGCTTCAAGTCTTGCATCCGAGAAAATTTTGGATTTTTCGCCCTACAGAAAAGAATAGTGTGCTGTCTCGCTAACGCTCAACAGCAATAAGGTACATGTATATTTTAGTGTTGCAGCAATCTGAACTTTGAATAAAATAATTGTCACAGATGCACAGATATGTAACCATTTTTCTAGAGATCTCTGAGAGCTATGAATAAATCTTCACAATGTAGACCCATGAATCAGTTGCCACTATTCTAGGGGTGACCCTATTCTGTGGAATGGAGGAAGATGCAGTGGCACTAGTTTGATTGCTTCACACTGGTTTGCTTGCAGTTACATGTGGCTGTTATATGTTGGTTAGGGCAATGCTATAGTTGTCCTAACCAACAAAAAAAACTAGTTGCAAGTAAACCAAGGTGAAGCAAACTGCAGGAAAACTGGGGTATTCTAATGAACATGATGAATAAATTTGACAGTTTAGATGTAGACACATAGCCACTTTTCTGATGAAACTCTACTGCTACGACTGTGTAATGCGTATATGTGAAGCCAGCTGCACAGTGTACATGTAGCTAGATACGTGGGATATTTTGCAGTTGCTTTGGTATCAATTGTATTGATTGATTTCAGATAATTCTTATAATAATTCATTCATTCGTTGATTGATTTCCATCAATTAACTACATCTTAAATAAAAGTATATGTTCACACGTCATGGAGATTAGGGGTCATATTTTAAAATGGAGTAGTAAATATTTCAATAGCATTTTTAGTTTATAAGCTACTCACTATTTTTTAACATTAGTTTAATTTACACCAACGACTGCTATTATCCTTTCATCGATCAAATATAATTCCAAAATTCCAAAATATAAACCTAAACAAATTAATAGAGACAATTAACCACCAAATGTCCTGTAAGGTTACAGGCAGATTTGCAAACACAGCTGACTTCTAAACCCTTTTATGCCCGAAAATAAGATGTATCATAAACTTTACCAAATAAACAACAATGAAATCAAGAACCGACTGAAAAAAAATTCGTACCGACATGAATTCCACAGAAATCAGTTCCAGACAAGCTGGTCATTAAGTATGGCAAAAGAAACTCCAGTAGACAAAAGAAAAATATATTTGAACAACTATTGATAGAAACATGGTACCTGAGAAAACCCGTACATGTCAGGTTGTAAACTAAAGATTTCATGGTGGAACATACAACTTCAATATATTCACCTGGTCTGTGTTGACGGGTACTCGTCGCTAAATCGAGATTTAGAAGTGGCTTTTTCGAGCAGGTGGACTTTTCACTATCTTTTTCCAAAAGTTCGCATTCCTTTGATTTGTTTTCCTCTCTTAATTTTACTCCCAAACTTTCAATTTTAGCCTGTAAAGCTGTCGCCATCCCCCATATTTACACTTTGATCCTCTCTGTGTCCTGTGTCCTGTGCCAAAATGTTGTTCATGCGCAGTAAAGTTTAAACGGAAGTCAATCCCAGGCTCCTTTGCGAAGAAACAGCAAAGAGCCCAGCCAGCGTACTACTCAATAATCAAAGCCCTCTTGAGGCTACTACTATTTTGCGTGATAAAGTACATGTATCAGTACAGTATGAGCAGAAAAGATGAAAATATTTTGGTTTCTTTCCAAAAAGAAATTTCTTTCTTCTCTCCCTTCTTTAAACCTCTTAAAATCACACTCAAATCACTGCCCTGACTCCGGTGGTAATGTGTTTGCGAATCATAAATTGCGTGACAATGAAATTAATACGGCTATAGGTGAGGCAAGGTCAACTTCAGCTTGGTGACAAAGGTGTTTTTGATCTTCTATAGCCGCAAGTATACACCTTATTCATAAATGGCGGAACGCGCGGAAGAGTTTGGGTCGAGTACATGAAAGCGAGGCGAAAGGGGCTTCCGATTCAAATGAAAACAAGGCAGAGTATGGAAATGCAAGTAGTATCTCTTGTAATTCTTGAAATATCTCGTCAGTTAGGCAGTGATGACTGCTGTTGAAATTCCTGGTTTTACAACCGCAGATATGGTCGTGTGGTTTCGAAGTCAACACCAAAAAGTGGGAAAATGTCGTCGAAAAACCGCATCGATTATCTCAGTCTCTTCAATGCTTTGTACTCGTGTACAGTTTTAATCCACGCTACTCTAGTTTCTTTTCAATTGAAGACCCTGGAAGCTGAGTATAGAAACAGGATTAGAAAGGAATGTAGAGCTTTTAAAAAAATTGACACGTCTCTTGAAACGGTAAGTAAAGAACGCGATTTAGTAATAAAAGTTTATAGCACTTCCTTGATGCCAAATCTTTTCTCTGATTTTTTGCCTCTATTTACTGATCCGACTGGTGATTATAAAATGGCACATACATTTGAAAACCGTTGCTTGTAGCATTAAATTTATGTATAGACTTAACAGAAATTTACATCAGCCTGTTTGTGTAGTCGCACAATGTTCTGCTACAGTTTAGAAGCGACTCGCGTATGATACTTTGAGCTTTGTTGAATAATATATAGTGATTATATTTCAGAGAATCTTAAAGTTTATTCACTTTAAAGGCCTCTCTTTCTACCTTATTTCTGCTTTCACAGGCTTTACCTATTCTATAATTGAAGGATTTATAGCAAGTTAAGTCTCTACTGAATGATCAGTCGTTGTGAATAACATTTATGCTTTTGGAGGCGAAATACTCAGGAAACCTCGTGTCATATAATTGCCGTTCTTTACTTACCGTATCAAGAGACGTGTCAATTTTTGTAAAGCTCTATAATCCTTTCTTATTCCTGTTTCTATACTCAGCTTCCAGGGTCTTCTATTAAAAAGAAACTAAAGAAGCGTGAATTAAAACTGCACACCAGAAAGTAAAGAAGAGACTGAGAAAATCGATGCGGTTTTCCGATAATATTTTCCCATCTTTTCGGGTTGACTTCGAAACCATACGACCATATCTGCGGTTGCAAAACCAGGAATTTCAATAGTAGTCATCAACAGGCAAGAATCACTGCCTAACTGACGAGATATTTCAAGAATTGCAAGAGATACCACCTGCATTTCCATACCCTGCTTTGTTTTCATTTGAATCGGAAGCCCCTTTCGCCTCACTTTCATGTACTCGACCCAAACTCTTCAGCGCGTTCCGCCATTTATGAATAAGGTGTTAAATCCGTATAAATAAACCCTAACCCTAACAGTACACAGCATTTCAAGTTCTGCTATCCCCTGTTGTTCTCGGCAAATTTCTCCCATCGGGGTAAAAGACAAAGGAAAGATGAAGATCCCCGGTTGTTCGCCAATTAACACAGTCAACAAAAAAGTGCTCCAGTGTTAACTGTGAATAATCAACATTTTGGCGAAGATTCACATTATGCGCCACGAGGTCCATTATTAAAACCAATATACCGCAAAGTCCTGGTCGATGTTCGTACTGCTTAAATGCTTTTCGAAATCAACACTCGAGGTAAATTAAATTCCTTTGAACTTAGTCACGACGCGTTTCGAAACGTGTACGGACAAAATGCAAACTTTTTAGAAACTGAAGTTGTCAACAACGTTTACGAACGAATGGTAAAACAATAAATTAATCTGGATTATCGATCAAATCTAGAGCAAATATATGCCTCTGTACTATCCCCCAAATATATCTACAGAACACAATAGTGCGGCTTCGGAGCAAAACGATACGTAGCAGGGGAGGTACGGGAAGACGGCAGGTTAAGATGCAGCTTTTTGCAAAGTTAAACTGAAAATTTCTCCGGAGCGATTTCAGAGCCACTTTAAATTCCCGGAAATTTAAGGTGGCTCTGAAACTGCTCCGAAGGAATTTTTATAATTTTGCAGAATGTTGTGTCTTAACATGCTGATCATTATTAAAATGGGTTCATCGGACTCGTTTTTTGAGTCATAAGCACTTAAAAGGAAAATTAAGGTAACCAGTGACGTCATGAAAATGACCACAATTTCTTCATCAATGATAGAAGATTTGTTTCGTATCATTATCAGCCACTTAGCTCGATTAGCCTTAGCTATTTCTAAGTGGCTGTGCTCATTTTTTTTACTGTTAGTTTTTCTCTTTGTATGAATTTATCTAATGTACATTTCTGGGCACGAAATAAAAGATTGTTGTTGTTGTTGTTGTTGTTGTTGTTGTTGTTGTTGTTGTTGTTGTTGTAGCAACAACTGATAAAGATTGGTAGTACTGACTCATCAAAGTTTAAGAACTGGAAAGTGCTGAAAACCATTTTAAACTAGAATTATAATTCTTCTCGAAAAGTGTTCCAAAATGCACCAAATGCCAATAGAGCGTGTCTACATGGGCCTCCCGCCCATTTGAATACGACAGGGGAATTTGCCGAACGCAGGACGCCGAAAGCGACACAAAATCTCCGAACCAAGCAAAACCCGACCGGAGTGCATGTAGAATTTGCTACTCGGAGGGTATGGAGACATGACCCCGAGGAAATTTTTATTTTTAGGGGCTCGTAAATGTCATTTCCCACGATTGCCTAGTAGCTTATGTTGTTTAAGTGTCCACAGTTGGAACAATTACCAGTAGGTTTAATAGTAGACTAATTAACCTTTTTTTCCAGTGTTTATAGGCAAAAGGCAAGACGTCTCCCCCACATTGTCAATGTCGACATCCTTATGCTTATGATTGTGGAGAATTGGCAGGGAGGAGAACTTCTCCGCACTCATAATGCTGCGAAGGGTTTTAATCTCTCCTTATGCCACTAAAACTGCGTTCAGCACGCAGGTTGATACAGAGTAATCGAGGTCACATATCTGTCTGGCTTGTGAAATCGAGGGTCTCGACCAAAGCTTGTGGCTTTTCATTCTCAAAACTCAGAACACCTCACTGCCCCTATTAAACACGTGATCAAAGAAACGTGGGCTCTGAACTCCACAACAAAATTGATTGCGTTTTACGCTACGGACCTCTCAGAAAAACACTCCAAGGGGTTAAAAAGGACACATCTGTGTGTTGTGATTGGTGGATCTCGATCTATTCTGTTTTTGCTTAATTCATTTTGTTATTGTAGTGATGACTGGGGTTTGAACATCCATATTGACCTGAATAGCGTCTTCAATATTCGCAAAGCTGTCATTCTGTATTTCATAAATAATATCATAAAATTGCAGCAACGTAATGAGAAAACTCTGTCAAACCACCCTTTTCGCCGAAAATGTATATATTTTTTTCTTTAGATTTCCTTAGGTACGCCCCTGCAAAGGGCATACAAAGGATTCTTTCTGCCCAATCAGGAGGCGGCATTCAGAGAGCTGTTCAGAGAACTGGCCTGGTAAGACTCCTCTCTTCGTTCTCGATTTTTCTTTGCCGAATTTTTTCCCACAGTTTCGACTTTCCCTCGCCCCCACTAACTGCCCCTGGGTCTCCGAGGATGACACATTCGTGGACTTCAATTCAATCGATGAAACATTCTAAGTTTTTACTGCAAAGTTTTGGACTTCTTATGAAAAATGTGGTTAATATATTTGTTTACATAATTACACAAAACTTTTCTCATATGTCAAATAAATTGTGATTCAGCGCGAACTTGCCCGCGTGTGCGACAGCTCGTAGTATACATAATCCTCGTCGCGCCTAGGAGGCACATAAGGTTGAGACAGCTTGTAATTGCGGTGGCATATGACATTGCTATAGAGCTTCGGCCGGACATAATCTTAAGGGGATTACTAGAGAGAGCTCTGCGCAAGTGGATCGAATTCATACGAGAACTCTCTCAGGCAAGCAAATCTTCCAACCTTAGTGTGAAGGTTAGGGTTTGCATTAGACCGCAAGTAGGTATGTATGTAACTTTATTTCAACACGGTAAAAACATCAGGACTTAAAATACATACTTATTTAAAATTACTTAATAATTATTTTACATAATAAATTTAAGTTGCAATTAAGAAAGGATGCGATAATTAATTATAATAAAATGCCTGCTTTCCATGAATGCCGTGTGTTATTAATATTTACATTGATTCTAGTCAAAGACGAAACTGCTGCAGCCGGATTTAAAGCTAGTGAGAGTTTGTGCTTGCCGCAGGTCGACAGGTAATATACAATGTACATAGTATATTAATTACTACTAGGAGTAATCCTTGATTATTGTAATGACCAGCCATGAATGCATTCAACACACACCAATTTATTCAACACGATGCAAAAACATATCACGTGATTCTGGAGGAATGCAATGTCACGCAATACAGTTCTAAATCACAACAATTATGTAGTGCGTTCGATATGCTCGCCATTGAAAAACACGTTTCGACCGAACATCTTCGGTCTTCATCAGTTTCAAATGTCATAAAGGCAGTAAAGGCCGTAAAGGCTTTTTTAACGTTTCACTATTTGGCGCGTTCTACGAAAGCAAACGTCACAAAGCGATTGTTGCGCAAGATCGAATCACGCGAAAGACTTGCAAATTCCTGGTATGTCAATACGCTCATTGCTCGCGCGTTGGGTCTCGCCTAGAGTGCCAAGCCTCAGGGAAGAGTCTCTTATGGTAATCCCTGTCCGCTCTGTCAACAATGGAGGCATAATCGAAATCCATGTAAGGTATCATCGAAACCACTCGAGTGAGATCGTCAAACTGAGGCCAATAACGAAAGCGAGGCAAATGCAGAAGAAACGAAAGCGAGGCAAAATGCAGAAGAAACGAAAGTAAGACTAAATGCAGAAGAAACGAAAGCGAGGCAAAATGCAGAAGAAACGAAATCTCGATTTTTCTTAGCTACACTAGGAGTAATCGTAGATTATGCAGTGCGTTCGACATGCTCGCCATTAAAGAACAACATGCTACTTGTAACTTGCCGGCGAACGATCGAACGAAAAAGCACGGCGCACGGCCAACAATGGAACGAAAAAAGCACATGGACAACGGGCAATTAGCCTGCAATTTGCTTACGTCAACAAATGTAATTTCACTGCGCGCGTAAATAGCAGTCCCTGGCGGACAACAATTAACACATGAGATCGAGGCAAATTGCAGAAGAAACGAAAGCGAGGCAAATTGCAGAAGAAACGAAATCTCGATTTTTCTTAGCTACACAAGATTAGGGTTGCGTTCTCCTATCGTCGAACGCAACAAGATTAGGGTTGCGTTCTCCTATCGTCGAACGCAAAAATACAATGGTGTCGAAAACATAAAAGGACTGAGGAATGTGAAGTTTATATCTAATGGTATTTGGATGCAGGTCATCCGAAACATGTTTTCAAATTTACAGTCAAACGCGCTGAACCGTAGCCACTCGACTAAGTTTTTGACATCTTTTTGACAAGTTTTTGATTAGTTTGATGGCTTCCGGTTGCACAGCGGTTTATACGAACGATCTGTGAAACGTTCAGTTTCAACTGGTTTTACACACCCAGAAAACATTTCCTGTGCTAAAAGTTAAGTTTGACCAAATTTTTGTCGGCATAAAATTTATTTATCGCCAGTTGAACTTGGCATAATCGCTCGTGCGAAGCGTTGTTTGAAACAACCTCGTTCCCAGGGTCTCTCTCTGAGAAGAGAGAGACCCTGGTTGCGGCTGGTCACATGCCACCCAGAATTTGGTGGTGACAAAAAATTCGTTGAAGGGAGGGCGGCTTAGGCTGCTTTTGTCAATACTAAGCCTACAGGAGAGCGTAAAGTGTTGCCACCAAAATAAACACTTTTTTCACGTCGCTCCGGTATGTTGCATTACGGTCATGTCGCAGTGCAATACAGTGCAAACGCCGAAAAAAAATTATCAATCGTCCAATAACAGAAATCCCAGTTGTTGTAGGTTGTGTGGACTTGTCAAAGACGTGAATTATTGCAAAAATCTCTTTGCGGAAGCCAACAAGCAATTGCTTGCCGTGGCTGAAGACGTTTACGGAAGATCTCTACTGCGCAAAGTAAACGAAGAATTAAGGCCACATCTATTACTAGATAGTATTTGTTGTACGGTGGACAAAATTTTGTTGAGGAACAACCCTCCCTGCGGTTTTGGTTTGTCACCCAGATTACCTGACCAGCCGCAACCAGGGTCTCTCTTCTCTCGCTCTTGGGGGCGGGGAGAGAGAGACCCTGGGAACGAGGTTGTGTTTGAAACCCTTTCAAACTCTGACGTTTGAAGACGAATCATGCAACGGTTGATACCCCGCCTTCCATTTTTCAAGGCATCTGATTGGCAGTTTAAAGCAACCGGAAGCCATAAATCTCATCAAAGTAATCAAAAACTTGCAAAAAGATGTCAAAAACTTTGTTGGGTGGCTACGGTTGAATGCGTTTGACTGTAAAGCCGTATGCCTTTAGTTGAAGATTATCTCTTGGCTGCTGTTATTTTGACATCTTTGTTAATAAAGCTGGGATTTTCCCCCAACAGCGCGCGTTCTCTTTAGGTACCTTGAGGTCACATAGCATCTAACAATACAACTGTTTCAACATTGTATAATCTTACTAAAGGAAAAACGTACTGCAGAAAATCTCAACATTTTTGTGACTACTGCGCCTGCGCCAGTAGTCACTATTGCAGTCATGTAAGATTTCCGAATGTAAGTAAGTAACAATAGAATATACTTCGTAGCCAATCAGCACAAATAAATACAGATCTTGTGGTCTCTTCCCGAACACTTCGTATCAACGATGACCTACCGATGGCCCACGATGTAAAACGAACATCTTGGCTTACTGCTTGTGTTTGGAAGGTGATCGATTGCTAGGTGAGTGTTTTTATATTTTACAACATTTACTTCTCACAGCTTTCATATTTTGTTTCTAACCGATCAGCTGAAAGGTTTCGTGAGTATTTTTCAGCTTTTAGGTCGGTATATACGACGAATTTCTATGGTGTTACATCGTTGTGGCTCCATAAAGAACCCGCACGCTTGACGATACTCCGAAATTTCGAAGTACATAAGCTTGGTACAGGAAAATTTACTTAACTGAGGCTCTCCCGAGGAATATTAAGTCCTATTGTGGGATAATTAAGCTTCTTAACCCGACGGAGCTGTGATTATGCAAATGTAAGCTTCTTCCGATTGTTTATTTAACATTTGAGCGTGACAGCGTGTCCGTCTATCTTCCCGCTTCGCTTACAATAATGCGAAGTCACGAAAAGGCTCAAATTAAAAGTTTGTTTCTTACTTGCTGAACGTTTATTATGATTGACTAAAAGTTTCACAGAAGATGAAGAAATTGATGACAACATTTGCAGGGAATGTGTGATCATTTGGTTCACATTCAACAAAATGCCGACATAGCAGTGATTATGCAAATGTAGATTCCTCCAAGGTTTGTTTTGACTAGAATTTTTGACTCTCTTGTGGTCTTTGATAATAATAATAATAATAATAATAATAATAATAATAATTTTATTCAGCTCATAATGAAGTTTACAGTTTTGTTCGTATTCTTAGTAAAATAGAGATGAGGTGTTACAGGAATTCGTAGTTAGTTAAGTATTGAGCTGGGGAGCTAAATGAACCGGTAGGTTTTCAAGTTAGCTCAAAATACAGTTGATGTTAAAAAAGAAAACAGGTCGGGTAACAATTAAAGCTGTCCTTCGATGTGCTGCTGGACGTGTCACATAATCCTCGGCGGTTTAGACTGTCTGCGACGCAGGCTATGAGAAGTAAATGTTGTAAAATATAAAAACACTCACCTAGCGATCGATCACCTTGCAAGATCACCTTCAAAACAGAAGCAGTAAAACCACGCCAAGATGCTGGTTTTACATCGTCGACAACAGTGCCTTATTTAAACATTTTACATGCATTCGTATCCACATAACAGCATATTTACACCAATTATACTTTTCATTCTTTCTCCTCCAGCAGTAGTCACGTGCGCCTATAAGGCGGCTATTTTTAAAAGAAGGAAACAAGAGCCGACGGATCAAATTGAAGGAGGCCGCTGTAAAACTGTTATCTTTAAACACCAAGGGACCAGGCTGAGCGCTCCCTTGTCCCATAAGAACCTTGTCTAAATATCTCTAGCCTGCGCCGCAGACGAATCTAAAGCCCTGGCCAGGGTTAGATTACGTGTGCAATGCAGGCCAAGTATCTCACGTACAATTATCTGGATCAAACAGATCAAATTATTATTTGTTTTTGCAGCAAGATTGAAGTCATCATGGAAGCCATTTTGGTATTCCCAAATATATGAAGGAAAGAAATTTCACTGTTTGAGAAAATTGCCAATTTATCACCACCGGATAGTCATGCAAAACACTCAACTGGTAAAACGCAGGTCCTTCCTCCCTTCACAAATCGTTTTGTGGGTAAGTATATATTGTTTTTACGAGTGCACTTCGTGTAAGAAATGTCAACCATGTCTTTTATATTATCAGTTTATGGTATGAACACTGTAGCTTATGATTTATTGAACTATTTACTCTATGCATGTCTAGGAACTGTATACTTCCTAAAAACGTCAAGATCAGAACTGTCAGAACTGAGTTGCCTTGATCATGTTTTTGGGGGTATCTTGACGTTGCTGAAGCTGTTTTCGGTTATTGTTCTGTGGTTTGGTTATATCCTTTGTTTTACGTCATTTGGTGATCGCCTCGATGGGAGTCCCTGGTTTTATAAGCGCTCTTTCGACCTTTTGTTCCGGCGGCTTAAAGTAATACTTTTCCATGTTTGTGATTCGTATCCACATTAAGCTCTGCAGTCGTATGCTTAAATACATGTTTAAATTCGTTCTCTCTCTCTTTCTCTTTCACTCTCTAGAAACGTAAACAACAATATATTCCCAAAATAACTTTTATTATGCAAGCATTAAAAACACTCTTTGTTAAGACCCACATAATAACAATCCGGTAATTTCCCCTGCATATGCCACTTATGTAATAAAGATTGCTTCGATGATCAGCGACCAGTGCTTATTCTCATTTGTAACTTTGTAGTCCAGGGACGGCGGAGCCGGGGGGCTGGGGGGGCTTTACCCCCCCCCCCCCCCCCCCCCACCTTTAAGCAAAACAAATATTCATAAATGAAAAATGACAACATTATCTAAAAAGTAAAAGAAAAGAAAAAACAGCCAAAAGAAACAAAAAACAAAACAAACTTACCAAAGCACTAAAATGCAATAAAAGAGAGATTAGAAAAGCTATGTTTAGTTTCTGTGGCTAATTCATTCGTTCCTCTAAACGAAAACCGTCAAAGGAACTTCAGCAAATTTGACACTGCTGACTTTAGCCATTGCTAATGACTTCAACCAATGAACTTACCTTGGCTTAAAACGAGAGACGTACGACTTGGGGCAGAACCTTATTAGAGATGCTATATCCCCTTTTCTCGGATTTTCCGTTAGCCCTTCACAGTTTCTCGAAACTTTGCAAATTGTTTTAATGTTGAAATTTGTCATATTCCATTAAGAATTTTGCGTCGTAATGTAAACACAAGCAATTTTACACCACTGATTTTTAACATTTCCCCAGCAGGCGACACACGTCGAGCTTTTATCAAGTTAAAAAATCTCGTCAATATCGAACGTGAGAACTGAAAATACATGTGATTTTATATTTGATTCAGATTTATTTTTTGACGAAATATCTCGTGGAGAATGCTAAAAATAGCATTTGCGAGACTCTAGATTTCAAAATTTTCTGGGGGAGCATGCCCCAAACCCCTCTAGAGGCTCGCGCCTTCGGCGCTCGCTTCTGTGAACATCACCGTAAAAATTCTATTTTTTTAGCCCCCCCACTTCAAATTACGCTCCGCCGTTCCTGCTGTACTGAAAATAAAAATAGTTTTCCTCGAAGACAACATATACACAGCTTCCTGATTCACAGAAATGAAGAGATCCTTTCTTAAATATTGAAGTGAACTATCGGTCGTGGACCAACTTCTCAAAAAGAAAATAATATTTTCTGCTTTGTTACACAATGTTTTATCCCCATTTGAATTTTTATCAACATGCACAACCAAAAACAGATGTAAATACGGTTACGTGGTAACAGTCTTACGCAAACCTAAAAGAAGAATGATATTAGCGAAAACTGGTTCTCCTGACGTAAAGGTAATGAGTCCACACAGGACAATGTCAGCTATTTAGGTTTTTCCATAACAGAAGCGACGAACTTGTAGCCGACCTTGGCAACATAACACTGATGGTCAAATCTTCCACCCGGCATGTCAGGTACACTTGTCCAGCGGTTCTCCTCGGGAATGTAACATTCCACTGAGCTTGGCAGTGGACCCGTTCTGTTGCTTCTTACACCACCAATAACATAAATCTTGCCAGCGTGTACTACGGCAGAATGCTTCATTCTGGAACAGCGCATCGGGGAAATATGCTGCCATCTGTTATGTTTCGTGTTGTAAACTTCACAAGAACGAAGAACATTGTGTCCGTCACAGCCACCAAAGATGAAGATTTTGTCATTCGATGAAACTGCAGCAGCAAATTGTCTTCCTTCATTCATGGGTTGAACACAACTCCAAGCATCTAAGAAAACACAAAAAAAGCATAACTGACCTTGATGACGACAGTTAACTAAAACCATTTGTGAGTAATAATAATCATCATCATCATCATCATCATCATCATCATTATCATCTTTATATAGGAGTCTCTGTTCACCGAAGTAGAACATGTATCCTTTAAAGGACTACTAGACTGTGGTTGATCAAAATACTGTTCGTAAAATACTAGCCTCTGAATTACAATAGCTAAACCGTGATTTTCAGAGTATTATTAAGTCAAAAGGTCAACCAAGATTTTCATTTGTAGTTTTTATGCGTAATTTTTAAATGTGATTTTTCTATGTAGTTTTCCTTTTCAAGTTTTTTTTTTTTAACAGGACCCCTCTGATAGCAGTAAGGGAACAAATATCTGTTGGCTCATGCCTTAAGTTACCTTTAGTAATATCATAGCATTCAACACTTCGAATCACGTCTGGGAAAACGTGTGAGTTTGGAGCTTGAAATCCGCCAATAGCATACACATGATCTCCTGACAACACTAGGCAGTGGCCCGCCCTAGGAAAAAACAATGATGCTAATGGCATAACGCTTGACTGAGAGCCATCTTTTAATTCAATCGAGAACACATTGGATGTACATCTGTTAGTTTTTGGATCCAGTCCTCCCACAAGAAGCACACTACTGCGGCCAGTGGACACTGCACAAAATGAGTCCAACTCAACATCATGCACTGCGGGTTGATAATCCACTGTATCCCATGAGTTGCTTTGACCACTAAACCTCTCCACGAAAGGAATCACGGGATCGCTGACACAAACGTCTCTGAGCCCGCCAATGGCAAAAAGTTTGTCTTTCAAAGTCACCATTTGAAGCCTGGAAGAAATTAATGATCGTGAATTCAATAAAAACACGTCAAGCAATTAGGCAAACAAGCGACCTTTTAACTCTATCGCAGTTTCTAAGTATTATTGCTACAGCTTCTTTGGCGTTAAGTACCAACGAATTTTGATATTTACTGAAACACAGAACACAGTTTTGACATCATCATTGCTAACACTGAAATATCTGGTTGTGGCTTGACAGCCCGGGAGGGGGGGGGGGGGGGGGGGGGGTTGACAGTTTTTTCTGACTTGTTTTTGCCAATGATTCTTGTTTTTGACTGCCTACAAGGCAACGTTTGCACCCCTTTTAAAAACTATTTTAATTTTTTAACGCATAATCGTGATACGAGGAACTGTAGAGCCACTGTTGTTCTACCTAAAGCGAAACTTGAATTTGCACGAAAAAGTTTTTATTTCTCTGGTGCAAATATTTTTAATTCTTTACCTTTAAAAACTAGACAAACTAGCAGTAGGGTTTTATTTAGGCAGTCTTTAAACGAATTATTTTTATAGGTTAAGTAAGCATAATTTAATAGATTTTTAACTTTTTACCTTTTATCCTTTTATATGATGTATTTTTATTTTTATATTATTATATATATTTTTCTTTTACAGGACCCCTTTGATAACAGTACGCATGTACTGAAGGGCCATCCTGTTTAAAAATTCGTTATTATTATTATTATTATTATTATTATTATTATTATTATTATTAGCAACGAGTTTCGCTTAACTAACAAATTTTGCGTTACCTCCATCGAGGAAGCTTCATATGTGACAGGTCCGTCCATTTACCCACAGCGGGAATAAAACAACAAACGCTGTCCAGGATTGCTGAGTTATCACATCCACCCGCAGCCACGATCACTTCAATTACGCTGCATGACTTTCTTGTGGTAACTTTGCCAGCTTGTTGAGCCCATAGCACTTCTTTAGTTGCTTGCCCAAGTTTCAAAACCATTCTGAATTCATTTAATTCCTCTTGGTCTAATTTGCTTTGAATATGTGGCAGGGAAAAAGGAGGCAGACGAATTAATTTCAACAACTGAGTGAAACAGTCTTTTCGCACTTCTAGGTCGTAGTTTATCCAATCTATTGTGATGTCAAGGAGCTGTTCTTCGTGTTCAATCTGTATGTCGTCACTGGACAGAAACTTGACAATATCTTCTTTCGTCAGCTTCAAAAATGTCTCTGTTTTGGCAAGTTCGGTGAACTCTCGGTTTATATATTGAGTGACTGTTTGACTCAAACCGTTACACGAGAAAGCGTCGGCTAAAGAAAGAATAGTGAAGCAATTTTCCTTGTCGACTATACTTTCTAGAAATTGACAACATGCTTTCCTAACCTTTTCCACAAAAAGAAAACTGGATGCTTCCAGCAATTCAAACACATTTTCGACATGAATTTGAATCTGTCCGGTGTACATGTATTCCAATAAGCTTTCCATTGCTCCAGCGCTGACACTCTTCAAGCTAGCTCTACCTTTATCCTTTTCCAGCATTTCTGTGGTGAACATTGCTAAAAAGAAACTGCTGTTAGCTGCAAGAACTCCTTTATGCGCCGGAAACTCCTCGCCATCCACTATCAAATTAACATCACATAGTACCCCCGAGTGTCTCTGCGTGTTCAGTACTTTTAAAGTTTCGTTATCATCACCGTGTATTTCAAGACAGGTCGACTTATCTTCGTCTTTTTCAAGAACCATTTTCTCTACTCTGACAAATCCGGCTCGATAAACATTATTCAACAAGCTTAAAAGAATACTATACTAATACCTAGCGCAGCACAAACCTTTCTGCTCCAACGAGCAATCAGGAATAAGGTACTTAAGTAATGTAAACAAATCAGTGGTAATATTGGCAGTCCATAACCAATATCTCCATGTGGCCAAAATTTACGTTCCCTTCTTTTCAGTGGCGTGGTCCCGTTACAGCAATCGTACTAAATTCTCTCTGTTATTTCTATTCCAACTAAACATAATACATAAAAATAGTTTATTGAGATATTAAATGCTGGAGAAAGCCTTTTGCTAACGTAAAAAGGAATCTGTGTTTTGATTTGCAATGATATTCGACTGCTGGTGGTTACTGAATTATTAAATTAGGCACAGCTCATTTACATTATTGTCAACCCGGGCATGTATTAATAAACTCTGTTATTAGGAAGAATTAATTTTATCACTCTGTAAATAAAAATTTGCCAACATTTTGATGTGTTGCCTCCGATTTCGTAGATGTGTGAGATGAAATCGCAAGAAAGGTAAACAAATGTGGATATATAGTCAAGAACGCATCGCTAGACAAGTTCTGCTCGCTGCTAAGGATAGGAAACCGGCCAGATCCTGGGAACTTATACCTTCTTGCTGCTAGTTTTCTTTCTTGTACGTCTGAAGATTAACATATTTTAACATATCGATCTTATATTTCACTTTTTTAAAAATGCGTTGTAATCCAATCCCACAGTGATAGCACAGTGATAGTACTCAATGAGCTAATCAATTTCTGATATAGGCCCAAACGGAATTCTTTCAGGGGGGACATCTTTTAGACTCAAGGGGAGGGGTGGGTATCATTTAGGCGTTATTGCAAAATTTACCTCATCCTTTGAGTTTAGAAGCACCAAATTTAACACAGTGGTAGTATTCGATGAGCTGATCAATTTAGATATGGGTTCATCCGCAATCCTTTCAGGGGGGACACCGTTTTGGACCCACAGGGAGGTAATGGGTAGCATTTGAAGTTTATCGCAAACTTTGCGGCATTTGGGTACAAGCACCAAATTTAGCTGTTATAGTGTTCAATGAGCTGATTATTTTCATCTATGGCTCCATCCAGAATTCTTTCAGCAGGATCCTCTAAGAACCAGGGGGGTCTCCTTTTAAGCTTTGTGGTTCAATTATATGGACCATTTTAGTTAAAAGCAACATTTTTGAAAAATTATTGTATTTGATTATGTCCACTGTTCTTACCACCAGTTCTCACAATCTTGTTAGATTCTGCTTTCAAAAACACTCTCCATATTTGCTTGGTAGTCTTACATCTGGTTCAACGCTTCAGGGAATTCCTGCCCTGTGCCTTCAACGATCTGGGGCCTTTATTAACTATGCTGAAGGTATATGCCCGATATGACATCAATACTTTGCATCCGTAATCGTCAAAGGTGTACCTGAGTAACGTCTAACAACACAAAACTGTTTTTTGATTAAAAACATGAAACAAACATCGGTAAAAAACATTGTGAAAAATCGCATTTTGCTAACATTTTAACGGCTATTATATATTGTTATGAACAATATAGTCGTTAAAATTTTGTAACGATCATACTTTTGAAAATGTATGTTGCATAGCATACGAAACGTCAAGTTAGTAAAATGCGATTTTTCACAATGTTTATTACCGCTGTTTGCTTCATGTTTTTAATCAAGTTACGATGGCCTAAAACCAAGAGTCTATATAAAACTGTTTTTGTCCCTGGATGATCAGGCCAACTCCATCTAAAACAAAGGGGAAGAAATTGCGGCTTCACAAGGTTATCAGACTTATCAGTTTCTTTCAGCATCCACATACGTAGGAAACGTTTTCCCTTGTCCTCGTGAAAATGCAGACATTAGACTACTTCTGCATGCACGAGACAGTGTTAGCCAAGGCTTCAACAAGTTCAGGATGAGAACAAAGGATTTGTATGTCGCTGTGTTAGCTGTTTCGACTTCTATACTAGCGCACAAAATTATTACAACCCTTGCGAACAAAACATCTTGAGCACTACATGTCTTCTCTAGATTTACCAGCTATGACTTAACCTCACTTTCCAGTAGTAGCAGCACAAAGGCACTACCTTGGCAGCATGGGTGGGATATGGCAGCTGCATTTACATCATTGAGTAAGAGCTCAACAGAGCTGGGCGTAAAAAACGCTATTATCATTAGGCATAATAGACCAATTGCTGGCGAGAGTATTGGCGAAGCTAGAAAGGTTCTGTTTACGCAGAAAGCATGAACTCTTCAGGATATCCTCCAACAAGCGATGCGCTACACACTTAGAGAGTTTTGTGTTGGGGTCAGTGTTTGTTTGATTTATCCAAACTGCCATCTCCTGGAGAGCGGGGATGCTTGTTATCTCAATCAGCCTTAGGGGTGGACCATTAGATTTTTGATGGGGGTTGTGCAAATCCCAAAAAAATATCGAGCATGTGCTTCTGGTTTAAAAAAAATATCATGAAGAATTGTTAAAAAGGAAAAAATATCGAGCAGCCGTAATCAGAGCCTGGCAAAGGATTTTTGTGTGAATGGAACTGTCCTGGTACTAGCCTTTAGAAAGGACCATTGACAACACCTGCTGGTTATGTCCCCTCCAGCTTCTACGTCGACTCAAAATTCGTCTTAACTGGTAAAATATACAGTGAAGTCCCCATTTATTGAACCCTCATTTTTTTGAAACTCTAGATAACTCCAAATACTAAATACGTATTTTGAGAAGCCAGATTACTATTCAATTTCTCTTTCTTTGCAGTCCCTCGATCTCTTTCTTGCTTTGAAAGTAATAAACAGGGTGCAAATAAGATGGATTTTCCAGCTCGCCCTTTGGACAAGTTGGAACCATTACACGCAAGTCTGAAGGCTTTTCTCAGTAGCGTTATGTAATTAGCAGGAAAAAACGTTCACTTGCCCAGTGGGCAAGTGATGCATAACATCCACTAGCCTGACAGGGAAATCCACTAGCCCCAGGCTAGTGGAGATGCATTTCTTTATGCATTGAATAAAGATGAAACTCTTTATTGCTTTGAAAGAAAGATGTAAACTTAATAGGCATTGCGTGTAAAGGCGGTTTTTAATAGGGTGATTTTTGAGTGGCTGGTGACGGTCAAGTTAACTTCAAAATTTGTGTTTTAAATTTCCATTAAAAAAATATCGTGCAAGGACATGGAGATTAAAAACAAATCCTGCATGGCTGGAAGAATAAAAAAAAAATCTAGCAGCCTAAAAATCCTGCAACCCCCCCATCAAAAATCAAATGGTCCACCCCTTATAGAAGCCGATGTTGACAACCTTACCAGAGGCAACAAAGGTTTTCAAGTTACTCCTGATAAGCAGATGCAGTGTGAAAAAAGGATGTGCGGGACATAGCAAATTTATTAAGCTACAAATGTTATACATAGCACTAAGCACCAGAGAAATCAATGCAAATGATACCACAGGCTAATTTGAACCATGACTGGTAAAATGCTCAGGTCTTAATATTTCCGTGCTCAACTGGTAAGAAGATTAATATTTAAACGGCGTGACGAGGACAAATAATGCCCCTAGTAATTCCGGATGGACCATATCTGACATTATTTAACTTCTAGCTACTAGCGCTATTTTTTAAACCGTGCGTGCATATTCATTATGCCATTTTACTCGAAAGGTTCTCAAATATCTCCCAGAACAAAAATATACATCCCCCTGAAAGGATAATACAAAGCCCAATTGTTGAAATTGAACATTCAAGCTCAACAAGAATTTTGCCAATTATGTTAACTCAAACGGCGCAATAAATTCACCATAAAGCTCAAAAGGAAACCTTCCCTTCCACTTAGGCCCAAAGAGAACCCCGTAAAAGTATTTTTTGGATTGGCCCATAGATAATATTCGGATCATCTGGTCAAATACTAAAATCGTGCCAAAAATGGTGAAATGGCCCAACAATGTGGCCTTCAAAACTCAAAAAGAAACCACCCCTCTCCTTTATTCCAAAAATGAGCTACGTATTTCCTCATCAAATACAATAATCGTGCCAAAACTGGTGCTTTCAACCCAAAGGTCTCAGTATATTTCACCATAAAGGGCAAATGCTACCCACACCCTCTCCCTGATACAAAAGAAATGTCCCCCCTGGAAACGTTTTTGAATGAGCCCACAGCTGGAATTGATCAGCTCATCGAATAGTATTACTGTGCCAGATTTGGTGCTTCTTACCCGAAGGATGCAGTCAATTTTGCAATAAACTTCAAAAGCTACCGAACCCCCTCTCCCCTGGGTCCAAAAACGTGCCCCCCCCCCCCTGAAAGAATTCCGAAGGGGCCTGTATCTGAAATTGATCAGCTCATCGAGTACTATCACTGTGCCAAATTTGGTGCTTCTAACGTAAAGGGTGTAGTCAATTTCGCCATGAAACTGAAATGATAACCACCCCTTACCCTTGAGTCTAAAAGATGTCTCCCTTGAAAGAATTCCGGTTGGGCCTATATCTGAAATTGATCAGCTCATCGAGTACTATCACTGTGTTAAATTTGGTGCTTTTAACTTAAACGATTTAGTAAATTTCGCCATAAAGCTAAAATGATACCCACCCACACCCCCTGGGTTCAGCAGTGGTCCCCCCTGAAAGAATTCCGGATGGGCCTATATCAGAAACTGCTCAGCTCATCGAATACTATCACTGTGCCAAATTTGTTGCTTTTATCAAAAATCGCACAATCATTTCACCATATTTCCGGACTATTTTCTTGTAGTAAATAATAAAGATGGTAAATTTAAAGCTCGGTGATAAATAATGAAGATGATCTTTTTTAACAATGACACGAGCATGGGACAAAGAAAAATTCTGAGTCCCCGACGGGAATCGAACCCATGGCCTCCCAGATACCGGTTGGGCGCTCTAACCAACTGAGCTGTAGCTTACGGACGCCTTATTGTTATGAACAATGCTTTTTGTTCTAAATTTATGCCGATTTTCCCTTAAATTAACTTTTGAGGTTAAGTTGGATCTGTTAATGTCAGATAGAGCAACTATACCTAATTTCATTATAAATCTATTTGGTCTCTACATATTTAAAAAAGACCTCAATTTCGAAGACAATGAAAACTCTTTTAATTAATTCTTTTAATTAAGTTCATCAGTAAATTGTTTCACTTAAGAACGTTCGCGCGAAAATCTTCTAACGTTGACTTTTTTCTAAAATTTTCACCACTATGAGTTCATGGGTTACTCATGTCAAAAGTGTAAAAAAATGGGATCGGAGGGTCGCTGAATTCGTTTCGGAGAGAGAATGTCCAAAAGATCGCCTTAAGATCTTAAAAATCGGCCTTCGTTTCTGACAATGGCGACTCTGTTTGTCCAAAAATGTCACAAATAAATCCATAAAATGCAATTTCTTGTCTAATCCATTAAGCAAATTGATTCAACTGATGATGTTCCTTAAGAAAATCTTATCATTTAGCGATTTAATACATTTGCACTTGCCTGGCAGTTGAAAGATGGGCAAGATTCGATGCCGCGTGGGCATGAATAACGTGCGCAGTAAAACAATTAGCGCGAACACAGGACCCTTGCTCATTAACAAATTCATTACCCAAATTTCTTGAGGGGGGTGTTATCTTGTAAAGCTTTAGAACTCTCAATATTGAACATCGATTCCTCTCAAACTTTTCAGGGATATTGAGGGATGATGGAATTAGTCGTTTTACTGGCAGCTCGCCGGTTACGGTGATGTTTCAAGTTCTCAAAGGTAAACTGCAGATAATGCGATTTTGTGTCCAAGTTTTCAGCTATAGAATAGCGCACCAAATTAAATGATTATATAACCTCAGTAGCGACAAATCATAAGCTCTTTTGTGCCCTGACAGAGAGGAATTCTCGAATTCAAACATTGCTAGAAGTTATTGGCTTCTACGAGTCGATAAGAAAGTAAAAATGTAAATCTAAACTTTGAAACATGCTATCTTCTTTTTGAAAGCGAGTTTTCAAATTCGCTTTTTTCAAGAATACACCAAGTTTGTGTTCCTCGTGAGTCATTCCTGAAATTCTGTATTTGCCGCTTCCGAAGACCTTCCATGTCGAATATTTATAACAACGTACGCTATATTCGAAGCTACAAATCTACTTATGATAATTTGCTACGTTCCAGCGAACGGGACAGAAAGCTGAGAACAATAACGCGTAATTACTTATACAGAACTTTAAGAAATATATTCTCATGAATAGTTCGTTTGCTGTCGGGCTTCAGTCGCCGCAGTTCGTGCAAGTAAATACATACATGAATTAATGATAGCAGTGTCCCGCGCAACTTTAATAGTAAAAACAGAAAAGAAAAGGAATGTAATGGCTGAGTGGCCAACATTTTAAAATACAACGAATTATAAATATACGGCCGCGCGGTAGTGATATCTTAACAAGTCAAATGCAATATATACTGGAAAACGAAACAATGTCTTCCATTCACATTCAGCGGCACGAACTCCTTGTAATGTTGAAGTGAATGGCAAGGATGTTTCCGCACACTGAATGGCATCAGAGCGGAGTTTTTGATCAGTACTGGCCAAAATCATAAGATAATCATAATTAAGTTTACCAATTAACCATACGACATGGTCATGTGAATGCTTTAGCATTCACTGCCACGTGATTTTCATTATTCAAAAGACAAGACTCTGTTGAACATTTTACCTTTTAATTGACTAGCTAACCCAAATACATCAAGTATGTTTTCTCTTTTACTGTTGACCTAACTACGATTGCAACTCAGAACAGTTATTACATGAAGTAGGTATGTATACCAAATGACTTTAGAAAAGTTACCAAGTGTTCGAAGCGCAAGTATTTTTAATCATATCCAAAAGGTTTCGTTTCCTAAGAACATCAGAAAGCACTTGGCACATTTACACCACCGTAAACTTCCAAAAAACTTTCCTATTATAAGCCACCAAATGCTAAGCTTCTTAGCATTTTACATCTTTATAGTATTTTCTGTTTGTTAATGTTCATTTTAGGACTGTTGTACTCGTTTCGTGTTTGGTATCGTTATGATTGGATAGTTTTACCATACCGGTTGTATCCTTATATGCCTGATCCGTGACTTTTTAAAAAGAAAATCATTTTGCCCAATCATTTTCAATAGTGATACCCGTCCCAAGGGCTTATTTTTGGAAGTTTCTATACTGCTTACATCGTACATTCTATTTTGAATTTAACTTTCACTCTAAACGTAGCAATCGATATGGTACAGAGTGAACTCAGTGTTCAATGTCAAACTTTGTTACACGTCACAGACTGGCTACAGATGCACTTAAATACTTGCAGCGTTGGCCCGGGGGGGGGATACTCCTTATTATGGTCTATACAGGGAGGCGGAATGAGGTGGACTTCACAGATTTAGGTACATAAAAGGGTAGGGGAATTTGTAATTTAGGTATTTAAAGAATTAAAACATTTCGAACAGACACACCTTATGGCTGTATCATACTCAATTTTCTCCAGTAATGTTGTTCATTTACTTCATTCCATGAGTTTAGAAAAGGAAAACAAAAAGTAGGTATATAAAAGGTGTGCGCTTTTTCAATAAAAGGTATACAAAAGGGGTACTTTTTCTGTCGAAATGGTATATGAAGGGGATGGACCTAGGGGTGGAGCCTTATCGTAGTATCGGGAGCGTTGGACGATAGGATAGCCTGTTTTACAAATGCCGTGGACAAATTCATCATTTGCGTTTACTTTAACCGTTCAAAACGAAAGCTCAGTGACATATAGCATATTGTGTACTTACTACCATACCATGTATATTACAGAGCGTTTTCATATGACGTCACGGCAGTCATATTGGTGTTCCAAAACAAAGACACGGCCGCCATATTGGTGTACCAGCCATTCATCCGAGGATAAAATCTATTTTTATGCAAAAATCGTCTTTTGTAAGCCAATATGGCCGCTGGTCACGTGAGTGAAAACGCTCTATAGGGGTTAACTTATATGCTTAGCTAATCTTAAACATAGCCATAAAAAAGCTCAAAATTAATATTGCTATATCTATAATAAAAGCTCTAGCGTGAATCTTATCTACTAACAGTTTTATCCATTTACTTTCACTTATCATAACTGTACATAATAAAAACTCTACGGCTTAGTATTTTAGCGATCATTGACCAAGAAATGTTCATTACTATTTCAAAGTCTCCGTTAAAACCTGCGTGAAAAACGAGATTGCTAATGTTTAAATCGAATACAGCAGAACAATTTATCCGGAGAATGGCGCAAATAAGTGTTGGTTTGCAATGTGTAATGATCATAACTTGGTCCTTATGAATATGGATGAGTGGGTACGCAGCAGGTTAGTAACACATCAAAAAAGTTTCTTAATCTATGTAGCTGTTTAGTTACTGGCCGTTAAAGGTCAATATAATAGGGCATTTCTATCATTTTAGTGTTGCCTTGACAACTGATGATGGCGATAACGGCGTTATATTAATCACTCATTTATGTCAACCGCCAAGCTGGCTGTGTAAAATGTAAAAACGGGTGCTTTAAATTTTTACCCAACTTAAGGAGACGGGACTCTTTACTACCAATTTGTTGCTAAGGAAAGTTTTTTAACTGTCATGTTTTGGAAACCAGGCCACATACGGATACGCTTTTTGCACAGGTCTGTTCCATGGAAGAGTTTCAAGTGACGGCCAGAACAGTGGCCAGAACAGAAAAAACTCAAACGGTGTATAGATTTGAAAATTAAAATAAGCGCCAATAGAAAAAGAACGTCCACATGATAATTTGACACATCGTTTTCATCAAATTCGTATTAAGGCTTAACAAACACTAATATTTTCAGACTTTCTGCAGTAGCATTTTCTTCTTTGTGTAAACGATAATTGCATACGTCAGATTATAAAGACGGCTACGTTATCTCTGATTCGTAAAAGAAATCAGAACTCTAAATTGTTTCTTCCGAGTTTTAGGGATTTTAAATTCTAACGCGCGGTTTGGGACTGACAGTAGTTTTGCGTCCGAAATGTTAAATTTTTCAAACCAGGTATCCCCCAAATAAAACTAACCATTTAGTACTAAAAACACTCCAAAATCGCTTGCCACAAAGTACAGTCTTCAGCAATCCCTAGTAGTTAAGAGTCTCCCCCTTAATGTCGATTATAAAAGTACGAAAGTACAAATTCAGGACTCAAGATTTCCAGAAAGAATCCTCTGATTATATTTAGAGTCTACACGCTATAAGTAACGAGACTATTTTCTAGTTCTTTGGCCCCACTAAAAGTAGCATATTAGCAGCAGTATAAAAAATCTATTATCTATCATAAGATTCCTCGATTGTTTCCTAATGATATTAACATATGACTCTGCGGATCTAGCATCTTGCCTAAGTTTTTTATGTTTTCTAAATGAAATGCTTACTAAACATCATTCAATCTTTAAGTGCTTCAAATAACTCACGCCAATCGTCTCCCTCTGTATGCTCGTGATGTGTTGCAGTAAAGTAACTCAACAAACTAGCACGTAGATTACCATCATCGCCACTCTACTGAAAAGTAAAGATAATTTTCACTGTTATAAGCAGAATTAGCTTCAACAGCACCTGTTTCCAAGAAGGTGAGTGAAGGATAATGTTGTTTCATGCCTCCCGGCCAATCCAGCGAGTGATAATGAAAAAATATACTTTACTTGTACTTTATTTCAAATAAACCAAACACAGACAGGAATCTCAACTGGTAGGAATCTGACTAGTTGGGTGAGCCGGCGGGAGTAGGGTAATACTCTGTCAGTCAATGGACATTGGTAAGAAGTAAATCTCAATCCCAATAGAGTGGGTAAAAGGTTCAAAACGAACACTTTTAAAGACTTCAAACCTATTTTCTTACAAATCTTACCACAGCAGTTGGCTTATTTGCTCCTTCATCGTCTTCTTTAGTTCTTTGTTCCAATTCTTCTAAAGAAGAATCAATCGCTGTTTCGTCTTGCATCAGAGACGCGTCAACTGTCTTTTTAAAGGTAGTTTGACTGTCTTGACTTACGACTGTCTTTGTAGTTGAACTCGACGTGCTCTCCTCTCTGTCGTAGCTCTTATGTACGAAGGTACTCTGCTCTTTTTGTGATGAAAAAGACGAGAACTCGGTTCTTGTCACTGCAGTGGATGATTCCTTCTTAGCAAAACTGCTAGTGGTCTCTAGACTTGTGGAGGTATCTTCTTTCGTCGTGGGCGTGCTTGTTGTTGGCGACTTACTTTGGGCAAAGAAAGATCTAAAATGCTTAAGCTCTTCATCCAGTTCCTGCTGATTGAGTAAGTATACTGGTCGATTGGGGTCTAGGACCTCCAGGCTTCCCGAGGGACTCTCGTAGTCTTTCAGAACTTTCTTCGAGGCGTCGGATTTCTTTGCCATGCGGATCACTTGCAGGCGGGTCAATCCCCGCATCCCTCGAGCTTCCCGCTCTTCCGGAGTCAAATCTTCATCATCGTCGCTGTCTGATTCAGGATGTCTTGGAGGTTTTGGTTTGATAACCTATTGAAAATGCAAAACAACTTCTCCTTTAACACCTTTTTCTATTACATACCAGCTCCAATATCACATGTATGTTTCGCATTAATTCAGTTTCTGTAAACTGTGCCCTCTACATTAAATTCGTTCCCGATAGATGTTTTTCTGTACCTTTGCGTATATAGGTTCTGCCTTTGGTTCCTCCTCCAGTTTTGACGGGACCTGTTGAACTTCAACTGTAACGGACTGCCTTACTCTCTCATACAAAGGATCAAAACTCTCTGCGGAAGACTCCAGTGATCGTCTTTCCTCCAGTACAGGTCTGGCTTCCGGTCTCAAAAGAGCTTCTTCGATTTCATGCGTCGATTCTCTGCCATTCAGTTCAATGTCGTGGTCTTTGTCGGGTTGTTCTTCAATAGTGCCAGTAACTAAACGTTCCTTCTCTTGCTCTCGATACTAGCGGAGAAACAAAGCAGTAGGGCATGTTAAGTGTGTCCATGTTCTTTGATTTGAGTTAAGACTAATTAATATTTTTCCAGCAACGGCGACTGAAAAGCTACAAATGGAACCTTCATGGCTCCCGAAATTGAAAGGAGTGAGTTTAGTGGCGCTACAGTCTGCACCCATGGAGAAAACTAGTTTAGACACGTGTATATCTCGCAAGTATGTTAGCTCACAAGAGTGCAAAAATATTTTCCCCTCTCCACCTTGTCATTTTGTTTAAAAGAGTTGTCAATGCATCCTGCATTTAACACCAGAAAGACGCTGACATGATGAAAGGTTAGAAGAACAAACTACTTGTACGTCAGGTTAGTTTTATGCAACAAATTTATTAATCACGAATAGAAATAGCTTTGATCATTTTTGATTGCGTCAAAGGAGAGACAAAGATGGATAACTAACTTTGACACAAGTGTCAAAGGTATAAGCAAGTCCTTTGCATCATCTTTGACAAGGATTTGAGGCACGTCAAAGTAACTAAAGATTTGACGCGAGACAAGGGTACCTTTGACAAGACGGCCTTTGCCGCGATCAAAGGTACATCAAAGGCTTGACAAAGACGGCCTTTACCACCTTTGACCCAGGTCAAAGGTACAGGTCAAAGCCAATTGTTCGTGCCATGGGAGGTCGGGTACCGAGACTAAGAAATATGACAGTAATGAGTCCCGCCCGTTATATGAGAAGAGAGCTAGCTAATAAAGACTAATAAAGTATGAGCCTCTCGTAAACTTCTCGCAACCAACATTGTTTAACATGCCAAACGCCTACAAACAAAGAAAAATATGCGTCGTTGTATAATGTTTGATACTACTGTTTGTGTTTTATTATTAACTTAGCTTAACTGGCCAAAGAATTTCACACGTTTTTACCTTACATCTATATATAAGACTCATGCGGAATATTTTTCTTACCCCTGATGATGCCGTAGATCGGCGAAAGCTCGGATTTTAGGATTTTAGGATTTTACCATTTTACAGTAGTGTAAGGCCTCAATTGAACTTTTGTAATTTGTATTCTAAAATGCTACTGAAGGACAACATTCAACGTTAATGAGAAGTGTATTTTTATTAGATACCTCCAGTTGCTCCGGTGGTTTTTCTACCCACAAGTCGCCTCCTTGTACCCAGTAACTGCCTCGTCGTCCTCGTTTACAATAGCAACAGCACTGCCTAAATGCATCACGGACCTGGAAATGCAAAAGAAACAAAATAATTTCTCAAAATTACACCAGTAGTCATTGCGGAGCAATTATTACAACAGTGATATTAAACATCCTGAAGATTATCAAGATGAGAATATTTTAATGTTCTTTAAACTCAGCTTACATCTTGATAATGACAATATTAATAATAATAACAGTGATAACAATAATAATAATAATAATAATTTTTTATTTCTATAGCGTAATTTTTACTGATTAACCAATAGCGCTTAATAAAACTTATTAAATATTTAGGCATGACGTTACTAATATGATAAAATATTAAGATAGAAAAATAAACCTAACAAAGATCTCAAAGGAAGCATGGATTGCTAGATATATGGCGACGAGAATAAAGCACGGTATCAGATTCATTTAAAAGAATGTCAAACACTATTAGCTTACCTGTCTGTCCATGATCACATAAAATAATAGTATCAAAAAGCCCTGAAATCAAAGAATAAAAACTTGTTTCACATACCGTTAGTGCAATAATCAGGCCAGATCTCTCTTGTGTTTCAGATAATTGAGTTGCAGTAATTAAAAAGAAAACTTTCAAACCTCACCGTGATTACGCAGCATATTATAAACAAGACACACAGCAGTGCTTTCCAAAAATAAGTGAGCAAAAGAATGCCAACCAGCCACGTGATTATAAACATAAGCATCAGGATGATACAGTAACGAATATGGACTCTGAAAAAATAAATGTTTCATTCAGAACACCAGGCTTGCTTTAAATGGACTGTAGTTCTTGCAAATAAGAATTGTTAGCACTATTTTACTTATACTTTAAATACTGAATGTCATGTTCCAATGACAGGGTTTGTGTATCAGTCAGTACCTGAATCGTGTTTTTTTATAGTATCCTTTCAGCCTTTGCCTTGGTAATCCAGTTATCGCTCGCCATACTCTCACGAAAATAATGCACGTGACCTACAGAAATACAACATGTCAGCTATTCACTAAAATATCCATAATCTGTTATCTTAAAATAATGAGACGAAAGCAGTATTATAAAAGTTTAATTGTTTATGATTTCTTGCCATATACACAATATGTAAAAATAATAAAATAGAAAGGATGGCTGGATTCATCCTAAGGTTATTCTCCCGTATTTTGCAATGAACGTTAAGTATTGTAATTAAGACAAGTGACCCTAGCTGTTATTAAAATAAATGCTAAACAAAACAAAATCACAACTAATAGAAATAAAAGTGAAGTTTAGAAAATGAAGGAAAAATGAAAAAGTAGTTTTTAAAAGCTTTAGCAATGCTCTTGTTAAACCAAAGGAAAACGCCAGAACATAGATTGCCAGGTTGAACTGTAGTCACCTCACTGTCACCTTTTGAATGATTTTTCGGTAAATTTAAAAGAAACGACTTAGATATGTGAGATACATTACCACAAAGAAAATTATCGCCGGCACAAAGAACACCCATATCAAAGGATTGAACAAAGACATCCAGCACCTGAAGGAAACAACGTTCAGGTTTAATTATTGCTGCGTGTTTTCTGTCGTCCTCAAAATTCTGAAACCTACACTACAAATCTCACGATGCCATTTTTTATAAAAGCTGTGAGCCACACATTAGCAGTAGCAGAAATTAAATTAATGGGATACTACCTCTAAAATAAGCCTTGTATATTAACAGTAAAACTGAATGTGATATAGAACATGCGCAATTATTGCTCTGAAATCCTAACGATAATTTTGATAATTGAATCATCTCCAGTTTGCTGTCGTTATTTTTGTAGTTTGAGATTTAAGAGTGAAGTATAAGAACAATACTTACGACAAGTAGCTCTCGAAACCGGAAAGCTTGTTCATAAACCACGTGATCAGCATTGGAATTCCAGGTAGACCTTAAAGGGAATAACAAAGGAGTTTTGCCATCACTGAGTTTAGAAGACGAAGCTTCATGTAATGGTATTGAACTGAAACAACAAAATTATGATATGTAATTGACTCACCCCAGCCAAGCAAGAAATATCCAATCCAGAACTTCTTCTTTGGTCCATTGTCCGTGTCCCAGATTCTCATGTAAACACTCTCAGTAAGGATCCACGAAAAGGCGCACAGGAAGAAATAATGCACCAAGAATGAGAGGAGGTTACACAACTCCTATAAGCAACGAAATCATGTCAATGTCTGAAGTTACCTTAATAATTGAGCAAATTAAGGCTGTGTAATAACTTTTAAGTCATCTTAATTCACCAAAATTATAGGACGAAACAAGAGTTGACGTTAAGGAAGCTTGTAAGTGTGATTCGAAGCCTAGTGGCTCGTTCTTCAACGCATAACTGAAGCATGAACCGTCTAAGAGGGTTGGTCAACTTTAAAGCCGGCGTACCGTGCTCTGATCACCTGACCATTGCTGGGTCAGTAGTAGTTCAATTGGTTAATTAATATGCATTACAGTAGTGATCGTCTTGCTCTTACCAAGTCGTTATAAGAAGCCAGACCAAGTAGGATTAGAGCAAACGTTACAATTATTGAAGCACAGACGCACATATGCATCACCCATGTACGGTCGGGCTTCAACCATCTACAGCACAAGCAAACAAAACGTTCAATAAGCCTTCCAGGCGCGTAGGAGGGGGGAGGCTTCGAGGGGTTCGAATGAACCCCATTTGGAGGTCAATAATGGAGGACTGAAAACACAAACTGTTGACTTTCAGCTTTTAGCAAATAGTGGGGGAATGGAAACAAACTTTGAGTGTTGCAGCTTTTAAATTACCCTGCAAGAAAACGCTAAAAGTATGTATGCATGAATGTATCAAGTTAAGGTGGGGTTACACCCGATTTTGAGTGAAATTTTAAGAGGTTTAAGGAAGGGATAGAAGAAAGAAAATTATTTTTGAAACACCAACAGACAGTTGACCCCCACGCAAGAGCACCAAAGGTTGTCAGGGGACTGTTTGGGTGTCCATATACTATTTTTTTAACTTCAAATTCTAATTTTAAAATCACATTAAATCTCTAATATTTCTTATTTCTCCAAATTTTATTAATCCTTTGAGAAAAACTATCTCTTCCCAAACATCCCCAAAAATCACCAAAAAATTTACAAAACACCGCTAAACATAGCTTTGTGAAGTGAACATAGAGTTTCTGGATTACTTGAAACGCGGACGAGATATTCGCATTAAACCAAGTTTAGCGGTGGAAAAACAGGCTTCAGGAAAGGAAATATCGGAAATATTGTTGTTATGACTAAAAATACCTGTTATTTTGCACTCCATCGAGTTTGAAATATTGACGTGCACAATGCTGAAAATAGTATTTCCGGGCCTCTAGATTTCAAAATATTCTGCGGGGAACAGGCCCCCAGACCACCCTAGAGGTTAGCGCCTTCGGCGCTCGTATTTAATAACCCCCTTAGTAAATATTCCTGTCAATACGAACACCCTTCCAAAAACCTCAGCTACGCGCCTGCTTCCTATACAAAATCGAGAATTAGCTTCAAGCCACTAATCATAAAAATACATTCACTTAGTAAGACGAGGGCAACATTAATATAATTTTCATGATTACTTTCTTTATTTTGAACTGAAACCCTTGTTAGACTTACATGTTACAACTAATTTAATGAACAAAATTGAACAAAACGTGACAATTTTTCCGGGACGACAGTCAGGGTAGTAAGTACCAGCTTTTGGCAAATTCTGATCCCAGAAGTTGCAATACAACTGCTCGCGCATTGATAGCAGATCACCTTTCGAAGTACTTCCGAGTAAAAAAAAGAAAAGGAAAAGGAAAAAGAAAATCGGTAATTTGACGAGGGATTCAACGAAGATTTGTCATAAATGGTCCCTTGGTTAAAGAAACCAGAGGTTACTTCAAAGCTGTGCTTTGATAAACGAGAAATGAGATTATATGCTGATTGCGATAATCGATTTAAGGGTTAGTACAATTAATAATAATAGTAATAATAATAATAATAATAATAATAATAATAATAAATAAATTTGTAAAACGCTAATGAAAGGTCATATTCAAGGGCGGTTTAAATCAAATAGAACTATGAAAAGCAAGTAAAAATAAGATCTGCTTAACTATAGAACATAAGCGACCTTAAAAAGATATGTTTTTAATCGATTTTAATCGGGCGCAGGTAAAATCTTCTTGTAGGCTTTCGACTGATCATATCTTTAAAATAATTTGTAGACGAGAAGTAGCAGTATGAAATGAACTCTGAACTTTACTGGAAGCCTGTGGAGGTCGACAAGAGCAGAAGAAAAATTCAATTGTACAGAAGATATACTTACGGGCTCAAAATTAAGAGAATGAAAAAGGTTATTCCAGCAAATGCGATTATGATCCAACAAGCGATGTAAAGACAGTGGATGAAGTCACTTAGTGGTGCTCCTGTCTGCAGAAATAAATTAAACGTGTAATGTAAATACAGTTATCAAAACAAAGTGTTGAACGCCAACATCAAACCTTATAAAACATTCAGAAATGAACAGTTTTACCTCTCTGTCCCTTTCCCTTCATCAGTTCGTGTCGATCATTTATTCACCCGGAAGTGGTTGCGATCAAATCAGTACTTACTCTAAGTTAAGTCAAGGCGTTCAGACACGAAAACAATTAGTCCGTTTTAGGTGTTTTTTGACATAACATGTTTTGTTAACTGGGTTATAGACACGAAAAATAACGCCCAGCGCCATATTTTATTCAACGGGGCAAAACGCAACGATGATACGGTAGAACTGCTTTTGAAACTGTAACCCATCAAAATAAGATGCGATTGCAAATGAAACTACGTTCGTGTAAATGGGGCCTAGGCAGCGTTAAACAAACGTACTTTGTGGTCCTTGATGCAACGCATTTTGTCTTGTCGAGTAGCTGCATAATAGCACTTACTTATCATTTCTATGTAAATGTAAATACTTACCCTTTCCACTTTGGGAGGAAGAGCTCTGTTCCGTAACACTGCGAAATTAGTCATGTGATCGCACCGACAAGTTGTTCGCATGCGATTGTAGGAAGAAGTGTTACAACCCTCCTTAGACCATCCCCCGTGCGGAACATTCCTAGAAAAAGAATTTTTTTAGCACGTTTAACACCATTTGTTCTTTAAAAACACCATAAAGTATTAATAGAAGTAGCACAGAAAACAAAGCTATCGATCTGAAGTTCATGTTACGTTATACTTACATATTAAAGTCCCAGAATGCACAAATTGGTTCATCACCATCGAGCTGAAATTAATAAATCCCACGATAAATTAACTTTTGATCGACAAGCATATAACTTAAATTCTTGTGGCCATAAACATTAAAAGAGAGTGTTAACTTACATCGACCTCTTCCAAGTTACTTGAGGCGATAATGACTGGGTCGGTTAATTTTGAGGCTGGTTTTGGGTCCGTAGAGACAGAAATCACTGCTGAGTTGATTTCAAAGGCCATGCCTTTGTCACTGTACGCACTGCAAACGTCAAATGGCACAAATTAACTTCACGTGCTCAGTTGTTCAAAGCAAGACAAGCATCAACTTCAAGTTCAGTTTATAAGCTATCATTTCTCTGTTTTTGTTTGTTTTTTCAACATTATGATCTTTTGACCTTGCCAAAGTGTTACTCAGAATTAGCAGTTAAAGCTCCTTTTAAGCTACAGAATAAAAAACAATAATAATTAATGCCTTTATAACTTTTGGGCCCGCATTATTTCCAAGAACAAACAGCGTCAGCATGTAATCATTTATCTCTATCAGAAATTTATAAGGTGTTGAAACGTGTAATGCGTGCTTTCAGCGTTGGGATATTCAGTTTTGCCAAGTACCATATTTACAGGGACGGCCCACTTTTAAGCCCAAACAAATATTCATAAATTAGGATAGGATAGGATAGGATAACTTTATTTATACACGGTTTTTCCATCAGTCAATTAAGTTACTGGACTATCTACCTATCTAACTAACTACAAAAATTTAATAACAACAAATTCAAATAAAAAAAGAAAAGTCTGCTTTTCATGGAGGCCGTGTCTAAAATTTACTTAAAATTAAGATATTACTTCAAACTGTGCCGACTTAATTTAGATTTGAAATCGGCCAGTGAAGATGCTAGTCTTAGGTCTATAGGTAAGTTGTTCCACAACTGAGCTCCGCTGTACGAAAAACTTTTCTTGAGATAATCAGTTCGAGGTTGTGGAAGAACTAATTTGTTTTCGGTATTCCTTAAACGATAAGCACTAATTAAAAATGACAACATAATCAAAAAAGTAAAAGAAAAGAAAAAACAGCCAAAAGAAACAAAAACAAAACAAACTTACTAAAGCACTAAATGCAATAAAAGAGAGATTAGACAAGCTATGTTTAGTTTCTGTGGCTAATTCATTCGTTTCTCTAAACGAAAACCGTCAAAGGAACTTCGGCAAATTTGACACTGCTGACTTCAGCCATTGCTAATGACTTCAACCAATGAACTTACCTTGGCTTAAAACGAGAGACGTACGACTTGGGGCAGAACCTTATTAGAGATGCTACATCCCCTTTTCTCGGATTTTCCGTTAGCCCTTCACAGTTTCTCGAAACTTTGCAAATTGTTTTAATGTTGAAATTTGTCATATTCCATTAAGAATTTTGCGTCGTAATGTAAACACAAGCAATTTTACACCACTGATTTTTAACATTTCCCCAGCAGGCGACACACGTCGAGCTTTTATCAAGTTAAAAAATCTCGTCAATATCGGATGTGAGAACTGAAAATACATGTGATTTTATATTTGATTCAGATTTATTTTTTGACGAAATATCTCGTGGAGAATGCTAAAAATAGCATTTGCGAGACTCTAGATTTCAAAATTTTCTGGGGGAGCATGCCCCAAACCCCTCTAGAGGCTCGCGCCTTTGGCGCTCGCTTCTGTGAACATCACCTTAAAAATTCTTTTTTTTTTAGCCCCCCCCCCCCCCCCCCCCCCCACTTCAAATTACGCTCTGCCGTCCCTGTATTTGGAAACACGAAGACTTTGTACGCGAATACTTTATACACGTAATGACACACGCAACACCATTTTCGGTTTTGTGGTAAGAAACTTGAATTCCGACCTAAACGCCGCAAATTACTAACAGCGACTAAAGACATTCATAAAGTGTATACAAGTGAACTTCTCCAAACTACTGAATGATGATGAAACGGAAGAATTTAACCAAATTTAACTTGATTAAACCAAGCTTGTTCAAAAAGATTATGTCATTTAGCACGAGTTAGCGCGCGCTATAAATTTAATCAAAGAATTGCAATTTTGATTGGTTGATTTTTCTAGTGATTTTCCAAATATGGTACTAAATGGAAACGAATGTGCATGCGCTTTACCCAATACGAATCAGTTACACGTTTCAACCGTCATGGGTTTCTGTCTCCAGTCAGCAGCCATTTTAGCCTCTGGGTGAAACAAGTTCAGTCATTTCTTGGTTTGCATGTGACGTCATACAATTCTAAACTCAAAATTGTGAGGTCTCTAGAATTTTTATCTACACTTGGTTGAAGATGACCTAGAAAAAAATCGTTTTCAGTCCTATAGTGTCTTTCGCTTTGAAAATACAGCATTTTGAATTACCGAGTTTCATCGCAAAAGTGAATTTCAGATGGTTTGGCTGATTTGCAGCGGCCATGTTGGTGTACCAAAGTTGTACACCAACCTGGCGTCTCAGTAGTTGCGTGGAAACGTTTTGTCAAATAACTCAGAAACGGCGTATCACAGGGACCTGAGTTTTTCAGTGTTAGTCTGTTATAATATTTCATTTTAATATTTTCATTTTTTCATTTTATCTTGGCTTCTTTCCCTGAACGGTTTCTAATTTTTTACATATATAGCGTGAAAATGCTATTAATGTTTACAAAGTGTCACCCACCTTTCATAAGAAAGAATCCTTGTGAGTGTTCTGTACAAGAAACCGGCAATTCTTATTCCTTTCTTGTCTTGAGAAACATAAAAGGAAAACAGACATAATAAGACAGAAACTTCCACATGATTTATAATAACTCTATGAATGGAGTAATTAACATAGCTAAAAAAATGAATACCTGAAATTTCCCAGGCATGGCACGCTGTGTCAAACTCACCCAATAACTATGTACGCCAGCAGTTTTATCGGTCATGGACATTTTAATACTAATACTAATGGCCTTCTTATTGGAATACACCAAACTAAACAAATTACTTTCGTCGATCATACAATGTATATACCTTCTCTTTGATTAGAAATAAATCAATAAAAATACTCTTTGAAGTTAAAGTTGACCATCTCAAAGTATCATATATAGGGTTCGTTCATATTCTTGTTTTCGGTCTTCGCTAAACTTTTCCATGCTGTGGGAAATGGGGATCAGAATCTTGTGTACAGCAAATAAAGCAAATGAACGTTCTGCTGACTTACCAGCATCCATGGATTTGATTGTCGTCCGACTTAACACCACGAACGTGGTGACATTCCACTTCTCTTGAACCTTTGCTAGTTCGGACCACTCATAGTTTGGAAAAATGATGTCTTTTGAGATACTGTCAGGGTCAGCTGTACCAGCACCCATAACTGTCACCCAAAGATATTAAAATAACAAGATTGTGTCATGTAAGAATTTTTACACTCTTTTTCATAAGAATGTGTAAATTTGCAACCGATACGGAACCAAAAGTCATTGTTGTTATTTCTTTTCTTTTCATGTTTTGAGCCTTAAGATACGAGACTGATATGAATGTGACCAGGAAATCTAGCCTATAGCCGAGAAACCATTTTGTGCTGTATTGTATCAAATTCCTTTGACATGCGTGTCTGGCTAGCCTAAGATTTTAGGTTTAAGGTTCTTAGAAAATAGCGAGTGTACGTCACCACGCATTCTTAAAGCAGTTAATATGTATTTCGCAGTTAATATGTATTTGCACATTACTCACCAACGTTCTCAGTTATAAATAGTTCTAGATTCCTGCCTCCCTCAAAGGAAGCTACCCGCGCAGCCTGGAGACCATATGTCTCAAGAACCCTTATGAACTTTGATGCCGTCTGCAGCAACTGTAAATAAAAGTCAGAACTATAAGTTAAGGAATTCTTCATTAACATGTAAAACACTTAAACTTTTACGTTTCTATAAAGTGCTCAAGGAATTGCGCGCGCTGTGATTGGTCAATTCGAGTTCATTATAGCTCCATAAACCACGCGGCTTGTGTCACGCGCAGTCACGCGCGTGCTTCAGCGAGTTATAAAAAAACGGCACGCAATGCATGCAGAAGCGATGACGTTTCACAAGGGGTCTTGAAGAATTTTCAGGAAATTTGACAGAAAATTTAAAGAAAGTTAATAAAAATAGCTGACAACATCTGTGTTGAATGATTGTTCGACAAAAGTTGCGTTATGTTGCAGGGAGATATCCGATACTGACGACATATGATACAAGGTCAAATGCTGTCTTGAAATTGTTGAGCCCTTTTGTTTAAAAAAAAATTAAAGATTTCTGTTTACTAAATCTAATGAAACACATCAAATATAATTGGTCTCTTTCGCTTATACTTAGAATTAGTCCTTTCTAACTGCCCGGGAGTATTTTGCTTTAAGTTCTACGCAGTGCTGTCTTGTTGAGTTAAACTTTATTTCTTTTCTACTGACGTTTATTCCTGAACAAGTTCTGTGTTGAATGACTGTTTGACAAAAGCTGCGTTATCTTGTAGCGCGACATCCGATACTGACGACATACGATACAAGGTCAAACGCTGTCTTGAAAATGTTTAGCCCTTTTCCTTTAAAAAACGTAAAGATTTCTGTTTACTAAATCTAATAAAACACATCAAAAATAATTTGTCTCTTTCGTTTATACATAGAATCGTCCCGGGAGTATTTTGCTTTGAGTTCTACGCCGTGATTTCTTGTTGAGTTTTACTTGAATTCTTTTCTACTGACGTTTATCCCTGAAGTTAGTTCCCAATCCTATTCAGTTCTAGAAAGATCGGTCGATTGCAACAGACAACAGATCCCGTCCACTCGCACGACGACAAGAACAAGAACAAAAACCATGCACCTAGTTCCCAATGCTCTTCGGTTCAATTCAGGGAGTAATCGCGCTCACACCGTAACACCAAAAATTTCATAAATTCCATCGCTTTTCCGCTTTACAGCATTAACCGATGACGTCATTCTATGACGTCATCGCTTAAAAAGGGGCCCAGGCTCTCGTTATGACCACTCGGTCAAAATGGCGGTCACAAAATTATCAGGATTTGTATGAAACTATTATAAGTAAAATTGATATCAAAAGAAAATATAATAAACGGCCAGTAAAGTTTATATTTCACATCATATCATGGTTCACTATGCCGGTGATGTTTCTTAACTGTCCTAATGCATTTAAGCCGCATTTAAACCGATTTTTGTAAATTTATGTTTACTCTTACCAAACATATTGCAAGGGAGAACACTTGCTATGCTCTCAACACTCCACACTGCCCGAAAGGAAGCCAAAAATTGCCTTTAATCAGTTAATGCAAACCACGCACTAAAAATTAATATTCCCTGTATCGTTTTGTTGAAAAAATAGTTCTATCAAAATATGGAAAGGCAAAGTTCAATTCCTCATACAAACAACTTCTTCGCTCTAAAGTCGCCGGAATACCCAGAGGATGTGTTCTGAGCCCTCCGTGACACGTTTAAAAATATTAATTTCTTTATGGAACGGCACCCCAACAAACAAACCCTCAAGAGGAAGGCAGTGATGTTGAAACGTCGGATTCAAGTTTCTCTTTATATACTACCCACAACCAGAGAATTAACATGTTTAATGAGAGAACGAGAGTACAGTGGCGCTGAATGTGCGTAATCTTTGTACATCTCTTGCCGTCCGGTCTGCAAAACAACAACGTAGGTGAAAGTCTTCGTGTTTTGTAACCACGACAGTTCTGCTTATGTTTTTGTTTGTACGAAGAATTGAACTTTACCCCTGCGTATTTTGCTGAAACTAGTTTTTAAACAAATCGATACAGCAAAGATGGATTTTAAACGCGTGGTTTGTAATGAGCGAGTTTTACACTGCGTACTCCGGCGAGTGTGAAATTGTAACGATAGTCTTGCTTATCGCCCTCCCCAATAGAGAATAAATTTAACTAATACATGACTAAGGTGTCCACTCTCTACAGTCAATATAATGGAGAAAGCCCAAAGTTTGCAAATCATGTTAATATTTTAGGTAACAGTAAACATAAATTATAGTGTCACTACTCCAAGCAAGGCCATCCAAGCAAATTCTTTGCAAATTGACCAATAGCATTTACGTGTTGAAACGACAAAAACTGAGACAAATGTATTGATTCTGTGGTGTGCAGCTTGCTTGGATCGCTTATTTGTCAAAAATTTATTGTTAACATCCGAGATTTTCATTTATCAATTTGCAAAGAATTTGCTTGGGTGGCCTTGGTTGGAGTAGTCGTACTGTAAAAAATCGGTTAAAAATGCGGTTTAAATGCTTTAGAACAGTTAAGAAACATAACATAGAGAACAAATGATGTGAAATGTAAACTTTTCTGGTTGTTTACTATATTTTCTTACGACATTTGTTTAACACAAATCCTGATAATTTTGTCGTCGTCATTTTGACCGAGTGGTCATCACGTGAGCCTGGGCGCCCGGTGGTTATAATCCACGCGGCTTACTTCATGAGTTTGAGCGTGGCAATTTCTTTAACATAAAAAAAAAACTTGCTCCTCGTGCCTTGTTGAATTTTTAAGAACGCTCGAGAAGTGCGTCAGTACTCGGCTGCGCCTCGTGATTCTCTATGCACTTCTCGAGTGTTAAAAAACTCCCGCGTATAACTGTATAACTCAACAGTGCACTCGGACGCGTTTTTTATTTCTTTAATACAGCACCTTTTGAGCGACAATGAACTCCTGTTCGTTATTCCGGTGAAGAACATAATTTGCCACGTTGAGAACATGCTGGTAAAGAGAGAAAAATAACTATAAGAAATAAGACAAAACATACATGGTGAGAAGATCAATAAGACAAAAAAAAAACAGTTTGGCATCACCAGGCAGTTCTTGTTGTTGTTTTTTTATTTATTTACTAATAGAACCCGGTCAATATTGCTACATATGGACCTCACGCCTGGGCAATAAAAAGTGCATCCTGTATTAAGGAGGCCCTGTTAGGGGTTTTGGGGATAAGGGATAACAGGAAAAATAATTATGGGGATAAGGGATAACGGGAAAAATATTTAAGGGATAAGGGATAAGAAGATTAGTTTAAGGGATAATTGAAAACTCTACCCGAGATATTTTTGGGGATAACGCTGTTGATACTTTCAGGGATAAGGGATAACTGTGCTCCGAATTAAAGGGATAAGGGATAACCGGACCCCCCCTAACAGGGCCTCATTAAGATCAACATCAGACAAACATAGCTCTAACCTTAACCTCGGTGGAACTGTGAGCACCATCTTGGTTCTCTTTTGTCATATAATCAACAATAAGTTCCAGTATTTCCGCGCTTATAACAACATCCCCTGCCATCATTGCATAATCTTCATTCGGTGTTGACAACTTCCAGAGGTTTTCCAAGCTTGTTAAGATATTCTTCTCTGTATTGTCTTTACTAGTGATGCTAGTTGTGTACTGCTTTATCTGTAGGCGAAGCAATGTACAATGAAAATGCCATATCAATGACTGACAGATAATGACATTTAAAAAACATCTTAAGGAGGGAACCACACTTCATCACAAACGACATCAGCGGTGCCCTCAAAACTAAAAGAAATTAAACTACAAAACGCTATAAAAAGTCGTTTTGCTGCAAATTTTCCTTATTCCATGATCTTAGCTGCGCGAGCGCATTGGAAATCTCAGTGTTGTCCAAGTGCCTTAGTTGGTGCAGGTGGGTGGGCTTCGAGGACATTTCTGTGTCGCGTGTTTCAACTATGGGCATTAATCAAAGCTGATCATTCAATGTGTAGTGTTAACTACCCAGAGCGACAGATGCTGACGATTAGAACTGAATTTCTTCTTAGTGTCCAATACGTGACACATGCCGGTTCTGCAAAACCTGTAACGGATTCGAGTTGAAAATACTGCTAATTAAAATGGGGCTTTATTCTGGTATTGCAGAAAGTCAATCTCTCAAGGTGGCAAGGATTTATTTGACTCGCCAAGAATGCCTTGCTTGTTACGATCCTTCGACCAATGGATGTAATGCACGTAACTCCTGGATATTTAAAATGTTATACATTTCCATTAGTCCTTTGTAAATGTCCAGCTAGACATTGAAGAATGAAGACATACTGCGAGAGTTTCCAGTTAGCTTCAGTTTTGATTTACTGGTGTTTACAGTGAGCTTGCATCTGTGACAGTAGAGAATTAGAAATAAACTTAGGAAATAAGAAAAATAAATTGTTGCTGTTTGGTCTTTTGAAGTTACTTGTTAAAATGTTTTGTTCATGATTCGTCACTATGAAAACATAATAAAGTAAATGATACAACTCGACATCATGGTTCAATTAGAGTCCTTTAAGTTATTTTTGTGGTGAATACGGTGACGCTCTGACGAAATACGAACTAGCCGTAACTACCTCTATCAGGTGCATTATATTTTTGAAGAGTGCGGCTAGGATTTGAAGTATGTTTGTTGTCATCTTTATGATGTATATTGAAACGTAAAGCACTCTGTGAGTCCAACAAGTATGTACGCTATCGATAAAAGCATTTTTAAAACTGACCTGGTTTCTGAGACTGTCAAACTCATCACTTTTACAGTTTGTGTAGTCAGGATAGTACCAGTCCCCCTCCGATGAACAGTTCCGTTTAGCAAATCCTTAAAATAAAATCAAACTTAAATTTTAAAAACAAGGAAAAACTCTCAGACCGTTGGTTTGATTTCTGCATTTCTCCGTTTAGATAGATAGATAGATAACTTTATCCGTTTAGCAGAGATATATGTGTCAGGAAGATATCATTTGAAATTAATGAATTAAGCAGGTGAACTGAAACTTTGTAATGCGCCAAAAGTACATTGTCCCTAACAGTAACAGCACGTCAGTGTGACTTTGACAAACCTTTAGCTCCCCTAGGACATGGCTGGACGTCAACATCGCCGTATACAACGTCATTCCATGTGACATTCTCAAACACAGACGAACAACCTAAAAACAAGAAAGTAAATTAAAAATCATGAAACAGTTTGCGTGTTGAAGTTGATGCTTATGTCGTATCGAGGGGTGTCATCATAATATTTCAAGTAATGCCATTTCGTTCATTTCATAACAGGCTTTAGTCGCTTATAAACTCAATCAAATGCTTCACCTTAAAATTCAATGAACAATGAATTATTCGTACAAGCGGTTGAAATCTCTTACTATGCAAAGCATGCCACATTAAGCGTCTCACACCTTCATGGAACAATGGCTTAAACGCCAGCCGTGAACTCTGCCTTTTCTCCATAGTACTGTCTCTGTTTCTGTGTCCTTTTATGTATTAATGCTAATTACTCTGATTACTACCTTCTAGTATATAAAATCCGCGCTATGAATGTTTCTTTTAGTCTGAAGAGGGTAAAGAATAATACCGAAATATAACACGAAGAAAACGTTACTTGTATCATTTGTCTATATCAATAATAGGCAAAATGCAACAGCTCAGATTAACCTTTATACTCTTGTCTATATACTAAAATTAACAGCGGGTAATGGGATTTGACTGTGTGGTAAATTTATGCAGTTACGGCACGATCATGCATAATAAGTTGACATGTCATGTTTATCTAAGGCATGTCATGTTTGGTCTAAGTTCCAAGTCGCTATCGACGTTGTTCCATGGAATGCAAACAGTTTCCAAGTTTTCCTAATGATATAATAATGTCATCTCATGTTACAATGCAAATTCATGTCATGTCACGTCATGTCATGCCAAGTCACGTCAAGTCATGTCGAATATTATTTCAACCTTCCCCCTTTTTCCGATTTCTTTTTTTCTTCTTTATTGTAAATATTTTAATCTTTTATCTTTTTAATTTCTGTATGGCGGAAGAGCCCCCAAGGGGGAGCTATACAATAAAATATGTATGTATGTATGTATGTATGTCATGTCATGTCACGTCACGTCAAGCCAAGTAATGTCATGTCATGTCACGTCAAGTCATGTCATGTCATGTCATGTCATATCATGTAACGTCTTGTCACGTCATGCTATGCCATGTCCTACCCGCTTGGCCTGTTTCAATAGTGTATAAATAGCGGTCCACAGGCAAGTTTCCAATCCTTGCATTGTCGACCTCTGCCTTCAACCTCTTTTCAACTGAATCGTCGGCGTCTTGGAATGTTTTCACCAAAATGTCTGCTTTTACCGAGCCTGGCCTGAAAAGAATTTGTTACCAGTTTTTATTTTACTAAACTAATAGCAATTCAGGCAACACAAGTTTATACCAAATGTAAATCTCGTAATGTTATCACACCGCCTTCCGTGTACATATTTTTAAGTTACAAGTAGTTTTCCGGTATTTTCGTTCTTTATAGGTGGGAAGCTAACTAGTATACCATATGAAGACTAATGGCTGTACAGACCTCTCTGTTTCATCCTCTCAGCCTCTCAGACATTTATCGTTCCACACTACGTCGTATATGTCATAGGCCAACTCAGGCGAATAAAACAGAAGATATCTCATTGAGGTTGAGGAATGAATACGTAATTTTTTCTGAAATTTGCTCATGTCAAGTTGGAATTTTAATATATCGGAATTGGCCTATTAACTGTTGAAATACCCCCGTTAAAGCGTTTAATTTTACCTTATTTGTATTTCCGTGTTGCAGGAATGCAATGGTTGAAGTGATTTTATTATTATACCATTAACTAAAAAAAAACGTAACATATATACTTACTGAAGTTTCACCAAGCTAACACCAAGGAAACTAGAAAGAGAGCTCAACACAGACCGCACCTTCAATGTACAAATGACATATTAACAATCTAGCATCCAAACTCATCCGCTTGGCTCAATAATTTAAGCTTTCTCTTTGCTGACTAAAATGGTTAATAGACACTGTGGTAAACGGTAGAAAGGTTCGTGCAATAACTGAAGTCGTGTTAGAGCTAAATTATACACTAATATTTGGTTCCAAGAAAAATCTTCCAGCCCTTTAAATGCAACAAAGGAGCGGCGATCTCTGTGTCTTGGCGCTTTGTAATATAATAATTTTGATAATGTAAACCAGAATGAAATAAAATGGAACCAATCATTTGCTAATCGCAGGGGACGTACTTGTGTTGTTATTTTTTCAGCCATGTCCTGGAATTCTTTAGAATCCTTGTATTCCATATTCTCATCAAACTCCTCTTTTATTAATGTCACTTTTAGAATCAGGTAGCCTGCTCCAGTTTCTACAAGGAAGGATTAATATTAGGGAATATCATCTATTCATGTATTTAGCCTACCAGCATAACGTTTATACTGTATATAGTTCGCAGTGGCCAGGTATATAACAAGATATTGTAAAACAACTTTTGATAAAGTATTCTAGCTTGACGTCCTATATTTATAAAACCATCGCTGTCGTACGCGGTGTCTACTTGATACACGATATATCAATATAGCCTTGATCCCACAAACACACTCTCTAATACTTCCACAAATTGTCAGTATTGTACATATGATTGTAACAGCAATGTTTGTTTTGGTGAATACTAAAAGAACCTAAAGAAAAAGAAACTAAAAAAACGCAAATACTACTTACGCTGAACTAATATCTTCATTTTTCGCTTATCTCGGCCAAGTTTGTTTGTTGCTTCACAATAAACCTCTGAATCCCTTAAGGCTTTGAACTCAATCTGAGTTTCCGAGTGTTGTGACGTCACAGTCACGCCATCCGCGTCCTCAGCAGACTGGGTGTTGAACGTCATGTGAACTTTGGGAGCTGGGTTCCCTGTGGCAGCACATTTAACCTGCACCATCTCGTTAAGGTTTACTATTCGCCGTTCTTCAAATTTAAGGATAACTGGCGGCCCTAATATTGTAGAAAGAAGACTACCGTTTTAAGAACCGTTCTCTGAGAAAGTGAAGCAAACTTGGAAATGAAAATTTTTAACCCCCCTTCATTTTTTGTGTGGAGGTAGGCTACCTGGGGGGATGAACAAAAACGACCATATTTTGATTGGCAGATGTATTGTTTCCATGGTAACCGCACTTGGTCACGCAAGCCTCAGGTTCATGTTTTGAGCTAAAATTTCACTCTCAAAAAGTAAAAATATACGAGGCTAGTTCTCGAGTAAATGTAAACCAAATCAAATGAAATTCCAGCAGAAAGTAGAGTCATTCTTCTAGTTTATAAAAATTATTGTAAAAGTATTTTGAGGTTTATGAACAAGGAAAAAATTGACGCTGTGTAATAAAGCCTGTCGGCCATTTCGACAAGCGGCAAAATCAAGAAAAACCAATTTCGCTATTTTTCCCAAAGTACTCACTTTCTTGAAACCAAATTAGCAGCAGAGCTAATATGGATAATGTAGTTTCGAAATATCATAACATCTTTTTGGGGAACGTTATATTTTGTCCATAGGCATTCAAGACATACAAGGCAAATTGCAACAAATTGCAAGATTGGCCATTTTGAGGGCCTCGCTATTTGGCCTAAAAAGGCTTAAGAGAGATGAATTCAGCTTGAAAATAATTTTATATCACCTGGTGTGTTACGTAAATGTGATTAATAACGTTTTGGTTGGCGAATTTGGTGAAATTTAAATTAATACAAAAGCCTACCTTGCAAGTTTTGGCAATTTCTTCAAGACGATTTGTTGTCTGAGACTCGCCTTTGCTCCCTCCAATTTCTTGACCAAATTAAGCACAGACACTAGCAGAAAGGCCAAATCTAACAGTTTCCCACATCAAAATCCATTTTCCTGCGTTTCAGACCACAAATGATGATACATTAATCCGCATACTTGATAAACAACAGTTCGCCGCCATGTCAAAACACATCCGTAACTTTGTGATTTCTTCCGTCGAGTGCCAAACCTCTTCAGTACAATTCATCCGGAAAGGTAGATAAATGAACACTGCATGAAGCAAATGCATGCCTGTGAACATTACAGAGTAATGTCAGTGATGCATTTGGCAGAAATCGAGTCGCCCGTTCGAAAGTCAGAATGTTGAATAAACGAACACACCGGAAGTTCGGGAGACGGGCTGCTGACCGGATGTAACACAATACAAATGGTGTAGGTGTAAATTCTTTTAGGACATCTCATGGTTCTTTTGGTATTAAAGGTGGAAGGTTTTACGATGATAATGCAACATCAAAAATATAACTACTAGGTATATTCGTACCACAGAAGTTTTTAAAAGTTTCATTTTATACCGGCGATGAGTGTTTTCTGCATCTTTCGCAGGCACAGCATAGCATCGGTCAGAAACAGGCAGATTTCACATCACCGTAATTGTCCTCGTCAAATAAAGGCTACGCCGTTATATGTGGCTAAATCCCAAACAACAACAATAATAATATAAAAAAACTCGTCTGTGCAGGATAGAATACGCATCGCATTTAACCTTACCGATTTTCCATTACGGCTTCTCCTCATATCTAATAGAATGGGGGGGGGGGGGGGGGGGGATGAGTTAAATCGTGTTAACCCCAGGTGTGTACAACCACTGGGTGGGCACCCTTCAAATTATTAGCTTGGTGTTTGCCGCTGCATGGGGACACTGAGACGTGCTTGGTGTTTGCCGCTGGGACACTGAGACGCGCTACGCATAGAAAGTCGACAATCTCGAAGATTGTACACCGGAAATGCGAGTATAATCAAGACTGCTGACCGGATGCACTTTGAAAATGTAGTTTTTCCTTGGTTTTGCGGCTTTCGAGAAGGCAACTTATTTGACACCTTTTTTTTCGCTGTATTTATCAAAGTTTGAATCTGGTAATTTAACTTTTTTTACAATGATGAGTACAAAAGAACTCATAATATTAGAAATGCACTTTGATGTTTTTTTTATTACACAACCTTATACAGACAACTCTCGTTAGAGCGGGGTGTGAGAAAAAAAGTGTCGTTAACATATCTTGAAAAATATAGACTATGACAAAAGTGTCCGTAATTCCGTAATAGCGATAATCCGTAAGCGGGAGTCATTTCCATTCAAACCTCTATGACGTGTCCGAAAGGCGAGAGTTGACTGCAATTGTTCCTGGGTTTGTTTTGTTGCTTATACATTGTTTTTTTTTTCGATATAAATGGTACAGTGCATGTTCAGATCTCTCTAGCATATAAATCAGAAATTACGAAGTAAGATTTTTATTCTACAGGTTGATGATTTTTTTAAAGGAAATTGCACAGCGCGAAGTGCAGGTAAATAGAGTGGTCAAGACGAAATGATCAGCATGGGAAGTTTTTTCATTTTCAAATCACAAAGGGGAGGTTCCTGAGTGCACTGAAAATAATGTAACACTCACCAAATGTAACAAGGATATCGTAAGATTTTGGTTATAAGCCACCCTCCCTCCCAGTTTATAGGCCCATCTACCTGGAAACAAAAACTACATCCGGTTATAAGCCCCCCCCCCCCCCCCCCGGAAATAAGCCCCCCTCTGTTAGATGACAGTACTCAAACAGGGCTAAATGTTGCTTTATTATGACTTTTTAACATAAAAATGTATTTCAATCAACACTGCGGTGACTCGTTTTGAAAAGTTTTTTTTATTCCGCCAATAAGTTTCCCCCCGGATATAAGCCCCAACGTTGATAAGCCCGGCCCAAAACCCCTTACGAAGTTGTTTAAGCCCAGGGCTTATAACCGGAATTTTACGGTATATCAGGCACGTGCAAACATGATGAAGTCCGTGACGAGATGGATCTGATTCTTTTCCGTGCTGGTTATTAAATAAAGAAAAAATGGCGTTTTCCATTATTTAGCTATTCATTCTTATTTGCATTCTCACACTGGGTGTTGCGCTTTTTGTGAGCCTGTTAACGTCAAGGCACTGATGAAAATCTGCGGAAACATTTTTACTAGGATTTTTTGATATTAATCCCAAAGAAGCACGTCTCGGTGTCCCAGCGGCAAACACTAAGCTAATAACCAAGGAAAAACTACATTTTCAAAGTGCATCCGGTCAGCAGTCTTGATTATACTCGCATTTCCGGTGTACAATCTTCGAGGTTGTCGACCTAGCTTCACTTTCTAGACTTTCTATGCGTAGCACGTCTCAGTGTCCCCATGCAGCGGCAAACACCAAGCTAATAATTTGAAGGGTGCCCACCCAGTGGTTGTACACACCTGGGGTTAACACGATTTAACTCATCCCCCCCCCCCCCCCCCCCCCCCCTCCCCATTCTATTAGATATGAGGAGAAGCCGTAATGGAAAATCGGTAAGGTTAAATGCGATGCGTATTCTATCCTGCACAGACGAGTTTTTTTTATATTATTATTGTTGTTGTTTGGGATTTAGCCACATATAACGGCGTAGCCTTTATTTGACGAGGACAATTACGGTGATGTGAAATCTGCCTGTTTCTGACCGATGCTATGCTGTGCCTGCGAAAGATGCAGAAAACACTCATCGCCGGTATGAAATGAAACTTTTAAAAACTTCTGTGGTACGAATATACCTAGTAGTTACATTTTTGATGTTGCATTATCATCGTAAAACCTTCCACCTTTAATACCAAAAGAACCATGAGATGTCCTAAAAGAATTTACACCTACACCATTTGTATTGTGTTACATCCGGTCAGCAGTCTCGTCTCCCGAACTTCCGGTGTGTTCGTTTATTCAACATTCTGACTTTCGAACGGGCGACTCGATTTCTGCCAAATGCATCACTGACATTACTCTGTAATGTTCACAGGCATGCATTTGCTTCATGCAGTGTTCATTTATCTACCTTTCCGGATGAATTGTACTGAAGAGGTTTGGCACTCGACGGAAGAAATCACAAAGTTACGGATGTGTTTTGACATGGCGGCGAACTGTTGTTTATCAAGTATGCGGATTAATGTATCATCATTTGTGGTCTGAAACGCAGGAAAATGGATTTTGATGTGGGAAACTGTTAGATTTGGCCTTTCTGCTAGTGTCTGTGCTTAATTTGGTCAAGAAATTGGAGGGAGCAAAGGCGAGTCTCAGACAACAAATCGTCTTGAAGAAATTGCCAAAACTTGCAAGGTAGGCTTTTGTATTAATTTAAATTTCACCAAATTCGCCAACCAAAACGTTATTAATCACATTTACGTAACACACCAGGTGATATAAAATTATTTTCAAGCTGAATTCATCTCTCTTAAGCCTTTTTAGGCCAAATAGCGAGGCCCTCAAAATGGCCAATCTTGCAATTTGTTGCAATTTGCCTTGTATGTCTTGAATGCCTATGGACAAAATATAACGTTCCCCAAAAAGATGTTATGATATTTCGAAACTACATTATCCATATTAGCTCTGCTGCTAATTTGGTTTCAAGAAAGTGAGTACTTTGGGAAAAATAGCGAAATTGGTTTTGCTTGATTTTGCCGCTTGTCGAAATGGCCGACAGGCTTTATTACACAGCGTCAATTTTTTCCTTGTTCATAAACCTCAAAATACTTTTACAATAATTTTTATAAACTAGAAGAATGACTCTACTTTCTGCTGGAATTTCATTTGATTTGGTTTACATTTACCCGAGAACTAGCCTCGTATATTTTTACTTTTTGAGAGTGAAATTTTAGCTCAAAACATGAACCTGAGGCTTGCGTGACCAAGTGCGGTTACCATGGAAACAATACATCTGCCAATCAAAATATGGTAGTTTTTGTTCATCCCCCCAGGTAACCTACCTCCACACAAAAAATGAAAGGGGGTTAAAAATTTTCATTTCCAAGTTTGCTTCACTTTCTCAGAGAACGGTTCTTAATATAATCGCAAACCCATATTGTACAAAATATACAGTGCAAATGAAAAACTTACCCAGTTGTGTAGTTGTTGTCAGAATAAGAGTATATTTCTTGTTATAGTTGTCGCTGACATTATCATTATTGTTGTTATTGTTAATAGTTATTAGTGTTGAATATTACCTTGCACAACTGGAGACACTGTAGCAGAGACCGTGGCATTGAGGATGGTAACACTATGTGAGGCACTCGTTGCATGTAATTCAGTTGTCTGTGATGGCGGGGAAGTCCAAGTGGTGGAATGTTTATCAATTTGTTTCCTGGAAGTGACCGTTGGCCTAAGCAACGCAGAAGTAGAAATTGCTGGTGTCGTTGCCATCAAAGTAGGTTTTGATAATGAACTTGACGGAGAGAGTGTCAAATAACCAAGGTCCGGTATGTGTTCGGTGAACTTTACTGTAGAGCTTGATTTTGTTGTCTTTATCGTGTGATCAGGCGATGGCCTCGACGTTAGCTCTGAAGAAACCTTTGGCAGTACAGTGGCCACGACTGAACTGGATTTCACACTGGCCATGACGATAGTGGATCCTACATTGGCAGCGACTAAGGTGGAATCCACCTTGGCTCCGACTGAAGTTGATGATCCATCTGGATTGGAATTGAGTTCAGTTTAGTTGACATAAAACTGCAATATAGTAAATGAAACTTAATAAAACTGCAAGTACACTTTAGACTGACCCCAGCACTTTTTTAGGGTTGTTTGGCTGGCGAGTTATAATCATATTCAACAATAAGGTATCCACCTCCCTTCCCCAACACAAAAGTTTAAAGAATGGGGGTACGGGGGGAGGGGTGACAACCCTAAGTTAGAAAGAAGTTTGAAACGGTTAGAAATTATAATTCTTCTTTTCAAAGAAACTACAGAGAGCTGACGGGGCTAGTAACATTAATCCTAAACAAAGTAATATATACTCACCGCAATTAAAAAATTCATTGTTGAGATTCTTAAAAGACGGTCCACTTTGGTCCTGCGAGTCTAAGCATTTCCCTTGAATGTCAACTCCTTTCTCTGTAAGTCTTTTCCATTGGCGGTAAAATTCACAGTCACATTTTATAGGATTATCCCGCAAGTCTCTAAATAAAAGCAAAACACAGGCGACCTTTTTATTCAAAGCTGGCCCTGTTGTCAAAAGGTGGGTCAAGCTATCCACCGGATAAATCGCTGTCCAGTGGATAGCTTGGTTTGTTTTGTCAACACTTACCTGCTGGATACTAATTTATCCGGTAGATAGCGTTATACACCCTTTGAACAACAGGGGCCTGGAATATAATGGGACACAGGACACCAACACCTCCATAATGTATGACATCAGGTTCAGTTTTGAGCCCAGGAGGTCGACAGTCGCTGAAAGCGGTGGATATTTACCGAGCCGCGAAGCGGCGAGGTAAATATCCACCGCTATTCATCTCCACTTTGGTGAATACTTGTTAACTATAATAGTGGTTTTATGACATCAGACAGATGCCACAAAGGCTAACGCATTGCACCACGCGACATCGAAGTTTGCATAATTTCAAAAGGCAGAATGAACAATTTTGCATAATGTTTACGAATTTCGATGGATTCGATGCATTTTCGAGATGCATTTGACTGCATCTCCGAACGTTCCAGTGCGATTATTTAACTGACAAAAAAATAGTTGAAGTTTTTGTGTGCATGATAAGTTTACAAACACTCTAGATTTCATCGAAAGTGCTAGGCTGGTTTGTTCCAGTTTTTGATATTTGCCCCAGTGCGTGTTTACTCTCACTGAAAACGATCACAAAGCAAACAAATTAAGTAAGCAGAGAAACAAACAAGCAGACAAATAAATCACTGACAAGATATATTAGTATGCGCCCAAATTTTTAGATTCAGTGCATCAATATTATTATTCGTTACTGGTGTGTCTGCCAATCACCAGTAAATATAAACTTGCATATATCTTTCTTTTAGTCATTTAAATGCACGGTAGGGCCTAAACGCTAAGCTTTCGTGTTTGACTATTGTAAACTTCACGTTGTTTCAAGCTGTGGTCACATACCGAAAAAAGTTACCAGCAATAACCGAAAATTACCGAACCACCCGCCTTATTTCCAATATTGCTTCAATACATGTAGGAAACGCTTCAGTAATGATATAACAAAAGATTTTGGTCTGAGAGAACCACGCCCTACCTTTTGTCAAATAGATTGTGCGACAATTTCTGTGCGGAAGGCTATTGGAACACTCTAAAATGCTAATGAGTAGAATTGAGTAGAACCGGCACGAATGGTTTCCTCTACCAAAGAGTTCGAAAGCGATTGGTTGATCAGCCAAAATTAATAAGGGAAAAAAACATCGACTCAGGTCAGGACTGAGCCAGCTAAAACTGAGCTGAATAAAACCAAGCCATTTAGTTGAGTGCGTGATCGGCCATTGTCCCAGGAGTGTGAATTAGTTATATTTAAGTTACTCCGTAATTGTTCGTGAAAAAGCAGCTGTCTATATCTGCTTAGATGGGATATAACTTTTAAGTTCAGTTGGAAGTTATCAATATTAATTTAGCCGAGATATTTTATAAGTCAGCAGAGCATAATATGTTTGTTCTAGTCACTCTGTATCATTCTGTACATGTTTGTCACATCCTTCGGCGCCAACTTTAAGAGCCTGTATTTAATCTAAAATGAAAAGTGGATTATAACTTGACATGTCTGAAGATTTATTGCGCTATCGACAAAATTAGCATTGAAATATTTTATCTCCGGTTTGTTAAGAATAATAATCTCAAAGGTTGCCACCAATGTCGTCGTTTTTAGAAAGTTATAAACATGATAAATGATGGTTTGGATGGTAACCTTTCAAACTGAATTTAAACGATAACTCAAAATGCAAATGACTGGGAATGTTTCTTTGTTGGCATATGTCTGTATTTTAAATTCCTTAAACGAATCTTATTATATTTGTGCAAAGATTTGATTGTTGTGTTTCCGCTCTTTTCGTCAACTTGCTTATGCCATAACAGTTACTCACTTTCAAATACGTTAAACGCCGATTCCAATGTAAAAAGGTGAGAGATTTCTCAGAGTAAAACCTGAACTGTCCGAGTTTGTTATTCTGAACTGGGAGGGTCACGTTATTTTAGTTTTTCTCTGGAGAATTAAATACGTTCCACGCAGCCAAGAACAAAAATAAAAACCGACCAAATATAACATGGTACAAATATGCCATGTGAATCACAAATATTGCCAGACTAACAGGAATGAATTATTTTAAATCCACAAACCATGTAAATGTGTTGTAAATGACACTGTGGATGTTTGATTTCAAAGTAATTTCGATCAACAGCCTAAGCTCTTATTTAATACTTCAAATTATCGCTCAGTCAAACGTTAAAAGTGTTAATCTCGTTCATATAAAATACAGCCGGGACTATCCAAAGCAATATCTATAATTGTATAAAAACAATTACCATTTGAACGTAGTATTTGACATAATGAGACAGGTCAAAACTAGATCATAAAGCAAATTTTGTCTCAAAAATGTATGCTGTGAAAGATGAAATGCAATTAAACGATAAGGGAAAAAATTAAGAACGACAGTGTTGTAAGAGTATACAAAGTACACGTGTTGAAGTGCTTTTGATCAAAGAACTCGACTAACATATAAATACAAACTTACACAGTTGTTGTGTTTTCTGGGAGCTCGCTGGGCATTGTGGACAGTCGTTTGCTCTTGCAGTCAACAGAGATTGTGGTCTTGTCGTTTGTCGCGGTCTCAGTGCAGTTACATGATGCTGGACAGGCAGTTGATCCACTCACAACGATAACAAACGTTATAAACAGCAGCAGCAACTTATGAGCGAACTGAGCCATCTTGGTTTACTCCGTAACTCAAATCAGTGTTTTGATGTATTGAAGCTACGTTAAAGGCAGAAATCACTTAGAAACACATGATCCTAGTGATTAGTTCACAGCCTGACTTGGTTCGGATTTCAGGGAAGAAACAGTTCTCAGCTTACCCAGCACTCGTTCAATTCTTGCCAGCTGAATTCAGCCGCTCGCCGTTTGTAATGCTTGTGGTTTTCACGCGACGTTTTTAAATTTACATAAGTTAAAGTTAATGATATGCATGGTTTTGTTTTCCATAAAAAAGTCAGCTGCCGCTCGCGAGTATGACATTCACGTCTGTGAAAAGACAACTTTACGTCGCCTGTGTGATAAATACTTTAATTACGGACGCCGCTATTTGACTGTTCACCCAGACAGTTATTAATATTGCTTTGTATACAAACAGCCAACGTCACACGTACAAAAGTCAATACGATTGAGCTAAATTTAACCCAGAAATAACGAAAGGCAATGACTGAGGTGCGTCACTTGTGTACTAGCTTTTTCTGTCTTTTCTTTTTCACCCATGGTGAAGGTTTATTTACTGTGTATTTAGTTTTCATTTCCAAGTTGTAAAGATCTTTCTTTGTGACCAGCCATTCGTTAATTCAGCGGGTGGGACATAACCCTTCAATCTTTTGTTATGCTCTTTCCATTTCTATGTGTCGCCAGCCATGCAAGGAATTTCAAGTACCTACTCGTGTTTCATTAATCTTCATCTGAGGGTTTGTTAAGATCGCGATCAGACTTTCGTCACTATTCAATACTAAGCCAGAAATTATTAGTTTTAGCGTTAGCAGCAAACAATATGCGAGAAACTGGAGCAGAATTAAAGTCATCGATACATTCACATAATCAGCATTATTACAACACAAATGACCAACGAGAGGGGTGGAAAAACTTGGCTTTACAACGTTGAGTTACTCAGGTTACTCAGTAACTCAACGTTTAGAAATACTTGAAAAAAAAATTCTTAAAAGATCTTAAGAATGTCTTGGAATCTCCGCTGTATCTGATATCGACCTGACCCTTTGGAAACTGATGTCAATATAAATGAACGGAACGTTTATCAATGCCTTAGTTCTGTCACAGCATTCAGCAAAACTCCTAAAATAAAACTCTAATAATTACACATAATTTACATTTGAGGCGCATTTAAACAAAGGATGACTGTTTGTTTTGACTCACTGAAAAACCAGTCAGTCATTTCAGCACAAAAATTATTTTACAAAATTAGCACAGAAGTTGACGTGACGGGGAAGGCAGCAGAAAAGGACTTGTTAAGATGTTGTTTTTTTTAATTCATGTCATTAAGAGAGTAAAATGTTCGTGCAGGAGTTGAAATGGGTTCTTCAATGAACTCGCTGTTTGTATTCACAGGCGCAAGACTAATGGCTGACAGCACCTGAAGTATCATCAGCCGCCCTTTTCAACGAAAAGAACACGTCAGTAGATCTTGCACGATTCAACAGTTTTCGAACTCCAAGTCTATGTTTTCCTGTTTTAAACAAAACGTAATAATGATTCTTCATAGTGAGCTACAAACTGGTATCACACAAAAAGCAACTGCAATTGTTTTGTCTAATACTTTCCACACTTTGTCTTTGACAACACTTGATTGAATAGGGTCCAAATCATTGATCAGTTTAGCACAATATACTCCAAAAATAACATTTAATGAACTTCCACCTGCATAATAGCAGGAGGCAATTAGCGTCACTTTTCAATCTCTTGTTTTATTTTTTTTCCTAAGGATAAAAGAAAATGCTATCTTTTCAAGCAAATGTCCACTGCACACTGGATTAAAACTGACAGCAGCGTAAAGACGAGAAGAATCTCGGCACTATATGTGCGCAATCACCATGCTCCAAATCAAACTGAGGGCTGGTTGTAGATTCAACAACCTAAAACATTGCGCCAAAAGGTTCAAAATAGAGAACACGCGATTTGTAGCAAACTGAACATGACAACTAGTAACCTAAATTCTTAATGGCAGTCAGCCCTGATAAGTCATACAAACGTAAGAGGGAATCTTTGACCAATCACGACCTCCATGGTTCACTGAGTTACAAGGAAAGCACTTGATACTAGTGCATGTCTTGCTCCAGCCTGTTCTATTGAATCCTAACCGAGTCCTAAATAGTTTCATTTCCTTACTAGAGTTAACTCCCTGCAGTAAGAATTCATATAAGCAAACCGCTCGTCCCTTAGCACTCATGTGCGCGTCATATGCCCTCCCATGGCCAACACAGATGGATAAATCTAATTTTGATAACTTTTCCATCGATTTCCCAGGAGACAAAAGGAAAAAGCCGATGCTAACTAATAATAATTAACATATCTTTGAAAGTTGCATCGGGTAATGCTTTATTTGGTTTTTGAGTACAAAGCTGTAATTCAATGACGTGTTCTCATTCAACTGACACTTATATTTTACAGTTCTACCGAACTTAAGACAAGGTATATTTACAATGCGTGGTAAAATCGCATCCAAACGTTTTCACATAACTATTTCAATATATTAATGGATTTCCATCTCTTCTACAAAATAAACAACTATACTAAACAACCTACAGTTGATAAATAAAATGCAACAGTCTCTTTTTATGATTGTTCCTATAGCGTCTTGAACCACGATGGCGTAGTATATCAGTCAAAATTAACAGATTCCTTATTCCAAGCTTCAGCAGCTTCAGAGTTCCATAGCCTTGTATGGCTAATTGAATTTGTGCATTTTGATTGGAATTTATGCACCAGAGGATGCGTTTAGACAAGATAGAGACCACCTCCTGAGACGACACACTACTGCCGACACAAGTTTTATTTACACGCCAAAACTCAGGAATGCCGTGCGTTTAAATAGTGACAAGCGTGCGGCAGGAAATAAAATGAACCGTCCTGTAAACATGGCTTAACAAATCATACCTAAATCAGAATTATACTGTATGGTTCGCTAGCAAAGGAAGTTGCTGAGTTTCTAGAAAGAATTACCATTTTTACATTAACACTGAACCCAAAGCATAACTCGTCAATGTATGTTGAAATTTATATAAATGCTAATATTCTGATCACATCTCTCAATTAATTAATTGTCTGCTGGTATCAGCTAGCGCACTGACTTTCTCTGACCCTCGGGCACTTCGATCTTAACATACGTCCATCAGATTTCTACCTGTTAGTTTTGTTCAAATGTACAGAGTACTTCTAACACCATGTCAATATGGGACTAGTTTCAAAATCTCTCCTTTTGAAATTACACTTAATCGTATTTCCCAGCCTGTACGCCTAGTAGTACAACGTCCAGCAATAGCATAAATATAGAAACATAAAGCAAAGCAGCACTCCTTGCATTATGATCATCCACTCGACCGTGCAAAATTACGACCAGCTTATGAATATATTTAGCACTTGGAAATATGCCTGCAGGATTTCAGAAGCGAACTAAATCACGGATCAATTAAAATAAGCGGATATTATCGCAGTAAAGTAACAGAAAGTGGTAAGGTGTAACCCACAAGAAATTGAAACAGGAAAGCCGCACTTGAGAAGTTTGCAATTACTCTTCCTTTATATATTTGCTATCTGTTTTACACTCCATGTGAATCACTTTGATTGTTCTGAAAAGAAAAGAAAATACAGAAAGTTGGCTAGAAGCTTAAAAAACGAAGCTTTGCTTCGCTTAAAATGAAATATAAGGAATATAAGCTCAGTATTTCGCAACTGGAACACGCTTTGTTTGATGACCTTTCATCTGTTTGTGATAATTGGTGGTGTAATCAAAACTTCACTGTCAGACACTATTCACAAATAAGATTTATAACACAGACAGCTTTGATTGCCTCCGTCTAGCTACTTCACTTATCCTTGAGTTATTATAACAAGGTCACAAAACGAAATTCGGATATTTTTAAAAGTTCGAAATTTAATAAACCTCCTTCAGATAAGCAATGCCTTTCTCTCAAACTATGTAACAACCGTTAAACGACAACCCCTGAACTATAAGTAGAATGCCATCACAGTGCTCAGATGCAAACTAACTTGGTTCATTACTAAGAATTCTATGCACACAAAGCTTATATTGTTCGCAGACTTACTCAGCGCATTTTCCCAGATCTGTACTCGGGCGTGTTCTTCTGTCAGCCAGTTTTCTGGTCGGCTAAGAAGTCTACAAAACGACGGAATAAAAACTTAAACTTAAGAAGTTAAAAAACAATTTGTTTCTTGCTAGCTAGGTGACATCCTAAAAAGGACATTTGCAAATTAAAGAACTTACATAATACAAGGGGATTATTATTCCGCATTCTCTTCTGGCACGAAGTGATCGTGAACCAAGCAACTTTTCCAAAAAAAATTCTGATGAAACACTGAAACAAGCAACTTGGCGTTCAAATTTGTCGTTGCAGGCTTTCACAAAAAAAATGTAGAGAAACAAAGAATGAAGTAAACGCCAGAACAGGGGGAATAAAGTGAGAACGAAAATAGCAGAAGAGTAGATTTTACTTCTCCGATGGTGACAGCTCAGTATAGTTGACACAAAGTACTCACCCAGAGCTTGTACCCATGGCAGCCACTTGATAGTCAGAAGCTCTTCTTGCGGGTGCCATCAATCCTCTGCAGTTTATAATAACAAGTTGTACACATTATTAGTTTTATTTAAATGAAAGCACAACGAATAATTCTTATTAAAAGTTAAAATCTAAACTAATTCCTCTTGGCGCCAAGTTGACCTTTTTATAGTATCCATGGAGACAGCAATCCCTTTCTCTTGTAGGCGCGCAAACACTTCCTGGCATTCCTCTGAGGCGACAACTTCATCTTCGTCCTAACATTTGATCAAGGAACAAACAGCAAACGAAATTACAGCATTGCAAAATAACACAAAATAAACAGAGTTGATGGCACAAATGTAATCATCCTTATCCACGTTCACAAATTTTAAATAGTCCTGAGGATACAACCCTCGTTAAGGCATGTACACTGACTGCGTTCGCTACACAAGTACTTGTATAAAACAGCGTCCATTAGGAATGATAAGCGCTTTCACGATGTACACATTTATTGTGAGAAGTACGAGGTTCGGAACTGTATGCAGAAAACAGAATGATATTTCTTAGGCCAGTATCAAATTGCAGATAGTGGCGTAAATTTAATGTCGTGCTAGGGTCACTGCAACTGAATTGTGCAAACCAAAAAAGCATGCAAAACAACGACAGCAAAATATTAACCAGATCAGTAGACCTTAAACTAGGCAAATAGGTGTTTCGACCTTCACAACGCCGACAGTTTGATTAGAAACTAAACCCCTGATTCAATGGCAATGGCAGTTGATGCAATATATTCGCTTGCCTTTCCCATTACGTAACACAACACACCTTCTTCCAGTGGCAGTTGATGCACTATATTCGATTGCCTTTTTCAGTAAGTGACACAACTCACCTTATTCCGATGGCAGTTGATGCACTATATTCGATTGCCTTTTTCATTAAGTAACACAACACACCTTATTCCGATGGCAGTTGATGCACTATATTCGATTGCCTTTTTCATTAAGTAACACAACTCACCTTATTCCGATGGTAGTTGATGCACAATAATCAATTGCCTTTTTCATTAAGTAACACAACACACCTTATTCCGATGGCAGTTGATGCACTATATTCGATTGCCTTTTTCATTAAGTAACACAACACACCTTATTCCGATGGCAGTTGATGCACTATATTCGATTGCCTTTTTCATTAAGTAACACAACTCACCTTACTCCTAGTGAGTGTAAGACTGTTGTTGTTATCTTCCTGCGATTTACTTTTTTCTTCTCTCTTTTGTTGACGTTCCCTTGAACCTGTAAAAACAAAAAATTCTTTCCAACAAAGACTGCCTTTGAAGAGAAATGGAAGGGCGATAATTAGTGTGAGAGCGTCAATAAAAGCACAACTGACCGGCGACGCGTCATACTCACCTGGTGGCAGTTGCGGTGGATGTCTTTCTTTGAATAAATATCCTTCTTTAAGAACTTTAGCAGCAGCACGGCTCCTGCGTGCATCTTTTGAGCTGCAGGAATTAGACGAAGGACACAAAGTGTTCATTGCGATACAATACAGTAGGTTAGCAGTACACAGTCAAGAATCGTAAACACACAGCAACGAGTGCAAAACAAGTTTTTTGATCAAAACAGACTTACCTTATTATAGGAAATTAACGCTCGTGTTAATTAAGGTATTGGAAATTAACGCGACTTAAATTAACGCGAAGTGAAGGAAAAGTTACTTTCCAATAAAGGAAATTAACGCGAAAGAGGTGCTAAAATTTCAAAATAAAGGAAATTAACGCGACCACACAAAGATTGGGAACTTGAAGAGACAACAGGAACAAATTTATTGTAACACACTGTTAACAAGTTAACAAGATTCAAAACCCAAAAAAGTCTCGCTACTTCGAGCGTTCTTTTCAGCGCCAACGATACTGGTGGATCTCCACCCTGGTAAAACAATGCTAAAAATCCACATTAGCGCTCCAATTAATTAATGACGCGGAAAATAACGCTCCACTAAATTAAGGGCGCGGAAATTAACGCTCACAAAAATTAACGCGACTTAAATTAACGCAAATTTTCCAAATTCGCGTTAATTTCACGAAGCGTTAATTTCCTATAATAAGGTAGGCTCAATGGATGAATCTATGAACAGAATCCCAAGGGATGGAGTTATTTGACTTTCAATCACAAAGGCTGACGACTAAAATGTCATTTCTAACAATTCAGTACGATTTCATTGTGCTTTCAATTTGGAAAGATGAGGCCTCAAAGGACCAAAGACAAAGTGGCCTAACTACAAAAATTAACATTGCAGCGTGGAATAACAACATTATATTATTTTCACCTTGACTTGCCAACGTGGGCTGATGAAGGCCTGGGGCGGCTTTGGCCCCCCTCAGATCCAGTCCTCTTTCGCTGTACAGGGATAATTTGTAAACATTATTGGCGATTAGATATTGCCTCGTGCTGCTAAAAGTAGCGAAGCATTTAGCAAACCATGTCTGCAATTAATACACCTATCGCAAAAACAGATTAAACCTTTAAAAACTGCTCATTGCATTTTATAGATTCTTCCTTTCTTTTCTTAACATAACTGACCTGCACTGTAGCAGACATGGCACGCGGTTTTCGTTTCACCGGTGTCTTTGGTCTTTCTGTTGTTAACTCGCCGCAGAAGCCTGGCAATCGTTTAATCGGTGCAGAACTGGGTCGAGTGGAACGATTTTTCTAAAGAGGAAAATAAGAATCGATTTTACACCAGATGACGATTTAGTTGTTTCTTACATAGGACAACAAACAAATAAAAAACGGTTACAAGAATAGCATCGAGTCATACCAATAGTTTTTCCTTTCTTGAGGATATCTCTTTCGTTCCAGTCTTTCCACTTCTGGACTCTGTCAACAGAGCCGCAGTAGGCCTGGTAACAGTTCTACACGGGCACGGGTCTTCGTCACGTGGAATCTCTTTCATTTTAGCCAGAAGTTTGGCTCGTGTGCTTTGATTTGTTTTGTGTGTATGGCCGACTTTTGTGGTTGCCGTTTCGGGCTTTTCTTGAATTTCCAAGTCAGTTTCTTTCATTTCTAAGCCATTTTGTATAACAACTCCTGAAGTCTTTTCGTCTTCGTTATTGTAGCGAGTGGAGATCTCACAAGAAGCATCTGAATTAGCATCTCGATAGAAAACATCTTGACTGAACGTCACTGATTTCTTTGAAAGATTTCTGTCAGCTGACAGATGAATATTCCCTTCAGAGTTTGACTTTGAAAGCTGGTTTCGAACACTGTCACTAGTTTTGTTAACTGACCGATGTTTCTGTCTTGAGGTGTGTTTTTTGTTGCTCTTTGTAGTATTCCATTTTGGAAGTGGTGGTTTTGTTGCAGCCTAAAAAAAATCAATCAGTCATTTATATATTTGCATGTATTCCAATATTAATAATTCACGGGTAAGATTAAGTATTTTAATTTTTTCGACAAAACAAGTGTTTCACTCAAATTTCTGCCGCACATATCTATTTCACCTCGTGGATGGCAGACTAAACACAAGTTACGCGAAACCGCGTTTTCGTGACGCGTCTAAATGCGCATGTGACGTGCACGTACGTGTCTTCAGTTTGTTATTTATTGGTATAAGTTTGCTTTGTGTGGCAATGCAAAGGAAAACAAACCAAAGGCTTTGTTATGAAAAATCAAGGGGACTTATTATTCAAAACTATGAGGCGGGTATTTCGCGTATGAGGCATTTACAGGTGGATACCGTAACGACATAAAATACAAAGCAAGCTCTGAGCTTGCTTTGTGAGTATGTCACTCACGGGCTGCTCGGAAGGTTTAGCCGCTGAGATTTCGGACGGGTGGAGGTTATTCTCTAAAGTTTGTAGTTTTAACCTTTGCAGTAGCTGCCATTACGTTACAGCTTTAGCATCAGCGGCTCACCTTGTTGGCGGATGTAATGTTTACTTTCTCCTCTAACATGCTATGTTCTTCGTTACTGAACTGATCATCAGGTTTCAAAGTTCTTCTTGTGTCTCTCATACGGTTTTTCGCCGCTAAGTCTTCGGAGTTGAAGAATTCCACGGTTTTTCCTTTCAACACAAGAGAGCTTTCGCTTTGATGTTTCCTGACGCGCCCTGAATCTGTTATATGCTGGCTCATATATCTCGCCGAGCAAACTCGGCTACTTCTAAAGGGAAGAGCGCTTGATATGTAAGAATCTGCAGGTTCTTCGACCCAAAAGGTTTCATAAAAACCATCTTCTTGTCTTGTTTCATCAGCAGGAGGGCAATCCATTGCCATGCCATCCAAGTGAACCGAAGGTGAACTGGCGCCACTCGAGTGCTGCCCAGGCCGCCTCGATACACATTCCAGCTCCAAGTCTCGAGGACTTATACGAAGTTGACTTACTTTCTCCTTCGCGTTTTCCATGTCCAGCAACATGCCGGATATTTCAGCAGCCTCTGTTTGATTTTTCTCACTTAATTCACCAAGCAGTACTTCGCTCTCTGCAACATAATCAGCGGAAAGTCTACCAGCTTTAACATCACTGTGAGAGTCTTCGTCTTCACTACCTTCATTAACTGCCGTTGGAATTGCGAAAACTAATGAACGGGATTGGGCCGAAGATACAGATCTCGTCTCCAAAGGTTTACTGATTATATCATCATCGTCCTCGCTCAAGTATTCTTCAGCTGATTCTATCAATTCCGGGGAGTTTGTCCTTGGCGAAGTTGGTTCGGGTGAGGTTCGAGGTGGAGGTGGAATAGTGCTCGCAGCATTTTCATTATCACAAAACGCGGCCGAATATCTCCCAAGTCCTTCGAGTTTGGACGTTCGATTTTGTTCCACTTGTTGAGGATCAAGATAAACTAATCCTATATACATGTAAAAAAAAGAACAAACAAAACAACATAAGAGAAAATGCGGCTGCATAATACGCTCAGAGAATAATCATAACACTGAAAATAAGTAAAATGTGGGCAATGTACCCGTTAACTGGCACAAAGAAAACTATAGATAACGACTCTTGATAACAGCAGACACGTAAAGATTTTAAGGAAAACGACAAATTTTTTAAGTTTACAAAACATGTTTCGACAGAGCTTCTGTCATCTTCAGTTGAATGGTTTACAAAGCATGGAAAGGGTCCGGACGCACTGGACTGACAAAATTTGTTCGGCCCTTACAAAAATCTCGACAAAATTTGTCTCGGCCAAATTTTCAATTTGTCAAACGTGGGCGCACTGAGACACAGCAAAATATTAGTTAACCACAAGTGTCAATCACATGGAAATAAACACTTTAGCTCATCTTGGCTGTTTTCAATTTGATCAGTCGTGATGTAACTTATACATTATGTACTCGGCTGACTCGGGAGGTTTGCATACGGATGTACAAATTGAGCTGCATTTGGCCTCAGGCCAGTTTGAAATGCCGCTGGAACGTAAACTTGGGAAATGATATTGTTGTATTCTGAGTAAGGGCCGTTAATATGCAGCATGCCGGAATACGAATCTTCTATCTTCACCGTTTGATTGCCGCACAAAAATGAAATAATTTCGGCAGGGTTCGGGCCAAAATACTCCGACTAAAATAGAGATCAATTTTTCTTGATAGACATTTTCCTTCAAATCGTGGCTTGTAAATTGACAAATCTGTCAGATTTCATGCCTGACAAAAATTTGTCCTGCTCCGAGGCAGGACGACGGCGTCTTTGAAGTTTGGAAAGCCTTGACAAAATTTGGTAGATCTAAAAATCACCGGGCGCACTTGTCTCAGGGAACTGATGACAGATTTTTTCGCAAAATAAACAAAAATTTGCCTAGTGCGTCCAGGCCCAAAGTTGAATAATAAGTAGACAGAAATGCTAATTACGACAAATAGTAACAACAGAACGTGAAAATGTGTGAATTAAAAGGATAATTAGTAAATAATAAAGATGGTAAATTTTAAGCTCGGTGATAAATAATGAAGATGATCTTTTTCAACAATGACACGAGCATGGGACAAAGAAAAATTCTGAGTCCCTGACGGGAATCGAACCCATGGCCTCCCAGATACCGGTTGGGCGCTCTAACCAACTGAGCTACAAGAGACTACAACGAGTCTCTTGTAGCTCAGTTGGTTAGAGCGCCCAACCGGTATCTGGGAGGCCATGGGTTCGATTCCCGTCAGGGACTCAGAATTTTTCTTTGTCCCATGCTCGTGTCATTGTTGAAAAAGATCATCTTCAAAAGGATAATTTTAGATTAACATGGTGTAATTGTTGATTGAGGCAAGGTTGTTCTTTTTTAATATGGATAGCCTCCTTTATCTTGAGTTGAAAGCTGGTAGTTGCGTGATCTAAAATATGAAAGCAGTCTATTGTACATAAGGCGCGACAACGCTCCGAATTCTGAAGATGTTTGAAGATATGAGAGGCCTTATCTACGGCTAAGTGCTCACGTACGCGTGTGGAAAAATGTCGGGTGGTTTCGCCGACATAACAGGCATTACAGCCCGCACAAGTAAACTTGTAAACCACACGCGAATTCTCTCCTAATTCTCTCCTAACAAGAGTTTACCGTAAGAAAACCTTTACTGGGTTATTAACTAATAATTTTAGCTTTACCTCGTACTCATACAAAGTAGGTCTCATTAGGACTCTTGTTGACAGGGCCTACAAAATCAACAACACCTGGTTGGGGTTACACGAGGACATAACCAAACTTACTGAAATTCTCAAAAAGAACCTTTTCCCTGTCCATTTAATTGAAAAAGTGGTTAACCGTTACATAACTGGGACCCATAGCAATCATTGTCCCCAGGGCTCCCTCCATACCACTTCGCCCACATTTTACTTTAAGGTGACTCGATCGAAATAAATTACGGGCTGTATGCCTGTCTAAAAACTCTAAAAACTTCGCCATTTTTGACTCGATTTCCTTGAAACTTTGGCATTCTACACAACATTTATCGAGGAATAATATGCATGTCAATATGTTGATGTAATATTTGATAGTTTTGCGTGATGTTACTTTTATTGAGCACTACTTTTTGGATAAAATTGTCATTTACAGATAACTGAGCGCTAAGATTTCGTTAAAATTTCTGCAATTAGCTCGTACATAGGCCATTTTTCTGTTGTCACTCAAAAAAAGATTCGACACTTAATCAAGCGCTATTGTAATGACTTAGACATCAAACTAGTTTTTTCTTCCTTTAAGATCGGCAACTTTTTTGGTGTGAAAGACCCTATCCCCGGCGGGCTTCATTCGCGTGTGGTTTACAAGTTTACTTGTGCGGGCTGTAATGCCTGTTATGTCGGCGAAACCACCCGACATTTTTCCACACGCGTACGTGAGCACTTAGCCGCAGGTAAGGCCTCTCATATCTTCAAACATCTTCAGAATTCGGAGCGTTGTCGCGCCTTATGTATAATAGACTGCTTTCATATTTTAGATCACGCCACTACCAGCTTTCAACTCAAGATAAAGGAGGCTATCCATATTCAAAAAGAACTACATTGCCTCGATCAAGAGTTACACCATGTTAATCTAAAATTATCCTTTTAATTCACACATTTTCACGTTCTGTTGTTACTATTTGTCGTAATTAGCATTTCTGTCTACTTATTATTCAACTTTCCATGCTTTGTAAACCATTCAACTGAAGATGACAGAAGCTCTGTCGAAACATGTTTTGTAAACTTAAAAAAATTGTCGTTTTCCTTAAGATAACGACTCATTGGATGAGTACGATTTGCCATTTCTAACATTTTATAAGTCTGTTACTAAATTTTCGTCTGGTAGTTTTGCCAGTTTCCATAGCATGAAGACACTACCTCTCCTCTCCACCCCCCCCCCCCCCTCCCCTTGCCCTCCCTGGATAGGATGCTTGTCAGCCCCAAGCACAAGGCATAAATGATACCTTTATAAGCAGACTCGTCTTTTTTCACTTGTTCAGTGGTTGGCTGAGGTCCATGAGGTGGACGCACCTGGGGCGTCACTGTTTGTCCCGTCACTAAACACACACAAAGTAACACGTTAACATGAAAGTACAAAGGAGAATGAAAATCACTGCAGTGACTTCAATTTGATCTAAAGAGCGCGCCAGGGAAACAAGGTTAACTGTATGTAGATGAACATTTTTAATTAGTTATTTACAAGTTCTTGCATAATTTGCATTCCTGTACAAACTGTTAGATTTACACTACACATGCATTATTTTATTTCGTGCAATTTGCTAACATCATCAACAACAAAACTACTTTTTCTCCTAATTAAAAGAAAACATCGGGCTGGCCTTTAATTTACTGTGAACTCGGGGTCCCTGTGCTATTCAAACGTTCTTTTACAAGAATACGTACCCAAGCTGGATATAGATTATTGGACATAAGTTCTAAATGTACTTAAATGATCTTCGCATGTGTAAAGCTCAAGTCTTTTTTGTACTGTTTTAATAAACACTACACTTTGTACAGCAATCACTCCCTTACTTAGAGCAAGACTTTCATGTGGTTACCTGTAATAAAGGCATTGTAGCTATAATCAGAGGGTTTCTCTCTGTCCTGTTTACCAGCTGCATTTCTGGTTGAATAAATTGCAGAGGAATGTGGCCTTTTCTTTTGTTTGGACTTTTGGGACTGCCTTTCATTGAACTGTTTAACTATTTCAGGTATGGACAAATCTGGCATACTATTGAAGAAAAAAATAACAAGCATCTTCAACAATGTTTTCTCCTCAAAACAATATTTTTTGTTATGAAACAAACACTATATTTAACAGTTTGAAATAAAATTATTTCTTTTCTTTAAATTAAAGACAGGGTCTGAAATTGGGACCAGCTGGTCGCCACTGCAACTGAAAATCAGGTGATGACAATCAGAATTTCAATGCCAGTTGCCAGGAAGCTGTATCACCCATACATGTAATAAAAACCATACATACATACTTTATTTACATACATACTTTATTTGCAACTCCCCAAAGGGGCTTTTCAGTTACAAAAGGAATAAAAAGGATAAAAATGCATCAATTAAAATGGGTAAACAAAATTGGAAAGGAGTCTAAAATGAATTACAGTATTAAAAATTTAAAAATTACAAAGTTTAAAATTGAATATTAAGAATTTACATTATTAACATTTAAAATATGTTTGATCAAGTGTCCCTTAAAAGCTTTCACAGAAGTTAAACTTCTCAAATCATCACTCAGCTCATTCCACATTTTTGCTCCGCGATATGCAAATGATCTTTGTCCGGTAGCCAGCCGGCAACGTGGAATGTTTAAGTCATTACTCTGTCTGGTGTTTCTTGTAGCAATTTGAGATCGGAAAATGAATTTATCAATCAAGTAGTCTGGAACAAGATTATGAATTTTGAAAGTCATCACAGCATCATTTATGTAGAGTCTATCGCTGACCTGCAGCCAATTCAAGGATAGCGGTCATCATGGCAACCAAAAATGTAATAACAACCACAAATGTAATAAAAATTAACCATAAATGTAATACTAACCATAAAATTAATGTAATAACTTTTGACCACAAATGTAATAAATCCACTGACCATAAATGTAATAAAATTTGCCCATAAATGTAAATAAACAGAACAACCATAAATGTAATAAGGCTTAACCATAAATGTAATAAACTGGCTATGACTTCCGAATCAAGGCACTACAAACTTGCCATTCTCTTTGTGCACCTCTTACTTCAGGACACGGGACTCGTGCATCAAGTTAGTATTTTAATTAACCCAGAAACAAATGCCCAAGGAGCTATAATTATGGTCTGCGAACATTAAGGAAGTACCCAAGTATGATTAGAAAGTCTATATACCAGGGCGTTTGAAGTGCTGGTGGTTGATGATATTTCATCCATTTGAAGGATATTAAAGGGGCACTGTCACGAGCATAACTTCAAAAATTCAACAGCCCAAAAATGTCTTTACACTACTGGAAACCTATTAACAGTGGTCAAGTTTTCTTAAAATTACTACTACTGGTGTACTGAAGCTAAATATAGAGTGATACCACTGTGATACCATCGGGAGCTTTTGATCTCAACTTGAAAAAGTCAGCCTGACTTTTTCAAGTTCTGTGCTTGTGTTTGGAAAAATTGATGAAAACTATTAACAGTCACCCTCTTCTTTAAACAATTTGCTAGATATTCTTCCCTCTACGTTCTAGGAGCATTTCCTGCATGGTTGAAAGTACTTAGTCGTACATTTTGGTGCCGTTTTGCTAAAAAAGTCAAAAAATGTCCGTGACAGTGTCCCTTTAAGGTTCTCTTCGAGTCAAGACGAATTCAGTCAAACATCACTTTATAAGGAATACACCTGTTTTAATTTTTCAAACTTTCCCATATATCCACCCGGATTTGCAAACTTGTGTTCTCCGTTTCCGCGTGTCCATGCTTCCCAGAAAAACGGAAAACGGATCAGAACAGTTTCTCCAACAGAGTATTTTGAGGGAGGATAGTTTTTCATTCTTCGTTGCCGGATGTATCGTTCATCCCAAACCTTGTCTGCTGCCTTCGCTTTGGCTCTTATTTTTGTAGTTTGATCACTTTGTTTTGTAAAATCATTGTCCTTTGGATTGCACACGAAGAAATAGTATTTTTGTTTCAGTCTTTAAGGAGTCAGGCCTTTAGGGATCTAATTGAAAATTTCAAGTCAATTTCACGAAGAACGAGAATGGCAAGTTTGTAGCCCCTTGATTTGGAAGTCATAGCCAGTTTATTACATTTATGGTTAAGCCTTATTACATTTATGGTTGTGGAATTTATTACATTTGTGGTTAAAGTTATTACATTTATGGTTAGTATTAGATTTATGGCCAATTTTTATTACATTTATGGTTGTTTACATTTATGGTTTTTATTACATTTATGGGTGATACAGAAACAAATAGCTTTTAAAGCGTCTTGTCAACGTTCAGAATCGGTGCTCAAGAAATTTTTCCATTTTAAATAAAAAAATTTAACATGTGGTTTCCAGAAAAAAAAATTCCGTGACTTATCAAAGTTTTTAACCTCCAGATGGAAAATGAAACTTAGATTTGTGTTAAGGAGGCTCACAATGGTTTCCAGAAGTTTTAAGCTCTTATACTTTGATGGGTCAGTACTACCAATCTTTATCAGTTGCTGCTACAATAATGATATCAACCAATATCCAATCATTGCTGAACAAGTACACCCACAAATTTCCAATTTAAGTGCTAATAACTCAGAAACGAGCCCTGAGACCCCCATTTTTGATGATCGAGAAATGATCAGCATGCTAAGATAAAACTTTTTGCAAAGTTAAAAAAAATCTGTAGTCAGAGCAGTTTCAGAGCCATATTAAATTTCCGAAGGAAGGCTCTGAAACCACACTGTACCATACTTACCAATTCTCAGTCATAAAAAATTGGGGTCACTGAGCTCATTTCTGAGTTATAATAAATGGAAAATTAAGGGTGTTTAAACTGGTTAAACTGTTGCTATGGTAACCAGTGACATCATGAAAATTATCACAACTTGTTCAGCAATGACTGGATATTGATTGATATCATTATTGTAGGAGCAACTGATAAAGATTTTTAGTACTGACCCATCAAAATATAGGGGCTTAAGAGGCTGTCCGCGTAACAGCGGATAAGGCAAATTTTGGACCTTCACCGATTTCTCTAATATTTTCAGTGAAAGTCGACCATTATATCCTATTAACAAATATCACATTTATTTGGATCAAATCTTTTATTTTTATTTTTTGTGAGGCGGTTTTCACTGCAACCTCAAAACCACCCAATTTGCATTTGAAGACTCCATAATTTAGCATTAAATATCGGTCGCTGCCAAATCTTATTTCCTTAACCAAACAAGCTGAATATTTTATATATCAAGGTTTTATGTTTCTTCTATACGTTAACGGTTAAACAATTGTATTCTATAAAATTTTGACTGAGTTATGAATTTTCAAAAACACTTCCTAACGGACTCAGGAATGCGTGACACGTAACATACCTGTAGTTGAAAGCGATTTTCTCGAATGTGGGACCTGATCAGAAGTCAAGTCTATTGTATCTCGAAAGTACTAATACCAGTCTAGAAACCTATCGAATAATATTTGTGGGCACTCTGCACTTCACGCCGTACAGAGCAGCAAGATTTTCCCAAATTTTCGCTATTTTGATTAAAACCAAAGATAACAACGGTCCGATTTCTTTACAGGGAACGCCTATAGATACGATCATTACCACTAAACACCACACTGTGGCATGCAAATAAATAATATTTGTCGATTTAGCCGTCGTTTGAGGAAAAAATATACCGCTGTTGCAGGATTTTCAAAAGAAACAGCGATAAATATCAATATGCAAATTACTCCGAAAGCGACATTTTGCTATATTTATCTCTGTAATTCCCGAAAACGTTTTTCCTTAAAGATTATTTTACAAGGCAAAGAAATGTTCCTTACCTGAGAAAAGATGCCTTTCAGACTATGTAAAAGTGTTTCAGTTTTGCTGCGAGTGATTATTTTCATTTCCCACGCTGCGGCTGGTAACACAGTGTTTGTTTTGTTTGCAAGGTTGTTGGTTTCACCCTAATTCAATTAAAAGCAGGTAAGTTGTCTACTTTTTCAAAGCTCTCTCAGCTCATCCTTACAACGTCTGAGGTACCTGACTAATTGTCAATTAAACGTTTATTGACAATTTCCCCCAACAAATGTGGAAAAAAAATCCTGAAAGTATCATATCAAAACGAAACTTCAAATAGTGGGTCTTAATGAGGTTAGCCGTAGGCCTTAGGCGTAACAGTCGTTGGCCGAAAAAAAATGTTAACCGTAAAAGGAAAATTCTAGCCCCCAAAGTAGAAGTCTCAGGATTTCGTGTCAGGACTTTCACTTGTCTTGGTACCGAGAAGTGTTAGATTTGCTCCAAGTCGTTCGCTTTTTCTTTGTGTCAGCAGAGCTACTGTATTTGAATTGATCATTCTCGTCCCCAGAGCCCGCGATCCTTCTGGTCTCCATCAGGGTTCAAGAACTCCAACCGTTCCCAATTTCTGAGCATTAGCATGAACATGCACAGAGTTCTCGTTCTGTATCTTTAAGCCAATCAGATTTGTCAGATTTGACAATGAGTCTGTGAATCGCGGACTTGAGGTGTTGGAGGCGGAAAGAGGTCTCAATTCCTGGCGCAGAGCAGAAGGATCGAGTTACTTTTTGCCTCCGTTTGAAAACGAATCTACGTGCGAAGCCATTCATATGAAAATGCCTTCCACCTTTACGTCCATTTTCATGCAAATCAAACCTCTTTTTATTTGAATGGTTTCGCACGAAGACTCGTTTTGAATCTGAGGCAAAAAGCAACTCGGAGATGGCCTATAGACCTTTTACACTTGGGCGATTTGTTGCCCTATTTTCAGACCATTTGATGATACTCTTGAGAATTCTTGCTTTCAAATTTTCAAATAGTCGCGTGTATATGAATGAATAAATTTTATGTGGATAAAAGAAAAATTCTCTAGAGAATATCACGTGGTCTGTAATGGGAAAACAAACCGCCCAAGCGAAAAAAGGTCTATTGATCGCTTACGAAAAAGGATACAAAAGGATACAAAATCGCACATTGAAGTGTTCGCGTGCGAAACGCAGGATTTCCAGAAATGGCTCGTTCAACGATCAGACGCAATTTTTTATTTTTAAGCCAGACTGTGCGCCTTCCTTATCCAGCGGTCTTTTGCGAATCAAACGAGCGAGCAACTTGGAGCAAGTGCCGTAGCACATTGTAATAAGCACTTGCTCCAAGTTGCTTCTTCGTTTGATTCGCAAAAGATCGCTGGATAAAAAGGGTGCACAGTCTGGCTTGAAAATCAAAAATTGTTACTGTTCGCGGAACGAGCCATTCCTACACTTCAATGCGCGATTTTGTTTCCTTTTTTTATAAATGGCCGTTTTTATACTAGAGACGCGTTACCCGTCTGGACGAGCTTCGGCAAATATTTTGTAATTCGTCCGGTTATCCGTCTCTAGTATATAGACGGGCAAAAGACACGTTACCCGTCTAGATGAGCTACTTTTCGAAATCCGTCGTTCAAGACGCGTTTCAAAAAGTAGCTAGTCTAGACGGGTAACGCGTCTTGTGCCCGTCTTTATACTAGAGACGGATAACCGGACGATTTGCAAAATGTTTGCCGAAGCTCGTCCAGACGGGTAACGCGTCTCTAGTATAAAAACGGCCAATGATCAATTCACAGTCTCGTCTCCAGAGGCCGTGATCCTTCTCGCCTGCGCCAGGAATCAAGACATCTGGCCACCTCCAAAACCGTTAGTCCGCGATTAGATCCGCCATGTAACTGATTACGTATAAAACAGAGGTGGACTAGATAGATTTTATCACGACATTTTAATATAAAACTTTTTATTTACAAAAATAGTCAGGAACCTTAGACATTTTAAGGACGAGCTGAGGGAGCATAATTTCTCTGAATTCCGTATATAACTTAATTATGATTTATTCACTTAACTTGTTTAATTTGCATACTTTTGTTAATCACATTTTACTTCCTTTATTCTATTGTTTTTATTAATTAATGTGTCATGTCTTCTTTTTTTTTCTTTTTTAACGTGTCAGTGACCAACACGATAGCATATGCTTCTTTGGTCACTGAGCACATTTTGTTTTGCCTTTACTATTATTATATTTTCCTTATTTTAATTAATGAATTTTCTGTAATAGTGTGTGATAGTAAAATATGACTGTAAATAGTGTGAAATAATAAAAATCTGAAAAATCTGAAATGTAGACAACTTGCCCACTTTTAATTGAATTAGAGTGAAACCAACAGCCTAGCAAACACTGTGTTACCGGCCGCAGCGTGGGAAATGAAAATAATCACTCACAGCAAAACTGAAACGCTTTTACATAGTCTGAAAGGCATCTTTTCTCAGGTAAGGAACATTTCTTTGCCTTGTAAAATAATTTTTAAGGAAAAAAGTTTTCGGGAATTACAGAGATAAATATAGCAAAATGTTGCTTTCAGAGTAATTTGCATATTGATATTTATCGCTGTTTCTTCTGAAAATCCTGCACCAGCGGTAGATTTTTTGCTCAAATGACGGCTAAATCGACAAATATTATTTATTTGCATGCCACAGTGTGGTGTTTAGTGGTAATGATTGTATCTATAGGCGTTCCCTGTAAAGAAATCGGACCGTCGTTATCTTTGGTTTTAATCAAAATGGTGAAAATTTGGGAAAATCTTGCTGCTCTGTACGGCGCGAAGTGCAGAGTGCCCACAAATTTTATTCGATAGGTTTCTAGACTGGTATTAGTACTTTCGAGATACAATAGACTTGACTTCTGATCAGGTCCCACATTCGAGAAAATCGCTTTCAACTACAGGTATGTTACGTGCCATGCATTTTTGAAAATTCATAACTCAGTCAAAATTTTATAGAATACAATTGTTTAACCGTTAAAGTATAGAAGAAACACAAAACCTTGATATATAAAATATTCAGCTTGTTTGGTTAAGGAAATAAGATTTGGCAGCGACCGATATTTAATGCTAAATTATGGAGTCTTCAAATGCAAATTGGGTGGTTTTGAGGTTACAGTGAAAACCGCCTCGCAAAAAATAAAAATAAAAGATTTGATCCAAATAAATGTGATATTTGTTCATGGGATATAATGGTCGACTTTCACTGAAAATATTAGAGAAATCGGTGAAGGTCCAAAATTTGCCTTATCCGCTGTTACGCGGACAGCCTCTTAAAAGTGCTGGAAACTGTTGTGAGCCTCCGTAAATGACCTCCACAACAGTTGTAATCCACACACTGTGATCAACATTTGCAGCTGCCATGTTTTCAGTTGTTACATCTGACTATACCGTGGGTGCATAAAGTAATAACATGCCTTTAATTCCTGTCGCCATTGAAACATCATGATCAAGTTTCCTGGTGCATTGCAGGAACAAGTTGTGTTTATTTTCATTGAAACTCCTGACAGTCAAGAGAAGTAGAAAGTGCTAATTTGTTCAAGGTTTGGATATGTCACGTATTTTCATATCAGAAGTTGATCTTTCTATGCTAACTAAAACAATCTTAACTTTCAAGTTTACTACTGATGATATTTGCAGTAAACTTGAGTTGGCAATCTTCAATCTTCAAACCAAGAGAGCTCTCTATTTAACAAAAATTCCTTTTTAACTACATGTAAAATGTAAGCTTCACGATAATTTATGTCTTTATATGTGGGATTTTCTAACTCTTGCGATCGCTATCTTTAAAACCTTTGAGTTTTTGTGTTTCACTGTGAAGGAAAATTTTATGGGCACTTTTTGCCAACCAGATTTTTCCCTCTGACAACCAGAAAAAATGCATCAAAGGTTTTTTCAAAATGCTAGGCATCTTAGGGACGGACCATTAGAAAAGTGATGGGGGGGATGGGGGAAAAAAAACAAAACAAAGGCAAGGCAAGGCAAAATGTCCGGAAAAAAAATTCATGCATGGAAAAACCCAACAAAAAAAAATTCATGCACAAGATGGGTCGCATTTTGATATTAAACCAGAATTATAATTCTTCTTGAAGAGTGTTTCAAAATGCACCAAATGGCATTAGAACATGTCTAGATTTTCAAAATTTTCCCGGGGGAGGGTTTCGCCAGACTCCCCAACAGAAATTGGCCTCCTGCAATATTAATACGGCAGGAGTAATTTGCCGAACGCCGAACGCACAATGCCAAACGCAGAACGCGAACCAAAATCACCGAAACAAGCAAAAACCAACCAGAGCACTTGATATCCAGAGTGTACCAGAGTGTACCTTGCACTCAGGTTAGTCTAAAAATCACTCCGGTTAGCCTGAATATTGCTCAGGTTTTAGGCCATCCCCTTTTTTTTCGTTTATTGTGAAATGCGTTTTCTGATTTTGGGTCAGTCGGTTGGAAAAGATAAAAAAGAAACAAAAAAGATGGAAAAGGAGTCTGGAACTAGGAGGCCCGGTATCTCAGTGTAATATCCGTGGAGCCTGGAAACAACAAGACGTACTATTAAAGTCAATATGGCAGCAATGGAGGAAGGAAAAATCAACGTCGTAGCTGTGTGGCAAAAAATTGCCAATGTTTCGGATTAAAGTGACATTTGTTTAAAATAATGTGTCATTGCCTTCTGCATAACTTTTTTTTTTTGAAAACGCAAAAATCTGGGTCTGGGTCAGAGAAAAAAAAGGGGATGGCCTAATAGCCTAAAAAAGACCCAGGTCTCAGTAATGGTAATGGTTTTGCATGCTTCGGTGATTTTGTTTCGCGTTCGGCGTTCGGCATTCTGCGTTTGGCGTTCGCAAAGTTACCCCTGCCGATTTTAATACCGTCACAATCAGCACTAACGTTAATGGGTCCCCTCACCTCAAAATGCATTCCTGGGGGCCTGACAGGTATATAAATTATGTAAATTTTCACTATACACCTGTAAACTGCTACTTACTTCATATGTCATAAAATCGATGGAAAGTAATGTTAACAAGCTATGTATTTAATGAAGCAAAGTACCGGTAGCACTGTTTTTAATTAATTCAGTAGCAAATTGTGCATGAAGCAGATTTAATTTAAAAAAAATTGTGCATAGGGCTGCAGCCAAAAAAAACATTCTTGCAAGCCAAAAAATCCCCCTCCCCCCACCCAATCAGTTTCCTAATGGTCCATCCCTTACGGAATCCAGTGTGGCTGAGTGGTCACAGTCAATCAAATGAATAGTAAATCTCATGTCTGCTCAAGGAAATGTTTGAAGAATGTGTGAAGGGCTATTATTTAAGGCCCTTCGCACATTTTTTGTAATCAATACCTGGCTGTCTCCTGGCTGTCAAGTGGTAATTGTGGAGGTTCAGCTTCCAAACTTATAAAGCTGTTTTTGCTCTTGCTCCTGTAATTACACTGGCAGTTGACTTGTCTCTCACGTGGACCTCCACCCAGCCAATAGGAGGTCCTTTTTACATCTTTTAGTCTAGAGAGTGACTGATTAGCATGATGCAACCAATCCTACAAAAGAAAAGAATCTATTTGGGTTGGGAATTAATAAGTTGGAAAACACCAGTTGTGAATTGTGGAGGTTTTAGCTGGTATGAAAATGCATTAACAGAGAATTATCTCACTTAACAAAGGACCAATATGTTAAGTCCAGCACAATAAATAATGCAGATGAAGCAATATAATTTTCCACCAGTATCACAAAATCACAAATTCTTTTAATCCATCTGACTTTTGACAGTTTACTATTATTTTTTGTCTTGTACTTAAGTGAACATACATGTAGTCACTTGGAAGCTCAATATATATTCCAAATCAACACAACTGATTTTCTACTGTCAGCACACAACATGGGGTTAGTCCCTGGGACTGGTCCCTGCAAAAAGTCAGTGCCATGTCTAGTGTTTATGCTCGGTTGTATGTAATGTTTGTTTTCAGGTTAAATCAGATTTAAACTGAAGATATTACCACTTAAAACAATTTGAAATGATTAATTGGGATTTCTTTTTAATGAATTGCAAATTGTTGTATTATATAACTTGTAAGAGTTCTGCTGGTTGAAACAGATTAACCTAAGGAGTGTCCCTGATTAGAAGGCCTCATTGAATATCAATCTGACCTGTAGACATCATTTATACAAGAGGACATTTCGCAGGCACTACAGTGTTTACACGAGGGGACTTGATACACAGACACATTTAAATTAAAAAGGACAAAAAGTAAATCTTTTATCCACCCATAGCTTTCCAAGAGAGGAAAGCCAAAAGTAAAGCACTGCTCATAAATGAGCTCAATAAAAGCACACATTGTTCACTAAATTAATCAACTTTTGTTAATTTTTTTTCCATATGGCCAATACAGAACAAAAGACTGGTAAATATTCAATCAACAAGGGCAATTACACTCCAGAGCTGTACTGTGTCAACATTGGATCCGCTCCATTCTTGTGAGGAATCATCTTGACAAAGGTTGTGATGAATTATAGTAGCATATTAATGATGTTCTTTGATTGGTCATAGCTTTTTTCTTGTTGAAGAGATTTGTCCCACTAACAGTTCAAGGAAGGGGGCCAGCATAACTTAAAAGGCCATCCTTAGGGATGGACCATTAGAAATTACCGGAGGGGAGGGAGGGGAGTTAAAAAAAATTTTGGTGCAGGAATTTTTTTTTGAAGTCCTACTTGTCTGCAGGAATTTTTTTCTCTTTTGCAAGAAAATTTTTTTAAGCCACAACTGCTTGCGGGAAATATTTTGGGGAAAAGTCCCCCTCCCCCCCCCCCCCCCCCCCTCCAGTTATTTCAAATGGTCCGTCCCTTAGCTTAAGTAATTGACTCCCATCATTATTATACCAAGTTGGGTCAAGTTGCAGGGGCAAAGTTCTTAGCTCGACAGAAACAAAGTTGGTAACACATGCAAAGGCATTTGTCCACAGGAATTGTCACAGGGACTAAAGCCAGGCTGCATTCCATCATAGCTAATGGAGGGAAATGGTTAAAAGAAGCCCAGCAAAGTTTTTTTTGTTGTATGTTTTTGTTCGCTATTTTGGGGGTTGACCCTGCACAAAACATGACAAAATACATGGTTACGTGCATTCATACAACTAACCAATAAAACCATTGCGATTACATAATTCATGCATAGTGTATGAGCGCAAAACAAAAGATGTGCAGGGTTGTGGACCTTCCAACATAAATCTTGGCCTCTTTGTTTGCTCCTTTGATGTTTGCTGAGCTTCCTAACCATTTCCCTCTATTAACTTCTTTGCCCTTTTCAATAAAATCCTTTAAAATCTTAGCGTATACTTGGTAAATCTTCAGCGTGAGCTTCGGGTGGAATGCACCTTGGGACAATATAACAATTGTACCCCGGCCTTCAGTCTATGAAAGAGCAATGAGGAAGAGCACAACAACTGTCATATACAAATAAAATTGTATAAAATCATTGCTTCATTAAATTATTATCGATTACACTGATTGGTTTACGTTGATCGATTTTGGAAAGACTAAGCATGGATATCTGCAGTATAACATAAGCTTACTGTTTTGTTGACAGCTGATTTGGCGCTGCCATCGCTGCTATTATCGAGCACGAAACGTTTGTTTTGAGCCCTTGTGCCCGTAAAGGCGACGGTTAAGTGTGTTCAAAAAGAAAAGTAAAAATGAATAAATGCAATAAAATGGTTTAAACTCTTAGTTAGTAGAAGTTTAAATAAGGCTAATTTAAAAAAACAAATAAGGTGAGCTTATTCTCAGCCTGTGTACTTACACGCGTAGCTGGTGGTCTCGCTGAGTAAACCTCATTTTCGGCATAACCAGATTCCGCCATAATACTCATAAGAAACCCTGATTAAATTATCAGGTTTGTAACTTCATTTCCAAGTCCAGTGATAAATAAAGGAGGACTTTTTACCCTCAAATCGAGTCCTAGTAACAGTAAACAATAATTGCACGGTTTTTCCAGCGCCAGTTTAAACCCTCATGGGTGCATCCGCTGATTACAATGATTGCTGGCGAGACACAATGACGACAGGTACCCAAACTCGAAATGCAAGGATCAATTCGATAAGGATTTGCCTGGAGGTAACGGTTGTCTCTAAAACCTGGAAATATCAACGAGTTTAAAATAAAAATATCTTACCTCGCTTCGGTTGTTCGTGTTATGTTTCCGGTGAGGTTTCGGGGTTCTTAATTTCCTTTTTGGAGGGAAAAGCAATGGTACTGAAAACCACAATAAGGGAGTGGTCATTATTTATGAGGAGGGGGGTGGTATATGATAGGGGGGCAGAAAGTTTGGGGGGCTAAAAAAAATTCGCATCACGTAATAAGGGGGGGGAGGGTCAAAAAGTTTGGTTGACAAGCACCTGGCCCCGGTTGTTCAAAGGATGGATAACGCTATCCAGCGGATAAATCGCTATCCAGTGGATAAGTGTTGGCGAAAGAAACTACGCTATCCACTGGATAGTGATTTATCCGCTGGATAGCGTTATCCACCCTTTAAACAACCGGGGCCTGATGTCTATTTTTAGTATTGCAAAGGGAAACTTCTTTCTACATAAAACTCTGGCTAACACATTAATCGCTGCTATAATTAGCTTACTTTTAAATTACTCGTTAAAACAATGTCCTATCAATTTTTTTTCTTGTAGTTGTCAATTATTTTTATCTTAATAAGCAAATCAAGGCACACAAAAACGTTTTGTAAGCCAAAAGTCAGTGTTGATATTCAAACATAGTCATCTAATTCAATATAATTCATTTCAGGATTTCAAGAAAAGCTCAGAAACAAACAAAACACATCACATTCTAGCAACTACTACTGTACTACAGGCTGGACTGATGAGGTTAAAGGAGCATCTACTACTGTACTACAGGCTGGACTGATGAGGGTAAAGGAGCATCTACTACTGTACTACAAGCTGGACTGATGAGGTTAAAGGAGCATCTACTACTGTACTACAGGCTGGACTGATGAGGGTAAAGGAGTATCTACTACTGTACTACAGGCTGGACTGATGAGGTTAAAGGAGCATCTACTACTGTACTACAGGCTGGACTGATGAGGTTAAAGGAGCAACTACTACTGTACTACAAGCTGGACTGATGAGGTTAAAGGAGCATCTACTACTGTACTACAGGCTGGATTGATGAGGTTAAAGGAGCATCTACTACTGTACTACAGGCTGGACTGATGAGGTTAAAGGAGCATCTACTACTGTACTACAGGCTGGACTGATGAGGTTAAAGGAGCAACTACTACTGTACTACAAGCTGGACTGATGAGGTTAAAGGAGCATCTACTACTGTACTACAGGCTGGACTGATGAGGGTAAAGGAGCATCTACTACTGTACTACAGGCTGGACTGATGAGGTTAAAGGAGCAACTACTACTGTACTACAAGCTGGACTGATGAGGTTAAAGGAGCATCTTCTACTGTACTATACAGGCTGGACTGATGAGGTTAAAGGAGCATCTACTACTGTACTACAGGCTGGACTGATGAGGTTAAAGGAGCATCTACTACTGTACTACAGGCTGGACTGATGAGGGTAAAGGAGCATCTACTACTGTACTACAGGCTGGACTGATGAGGGTAAAGGGGTGTTACGAAAACTAAGACCCTCGAAAACTAAGACCTAAGACCTAAGACCCCTAAGACCCATCTTAGTTTTCGTGATTACGAAAACTAAGACCCCCCAAGTCTTAGTTTTCGTAATTACGAAAACTAAGACCCCCCAAAAAACGAAACATAGAAGGAAAGAAATGCTCTTTTATCAATATTAATGTATTTTTAAAGACGCGAAGACTTGCGCCGCATAAAAAAGAAACAACGACAACAGAAACAAAAACACGAATAGATCGACTCGGTCAACTCAATATGGGCCGATCGTGGGCGATCATTTTAACGCTACTTTGGGCTACTTTTATGCACTCCGAAGGCCTAAAGAAATGCCGAACATAGACCCATTGCAGGCAAGACTGATATGATTGTTTTTAGGCAGATTTAAAACCCGAGGGTTGCGTGACATACCGTTCAACTCTCATTCCTTTTATAACCGAACTTCTTGTCGCTCATAAATCGCACACATTTTGTAGTTTTCGGAATGGTAGTATCTAGTCTTAAAAAGAGCCAAGTAAATCAATTTTCGCTAGGTCTTAGTTTTCGTGATTACGTGGACTTCGGTTTCCTAATGGACGGCAGCAAAAAACGTAAACCGTTGAGGTTTGAATTTCAGTGCTCGCATGTAAACCGCAATAATTCCCGGAATAATTGTTGCGCACGTGTGTTAACCCGTGGGCCGAGATTTTTGGAGTGTGAGCGTGTCTTTAAACTAGAGAGACCTCGTGGAGAGCTGTTTGCCAATGTTAACAAAACACAGGACGGAGTTTGTCGAAAGAACGAACGCAGTCATGTGGAAAGAGAAACCCCGACGCTTTGACAATTTTTTAATCTTTTATTATATTTGTTTCTTGATTTTGATCAGAGGACTATTCTCACTGGGGGCAAACACACACAAAAGCCGAAATTAACCACTATGCGCTACCTCGCATTCCCAGCGTGACCCAGGGGACTGCGTGGCATTCCCACAGACCTCACCCTTCTATTTAAGAGCAGTCTGCTTGATAATTCAGCCAGTTTCAGTAAGGTTTAGGTCTCGGTACCCTTGCTAGGAGATTTCGCCCCACCCTCCTCCCCGCAGCGATGGAGCATTAGGGAGCTTAAGCAATGACGACGGCGACGCCGAGGACAACGCCTGCTGAAAAATGAATTAATATTTCGCTCGAGAATCTCGCGATTATCCAGATGTATTCAGTGTATCTATCAGTTCAAGAACTGGCTCGAGCTGAATATGTAAAGAGAGCCGGCATTGAACTCCAAATAGAAAAATCAAAAATTAGCCGTCGTGGTTCACGTTGTCCAGAATACGCAGATTTGGGCCAATTCACGTTGTCGTCTTGCAGAGAACGGCTAGGAAATGTACCAAGACTTCAAATGCACGTGCAGAGCTATTGTTCTGCTCATTAAACCTTTTGTTTGGTGACGTTCTCGTTGCCGTTGCCGTCGTAGTTTGCTTAAAGGTCAAATGAACCAAAATTTCGAATTTTCGTTTTTTTAGGCCAATTTGTTGATTAAGAACCAAATAAACATATTCCGAAGTTTCAAAGAAATTGGACTTTGCAAAACAGAGAAATTTCAAGTTGAAAAATGCTTAGTTTTGGCCTTCATAATCGTAGAGCGCTCGGGAAAATTGTCGGGAAATTTTCTTTTAGTGATGAAGCTCATAAGAATGGAACATCATGGTGTTTTGTGCAGCACTAAACTGCTTAAATTATTCTAAGTTGAAAGTGAGTACGTTTAGGTTTCCAGCAAATTCAAAGCTCAGGAAACAATGGCTTTTGAAAATGAAAAGAAAAGAATTTCAGCCAGGAAAGAACTCTCGCATTTGTGCGGTTCATTTTACCGAAGACTACTTCAGAGAAAATCTGGCAATACGTAGGTTTCTGGGTTCTGATTTCAAGCCGCTAAGACTCCACCTCAAAGAGGATGCTGTGCCGCGGACTATTTTTTTTTTGTTCGTAAACGAAATCACGGGGAAGAATGTCTTTCGAAACACAAAGACCCCACTGTCCGTTCGGCTTTTGCTAAACGAAGGAAGTTAGAGGTATGCATTTTGCACCTTTCTTATTCTACCTAGAGCTAGATGGAGTATTTGTTATCATTATTAGCACTTTTACTTTGTTGGTTTGGCTGGTCATGATCAAGCATTAGAATTTGAATTCGTTAGTTCAATATCCTCGCCAAATAATTTGCTTCCATGCACGTGCACAAGCTTTTTGACGCGTATAAAATTATGCTTCAAAGGTTGTATCTATGTTAGGTTTACAACCATAAATTTCGAGCACTAAATAAATGTACCGGCTAAATAAATATGGACCAAAAAACAGCTAATACAAACAGAACTCACAGTGTCCGCGGGGACAGTGTGTAAACGCTCAGTATTTATTTCAACACTGAATTTTCCTTCAGCTGAAAACGACACGAATTTATTCATTGAAAGTTTTACCCTGCGTGATGCTTTGCAGTTTCGAATTTGCATTGAGAAATGCCCTTTCATTCAAGTTAAATTTTTGTGTTTTGTGTGACTCTCCAGTACAGAAAAGAAACAGTGAATTCAATCTTAGCTTTTGGCCACAACCTAGGATAACTTCGCGCTGCATACCGATCCGGGTTGCAAGCCGCACACATCCTGATAAGAATTACGTGCAAATCCAAAAAAACTGCATTTAGATTGGGTATATAACAAAACTAATTGTTCTATACCAAGCTGAGCAGACTGATGATTTTTATACGCCATCCAGTGTTTGAAAACCTCCTATATCGTACAATGCTTACAATTTTACTCAGTGCTTTGATAATTATTAATCTTTGAAACTGGATTACAATGTAGTAAAAAATATAACAACCATGTTTAAAAAAAAGCTTAGATTCTTTCAGAATTACTTGAATTACTTAGACTGACTCAAACTCTCAAACTTTACATTATTCGCTCTTTAAAAGACGATCGTCTCTTCGATCGCAAAGCCGTGAAATAAATGTTGTATTCCAGCATTCCATCAACCCTCACCTCTCCTCTCGGATAATTGACAACTATTCACCGAAGTGGAGGTGAATAGTAGTTTGCTAATCGCCTCCGAGTTAACCAATCAGAACGCGCGAAAAGCACTATTCACTAATATGATATATACTAATTAGGATAATAGCATGCATAATTTATGTCCAGTAAAGCTCTTCCAAACCGACGGTTTATCATACCAAAGAAGTTCATGGGCTCACCCAAAAATGAAAAACTTTGCAAGAAGTATGTATTTTCTTGTGGGAGCAAGTGCATCTTATCTTATGTATAGACTCGAAAGCTGACCGGTCTCAATTAATTCTCAGTGCTTTCCCCTTCCCCTAAGAAAATAAAATAATACCTAACAAATGCTCGGAAGTATCCTATGATGAACTGGCAATCCATCTGAGTGTAGGTGTAGCAATATTCCTCAGCAGTCGCTTTGTGCTACAGAAACAGATGATCTGATCCCGAAACGGACCTTACCTCATGGCTCATGGTCATCATGGAGAGAAATGTTTTATCCGCCAAACCTATTGCGTTAGGGTCGCGTTTTCGTAGGTATGTTACTTTTGAACAGTTTTACAGTGAAACGAACTCAACTGGGGCCACCCAACGTTTTTTAGCCAATCACAAGACAAGCCCAGAATAAAAGAATTGGAGTTCGTTCACCTGCAGTTTAACATTATTTGCCCTATACTGTAATTGGTCAGTTAATGAAGGAAGTCCAATTCTTTTGTTCAGAACTTGTCTGTGATTGGCTAAAAAACGTTGGGTGGCCCCGGTTGAGTTCGTTTCACTGTAAGTTTTCCCATTTTTTCTTTTCAGAGCTGCTTGGCATGTACTTTCTCGACTTTCTCGCAGCTGTACCTAGCGTTCCCAACTTGCTTCCTACTAATGGAAATTAACAGTGTACATCTTCATGTGAGAAGATTAATGCGCTATCATCAAATACACAAATCCAGTCGCGTGTATCGATTCAATGTGATCCTGTTACTCGCTACATTTGTTGTGTTCCGCTTTATCCCTGTGGCCTGGATGGAAAAAACTGTCATTACTCACGGACACCATCTCTATTTACCACATTTCCTGTTCGGATTTTTTGGCATCGGTGGAATGATCATAGTGAATGTTTTTCTGTTCATCTCATTATGCAAAGCTGAGTTTGGGGAAAATCAATTAACATAAACTAGAAAATATGTAAAATTGTTGGCTCATATACTGAATTTAAAAGGATCTATTCATTGTATAAAAAGAAATATAAATTCGTGAAGCAACAAGCATGGCACGCCAGAAATGAGGTTGTTAGTGTACAACAATAAAATGTCTGCTCACAAATGGTGCGTTTTATATTTCAATGAGGTAATCAATAGGTTAGACTATTTAACTGCGCTTGGTAAAGGACAGACAGCTGTACCGCGGGCCGCGATTAGATTTTACTGCATTGTTAGTTCTGTTCAAAATAAGCAAGACTTGTAAGAATACACAGCAATACTGCACACTAAATTGTTCAATTAGTTGTATGTATTACACTCTTTTATTAGAAGAACCTTTTTTATAAGAACGTTGAGGCTAACAGCGGACAGCCGAGGGAACAACAGAACATCGGAACAGCGAGGATCGAAATGAGCCAATCACAGCTGTTGAAAACCAAACTATCACAGCGCAGCAGCGTGCTTTATAAGTTTACGCACAACCAGTCGACCTTATCACCTGATGAAGACTAGCAGTGTGCAGTCGAAGCGTCGCGATCTCCATCACACGTGACTACTTCGTGAGACAAACGAGAAATATTTTATTACCCCTTGTTTGCTTTTTCTCTTCTTTCTACATCTCCAGCACCTTTCTAAGAGTTATTATTATTATTATTATTATTATTATTATTATTATTATTATTATTATTATTATTATTATTATTATTATTATTATTATTATTAATTTTTTAAAAAATATTATTATTATTATTATTATTATTATTATTATTATTGTCATCATCATCATCATTATCATTATCATTATCATTTTATTACGCTCAATTTTGAATCCATACAAACTCTTATAGTGCGCTCAATTCAATTATAAATCCATACAAACTCTTATAGCGCTTTCAATTCAATTTTAAAGCCATACAAACTCTTATAGCGCGTTCAATTCAATTTTGAAGCCATACAAACTCTTATAGTACAACTGAAAGCAAAAGACCGCGAACGAAATTGCTGCTGGTGTACGTAAGAGCTGGCGACAGCTCTAACCAGTCAAAAATAAAAATACAAAGACAAGAATTCGAGCCCATCTGGATCGTCATTACCAGCGAGCACTTTATAGACAACTGTCTTCACGCTAGTTGTTCTATTCTGTGCGGCATACACTCTGCTGACGAGACCCAATCAGGTCGAAACAGCTGTCCAGAGTTTGCACTTTTGACTTTCAGTTTGGACTCTATCATGTCGTTGACCCGTTAAGTTTTGTCATTTCTACGTAGTGTCAGCCTTGCAGTTCTAGTCTTACTCAGTCTTATAGTAAGCTCAATTCACATTCAACTCCATACAAACTCTTATATTACTCTTTGGTCAGCTGTGTTTCAATAACAATTTTAAAACATTTGACAGTTGCCACAAGAGGTTTTCTTCTCTCGCTCGCTTCGACGTCCACCACGGCTTGTTGTCATACCTCTTACAAGTGCCATGCTAAAGTCGTCCTCCCCCCCCCCCCCCCCCCCCCCCGCCGCCTCCCCTTAGTCATGCAATCAAGACAGAAGCGAATATTAAATACCTAAGCGAAATGATGGGACTTAGCACGTGATAAATGAGATAACAGTCTTGTTTTAGTTATTCTTATTATTGTTTGTGTGACCCTTCTTCCGTTTACTGAAGATGCTGAACTCAGTCTTAAACAAACGCAAAAAGAGAATAATATTGACGACCATCAAACCAAGGAGTCCAGTTATTCCAAGTAGATAATGAGACAAGGGTATCGTTCGTCCTTTATGAATAAAATAAGCGCTCAGCCAAACCAAAAGAACGAACCGTAAAGCGATAAATGTTACAAACAGCCCAGCGATGTTTGATTTGTAAGCTAAGGTGGAAGGGTTTACTCCATTAAAACGCATCAAACGTCGAATATGTAAGAAAATGCTGTTAAACTCCATTAATAATAAGCTTGTTGCTATTGTGATGTACCGCTCGGTAGACAAGGCGAACACAGTGACAATGGAAACCTGAAAAAGAAAAAAGTTGTTTTTACCTTATCGCAATTTGTTACCCTCTAACGCATATAAGAAGAATTTGTTCGAGCCATGGTTCGTAATTTTGTGAGACGCAGTCCAGCCAAAATACCCCATGGCGAGACCAAACGAGACCGTTGATGATATGCCACCAAAAGGTACAAAACATTTGGCCAAATATCCGGCGACATTACTTAATTTATTTTTCATTTATTTATTTGTTTATATAATTATTTCACCACACAAAGTAACAATAATGATAATAAAAAATAACTAAAAGAAATTAGCAAAATAAATGGCGGCTAGGAAGACTAAAAAGAAACGATAAAGCTTATAACATTATTATAACATTCTCGACAAAGGTGGGGTTGATTAAAGCTAAATAACAACAACTGAGTAATGTTGTCGTCACATACCAAGAATGTCGAATGACTACTGATTCTTACCACAATATGATGAATAATAAGTCCAGTTGATCCCTTCAAGTCATTTATCACAATATCCAAAGAATCATGCATAATGTAACCTGGGAAACAATCAATTCACACGTAAACAACAGCCTCCCTTTGCCCGAAAATATTATCTCCGTTGTCCAGCAAGCGCGAATGGAAAAACTATTCAGGGCTCTCTCTAGTGTTCAAATCCCCGTCGGAGTGGACGTTAAACGGAAGAACTTAAAAGGAACATCTTTGTTGAAAGTTGTCGGCAAGATCCGAATGCAAGTGATAAACGTTTGCGACATCATACACATTTATACTTGTTAAGATAATTTATTTTGAATAACTAGTTAACTTGTTCTCAAACTGCACTGTAAACCTGCCCCAACGAAAAGACTGCATGGCGGCCACGTGTGAATGATGCGGAATGGGGAAGGGGTGGGGATGGACTACCTCCCCCTCGCCCACCCTCCCTGCTTTTGTCACGCAAGCAATTTGTTATGATTCGACGTTGACGAACTCGGACGTACCGCGGTATTCTGTAAAATATCATTTATCTCCCAAACACATGGCATTGTTAAAAAAAGAGTTATAATCTTACCTGTCATAAATGCCAGCAAATAGTATGAAGGCAGGTTCCAGTCGATCAACATGTCGCTTAGTATCGCTGGTTTATGATGAAAACTAGAAATACATTCAAAATTGAGCCTTGGCAAACAACAAATTATACATAACAAATATCCGAAATATTCATTTGAATATAATATAGCTTATAGTATAGTAGCTTACCAATAAACTGTCCAAGTAGATGAAATACAGGCGTGAATAAAAGAGATCAATGTATTATTGTACAACCACTCCTTGGTCGCCAACAGACCCGGCGGTAATGAAATATTTGCTTTAAAGAACTGATGGAGAGCACGAAAAGTTAGAAATGAAAATGACGCAACGACTACATAAGAAAACTTGGCGATGTTGGGCATCTTGACAAGGACGAGGCATAAAAAGAACAGTTCCGTGAGAACCGAACTTGTTAGCGATAGGCAACCTGTCGTGTACTTAACTAATGAACATGTCACGCGTCATGGTTGAAATCAGTCATTAAAATGCGTAACTGAATATTGTTCAAGAGCAAATTTTAAAAAAAAATTACCATGGCGTTATGCATTGTTTGCTTGGTATGCTTATGAAGTTTCCGGATATTTTCACTTTTCACCTTTGCTATTTCACTGTTATTCTTTTTCTTTCTCGCTTTATCAGAGACGATTTGACTGGCTGTCTCGGGCACTACTCCCAAATTATAAGCTTTTATCAATTTGTCTTGTTCGATGTCTGCAATGAGCGGCAAGGAGGTTAGTTTGATAGGGTAGATCATTCACAAACAGAAATTCCAGCCAAAAACCTTGTGTGGCGAGACAGAATTTTGAAGAAGGGCAAGGCCAAAGTGTTCGGTTATTAAAGCACTGTTTAATCTTCCCTTGTCTTCAGGTTACAAGCTTGACAAGCTTTATAGAGCGTTTTCACTATCGCTATCAGCGGCCACGTTGTTTTACTAAAACAATAGAAGATTTTTGCATAAAATACAGTTTAATTTACAACGTTTCGACATCTTCAGGATGTCACTGTCAAGTGAAATGCGTAGGTCAGTTCGTGTGTTATAAATAGATCTACAATTTTGTAACAAATAGTGAAGATGGTGGATTTTTAAGCTCGGTGAATAAATGATAAAGATAATATGTTCATTTGCCACGAGCGTAGGACAAAGAAAAAAATCTTAGTCTTCAACGGAAATCATGAGTTCGATTCCTGTTGGGGACTCAGAATTTTTTCTTTGTCCCACGGTCGTGAACAATGACCATATCATCTTAATAAGATCTACAACTAGGAATTTCATAATGAAAGTGAGTGCTGGCTATAGGAATTAGAGATTACACTGCACTATTTTTGAAGTTTGGAGCGTAACAGCGGTAAAAAGCGTTCAAAATTAACAAAAGAGATGTCAGACTGAATGCACCCGACATCACATAATATTGATCTCTTTCCCTGGGCTGGTTGGAACAAATGGAAAAAAAAAACTGGCTGAAAATGTTACTAACAACATAACGGCCTTAAACAAGTATTCGACATTGAATAGCATGAACAGCTAGAATTGTAACAAGTTGCAGAAGACTTCCTTTTCTTAAAAAAAAATAAACAATGGCTATCATTAAATTTAAGTGTCAGGGATCATTATGTGTAACTTTCGCTGCTACTGAAAAAATGTACGGACATTTTTGTTTACAATGCGTCCATTAACAAAGCAGCGTTCAACAGCATATTCAGTGTTCAATACCAGTTTAAGTAACAATCGTAGAAAAAAAGCAGATGTTTCCATATCTCCCTAGAAATCAAACAATTGCCTCGCGAGCAAATATAGCAGAATTTACACGATCATACGCTGCAGCAGCATGCAAAAGTGGGAAAATCGCATAAAATTTCGCTTTAAAATACGCCCAACAATATAACGGTGCTCAACAGGGTATTGAAAGCTGAATAGTATTAAAAGTTTAATTGTAGAACTTAGCAGACGCTGTTTCCCAAAAAAACATCGGAAGCATTTCTGTAACATTATAAGCTATTATATGGACCTTTTGCCCTGACTAAATGTACTAAAGTGCACTTTTGTAGTGCTGCTTGAAATTCGGCGCAAATTTCGGTTCTAACAACAAAGAAGCATTAAACAGCATATTCAGTTTTCAACGCTATTCATAGGTAGAATGGTACAATGTAGCAGATGACGTTTACATATCTCCCAAAACATCAAACAATTATTTACTGTATACTGTTAATAAACGCTACTTCACGCAATCCTATGACAAACGGTAATTCACGCAATCGTATGACATTACAATTTACAGAATCGTAGACCGCATGCGATAAATCTGACATCCAAAATTTGGCTCCGAACCGCATACACAACACAGGATACCCAACACACACAGGATTACCAGAATAGTGTGCTGCCTCGCTAAGGCGAGCCAGCAATTATGCACATAAAGTGATAAATATGAAAAGTAACAAGAAAAGGTGAATATTTGGAAGCAATGCTAATTACACAAACAATTTTGCTCGGATCGAGTCTGATTGGGTCAAATGCAGGCAGCCAAGTTTCGTGTTTCGTATTACCAATATCCTGTTTTATTTTTTTTTTTGAAGCATTGTATGAAGTCCTTTTTTGGTAATTAAGTTGTTGTTGTTGTTGCATTTCCTTAGGATCCAGCTAGGATGGTAAACTTGTTCCAAGATTCCTAGCCTCCATATTGTGTTCCCTCTTTAAGTGATTTTCGATGGTTGAGCTCTGATGTTCAGAAACACGTGGATATAAGTGTCGGCGTGTGTAGCATTTGAATAGAAATATAAAGCCTTTTTATTTCATGCTAAAGATAAAAGAAGGTCGATGCAAGGACACTTTCGACGAGCTAAATGTTAGTCACTGTTTTAAGTGAGCTGATTTTAACAGCAGTTGCTGGGGAGGTCGGTTTGTTGACCCTTCCGTAAACTGAGGTGGTCTCCGTACGTCGAATGTCGGTTGTTGTGCTTGTTTGGTTCTGTATAACCGTGAGTCTGCTTGTCGGGTTCCGGACTATGCGTCTGACTTGTTGTGATGTTTGCAGCTGCTTTTGGAGAGCAGTCGTCGGCGTACTTATGGTGGCCATTGGTTTCCCTAATGAAAACTCTGGCACTACGTAGAACACTTAAAGCGACAACGGCATGATAGAGCACAAACTGAAAGCCAAAAATGGCGTGTCTTGTCACTTGGTTGCTGGCCGCCAACTACATATAGGTCTTTTCATCAAGGGGTGGGGCTGCAGCCAACCTGATCTGTGTTCTATTTCTGCGCATCCTTCCGCCATTAGGAGTATGAACGGTGTATGACCTGGGCAAGGACTTTTTTTCTCGACAGTGGCATGAGGCCAGGCAGAATGCTTGTGCTGAGGGTTGGGTTTGGCAAATATGCACTGGCCAGGCTGAATTTCTTCATGTGTCATTCCTCCCAGATTTTTATCGTAGTATTGTTTTATTTAATTTTTTTGCCGATCAAACGTCTGGGGATAATTTTCCGCACAATTTAGGCCCAAGATAACGCAAAGAATGCTTGCTTTCCTTTAAACGGTTAGCTTCTGAAGCAAACTGAGGAGGAAGACACTCGCACCGTTGTCAGCAGGAGAAGATGAAAATGGATTTAGCATGTGATTGGCTGGTGTTTCGAAAGGACAATAACAACATTGCTAGAAGTCCTAGAATTGCAATGCACTGAATACCTGAAGGCAAATGTAAACGAGGGCCCCCCAAAAAAGGATGGCGCAGAACTGTAGCTCAATTACAGCTCAGTAATTCTGTTTTGTATAATACCAAGTGACATTATGAGGCATTTTTAACCTGTGTGGATTTCAGATGTTCAGGATTTTTGTTTTTGTCTTTAGGCGTGAAAGAATAGTTGATATGGAAATTGAGATGAGACAAAAATAAACCAAATGTAAAATCCGAGAACTGATAAGCTCCACATACTACTGCCATTTTCACAAAAAAAAACACAGATTACCCCTGATCTTGGCCACAACTACACTAGGCGAGTGAAAGAGAACAAGTCACATCTTACCAACGAAATAAGAGACGACAGACAATTTTTCATAAGATTTGTTTTATATTTACAATTTGGAACAATAATTAAATTTATTAAGCAATTAAAATATAAATAGCTACGAAAAATATTGTGTAAAAGGTCACATTTCGTTTTAGAAAAGCAAACTAAGATAGCATTAATATAAATAGCGAGAGCCAAGGCTCTTTGATATAAATCTAGAAAGCATGAGATACAAGTTCGCTATTAAATTATTTTAATAATTCTCAAAAAGATAGTCATCAAAATATTTTGAGTATTAACTAAGAAGGCAAATATATTGTGAAAACAAGGTCAGCTGTAAATCAATAAAAAACGACAGAAGTCCATTTAACAGAACGACAAAAACAGCACAATGCGCATTTTTCGACATAGTTTTTTTACTCGATAAGGATGGGATCTTTTACAATTATACTGAGTGCTTTTAAAAACCTTGAGTAAAGTAAGGTATGATGATAGACAAAGGACAGGACATTATATATAAATTATTCATCTACACGTATGATATTCACCTTATCATAACTTGTTGATTGAATTAGATCAGCGCGAGAAATTTTTCTTATAAAATACATTAAAACTTAAAGTAATTCCTGTTAACACTTTTCAAACATGTTTTCGTTTAGCTGCTATCGCCTCTTTTGAAAAGAGCAAAAACCTTGATTAAATGCCAGCGTGCATACCTTAAAATACTGTGTTTAATTTCGACTGCCTTTAAAGGTAAAAAAGACTGCCATTAAAGCAAACTGAAAAAGTTAAATGGTAGCACTTTTGAACTGGCGTAAGCTTTCCAGCAAACGTTATGCTGTAAAATATGAACTGAACAAAAATTGTGGTTTGCTAATTTCACCGATGCGCCAGGTAGCAGGTAGTTTTCCTATGTCCACCATTATTTAATTTACCACGGCTGGAACTTTACTTTCTACTTCTGAAATAACTTCGGCATGAGATCCACTGGCAAAGGGAAGATGATGGTGGAATTTTTCTCAGCTGAGATGGTGTTCAAAGTCTGCAGATAACGAAGCTGCATTGCAGATGGCGTCTCCGACATGACGTCAGCAGCTTCTTTCAGAGAACGTGAAGCAGTCATTTCACCTTCAGCCGCGATAACCTGAAAACCAGTTAATAGAGTTGTCAGTTAGCTATAATTATGAAGAAACTGTTACACATATAAAGCTCTTAGCCGTGTTTTGTTCAGTTGAAGTACTTAGCTAGTAAAAAGAACACGAACGAATTTTAGAGAAGGCATGTTGTCCACTTCTTTCCAGGCCCGTAGGGAGGATTCTGTTGAGGGGGGTTCTTTTTTTAGCGCCGGAGGCGGAAATACGAGCGCCGAAGTCGCGTGCCTCTAGGGGGGTCTGGGGGCATGCCTCCCCAGGAAATGTTGCAAATTTAGGTTCTCTCAAGTGCCATTTCCTGCATTTTGACATCATTTCTGAGGTGTAATGCATTTTCCTTCAATATTAGCTCATAGGAAAGTAATTTTCATTCTAAAAAATAGCTGACTTCAAAAATTTTAGGGGGTTCGTTCGAACCCCTCGAACCCCCACCCCTCCCCCACTCTACGAGCCTGCTTTCAAGTGCTGTGGTCACTTGACAACATGCGCGTGGAATGTAATGCACGTTATACCTTGGCTCGAGCCTCTCTGGTGGCTTCTGCTTCAGCCGCCATAACACGTTGTAACTGAACTGGAAGGCGTACGTCTTTGCTGTAAGAAAACGGAAACAAAAACAGAATGTGAAAACTTGTATTTGAACATTTGTCGACACATTGCCGCAGCATGTATAATCAATAACCCGAGTTCACACTTGATGCCCGCTCACGGGCATGACCAGTGTGAACATGACTATTTAGTCGTAAGCGCCTATGCTAGAATAATAGCACGGTGATCGTGCAAGGTCAAGATCTTGTGCTCAGCCACCGATTCCAGGTGTGCAGAAAAAATGTTTTCCAGTGCCCCTAAAATACTGCCCATAAAACTTACATCTCCACTCTCTCTACACGGACTCCCCAGGGATCAGTGGCATCATCAAGGAATAGCTGATCGAAAACAAAAATAGGAAGAGTTAGATTTTTCATGCCAGTCAACTTATGTACAATAAAAAAAAAATATTCTGATCCCTCACTGAATATTGATGAATAAGAATATTGGTTTGCACATGTTAACAAAACGCTGCAAATATTTTCATCATAACAAGCATATAAACTAGCATGCATAAAATAGAGAAATCTGGCTTTTAATAAACAACAAACATGGCAAACTACTACCAGTATTATAAAGAAAAAACAAATAACTCTGCGACGACCTGGACATGAATATTTGATTCCGAGAGGAAAACCTGAATTCTGCTTTCCTTAAATATTTTGCAGACTTTTACTGACTTTCATGTAAACCTAAACGTTTGTTTTGAGAATTATAAAATAAAGATGATCACGATATCTAAAACATTCTTGTAGTTGTGGTATCATGTTTGTGGCATTAGCCGTGTACCGGGAGTGTGGGTTGTGGTCATGAGTTTGATTCGTGTTAATGTTCCTTTCTGGGCCTTTATTGTGGCTCGTTATATACCTGCATTTGCGAACTGAGACCTTCTCTGTCCATCAGGATCTCGCTCAGGTTCTTTGTACCGATCATGTTTCGCAAGGTAGTTTGGGCCAGTAGTTTGGTGGATCCCTGAGCGTCTGAGACGTTCGTTACAGACACTGTTGCATTCTGGATCCTGAAATAAACTACTGCGTCAACAGTAACTGTAACGCTGTCACGTGTCAGAGCCTAGCCAATCAAACGAAAAAATACTAAGTTATTACATAATGCCAGCTTGGAGACACTTCTATATCAATAATTTAATTTAAATTGCCACCAGGGACTGGGCACAAGCTTCATCACAACGATTTCTGGGCGCTGAGTTAACTAACTGAGTCACAATTGGTCATAAACGATCCAAGACACACTGTATTAGTGCTGTAAGCTGTGGCTCAATCTCTCCAATGTTTTTTGTTGTGGCAAATTTGATAAGTTCTAGTATTCATAAGTTTAAGTATTCATAGCTGAGACAAGGAAAAATAACAAGTTACTGGTCGGTACTGGTTTTTGTACTAAATTCTAAATAGAAGTACATTCCAATCTCGTCCCGCACGCCCGCTTGTCTTTTGGTCAGCAGCACCAATGACACGGACTCTAGCCAGACCCGATTGCGGAAGTCCGCGATTTGCGGACTTCCGGTCGTTCTGCGCAGATTCAAAGTTTGCTCGCTTGATGGGCTGAGAATCACACAAAAGTACTATGCGCATGCTCCAACAATCGAGCCTGGCCAGAATACGCGTTCTTGGTGCTGACCAAAAGAAAAGCGGGCTCTGGGGACGAGATTGAAGTAAATTCTTGTTCTAGCTGTGAGGTGACCTCATTGAAAACAAAGAAATTTAGAAAACACTGCCTGATGAATGTCGCTGATACTACATTTGTACTAACTGATATAATTAAATAAAGATTGAAGTTACCTCTTGTGGAGGAACGTCAAATGACACAGTTCTCAAATCCACTTTGCTGTACTGATCGATTTTAGGAAGAACGAAAAATAAACCTGGAAAAATCCACACACAAACCGTAAAAAATTCTTTCTAGTATATTAATTACTGAAATTAAAAATAAAGAACAATTTCTCTTGCTATTTACTATAAGAAAAAGAAATCAGAAGAGTTTTGTATTTATCGGAATGAACTTTTACAATAAACGTTTAACTTTTAAAATAAACTTCGGAAGACTACTTTAGCCAGACACACGTTGTTGAAAGAAAAAACTTGGTAGAGCTTCCGACTGGTGCAATTATGGAAGGTCGTAGTTATCCGGATGAGCTTGTCTTTCTCAAAAGAAATACTTTTCTTCTGTTTTCACGCCGTTTGCTATACTATATACTTACATGTTTACGGTTTAATGAATGCCAGTTAGCTAATAACCGAGACGTATATCATTCTTGTTAATTTGTTGTAGCAATATAAAATTTCTAGTTAACGATGTGAGTGCGGTCATGTAAGATGTTTGAATTATCTCACCTGGTCCCCGGGCCCCGCCGGGGAGAATTCTCCCAAGTCTGAAAATCACAGCTCTTTCGTATTCTTGCACGATCTGTTCAATAATACATGACATTGTCACAATAAACACAACAGACAGCAAAAACAAGTGCAAAAACTTTATTTATTGACTTTTTGTGTTATAAAGTTTTCCCTCCATGAGAAAACAAAGCTTTTCGATTAAAACAAAGAGTAATTCAACAAGTTTTTTTACTGAAAACGTTCGTGTTTGAGGCTCTTTCCAAACCAGGCTATACATTATTACACACCATAACACGCTTCTTATAAAGAATTTTATAATACTTAATGTGTTCACTTACCTTCAAACAAAAAAACAAAGAAAATGGGCATGTTACTATGACAAGTATGTAACACAGAACAGTTATAACGATTCCACATATCCCCAGTTCCCCTCCGTCAGGTTGACTGGCTGAAAAGTAAACAAGTAACAGCTGAATGACAGGTTGAATGACAGGTGGAACTCCACCCAAAACAATAAAACTACGCCTTTCAAAATTATGCACTGGAGCTATTTTGCTGGTTCATTCCGCTGGAAATCCCTTTCAAAAATTATTTCTTTCATGTATTATTTAACAAAACAGCAATTACTGTAACTAGTGATTTTAGTTTTCTTTGTATTTTTGCTCTAGACTGTTAAATTCATATAAACCTGTAAACTTAGTATCTTTTCTTTCGGCTATTTTAACATGTAGGTAAGAAGAAAGAAACTCAAGATTTCGTCATGAAAACTTTGTTAACTGTTGTAAATATTACAAAACAAATATTTTCATAACTGGTCAGTTAACAGGCTGAAGACAATCATGAAAGTCAACTGCTTCTAGACTACGCTGTTGTGTTGTGAGATCCCCCTGTATTCACTGGCTAAACTGCTACAGGCTGGTACAAAACGTCTGCAACGTTTGCAATATACACGGTATATTACGCCTATGATCGGTAATTTTGATATTTTTCTTTTGACTTTACGTGACAACAGCCACTTCTAAAAATTTTGTAATAACGAAACTGGACTTTCAAATAGTTCTTTGTACTATAAATAGTTTATATAATCCTCGCCTTTAAAAGAACTCTAAACAGAGTTGAAAACTACATGTTACATTTTGACTTTTAAGTTTTGTAAGACACAGTTTATTTATCATCACCAAAGCAAATAGCTGTAGTTACTATTCTTAGTTTTTATAAAATTATATTACAAGAACAAACAAAATTGCAGCCGACCCTCCCAAGTCAACATTACCTGCACAACACAACAAACACAACTACACTGAACGTCCATCCTTGGTATATTTACATTAGGTATATTAGTGTAACTTAACTGTATTGCATTCGCTTTACTGAGTAAGTCTAAGTTCACAGGCAAAGACTTAAGTAGATGCATGAATTTTCAATATTGTAAATTAACTGACCGGCGTGTTATTGCGTGTCGATTATTGTCAAGCCGTCGTGTTTATCTTGTCGGTTAGTACTTGCTATAGTATGATTAACCTAAACCAAGGTATTTTCCTTAAGAGTATTTTTCGTATTTCAACCACCTAAAGACGATTTTACGCTTAAATTTGTCTGATTCACACAAAAACGTTGATGGCGGGTGATAACTGGCGGGTGTTTGGAAGTATTTATCAACTGTTTCGACAGTTTCTAAACAAAATCATAACAGCGTATAACTTTGACGGTTCAGTTATACAAACATATCGTCGTAACATGAAAAAGATTCAGCGCTTGTTAAAGGAATTAGGAAACGAAACATTTCATTCAAGTAACAGAAATGGAAATGAAACTCCCTTGAAAAATCAAACAAAGCGACTAATGCGATCATGTCAAGGTTAAAAAGCAATGATTCTAACTTACAACTCATGCACTGGATACGAGGAAGGCCTCCGACTTGACAACCTCCATGTTGTAGCGATTCTTGCGACATTTTTACGCGTTAGAAAGAGCTCACAACTAACGCGACTGCCGCTTTGCAAGAAGTTTGTATACAGTTTAGATGATCTAACTTCATGTCACAGCCCACAGTACCTGCTCAGCTGTGACAAGTGAAACTCACAACACCTGCTAGCTAGTGAGTCTTACTAAAACTGAATGGGCGCAAATCATTTTATTCTAATAATATACCCGGTAAAGTGTACTTACTAATAAAGTGTACTTTCTAACAACAGTTACGGTAGCTGGGAATGAACTGATTTATGATGCATCAGCGGTTAATCGCCTACTGAGCAAAACTAAATTCATTTTTGGAGACCACGTGTACGCGTTGTTTTCTTTCTTCGGACAGTGAAAAAAAGATTTTTTATTAAGGTTATTTTAAAATAAAATTTTATAAAGATTTAATCAAAAATAAAATAACGATAAGAATAAAACTGTCCAAATTGAACTTAAAATTGCAATGAAAACTGACTTTTTAGTTTCTTTGTTTTACAGGAGTGGCACTTCATTACGGATTTGTGATATAAATTGATCTGAATTTATTTTTTACAAACTGAGGCTATTGTGGGCCCATACCGATTCCGCCATTATTTTGTTCAAGTAACCCACTTCAGATCTCAGGAATGTGAAACCTGAAAGCATGAAGGGGAGCTGCAAAAGCACAGAGTGAGGTATGTGATAATGCGATTCATTTTTTTTGTTATTCGTGCAGCAGTGGCGGATCCAGGGAAGGGGCCCGGGCGCCACCTTATTTTTCGGAAATAGCGCATTTTCTTTGAAGTGCCGCAATTATCTTCGCAGGATTCAACATTCATAGCCAAGCGGGCCCCTTTCTTAGCTGAGGGTCTGGATCCGCCACTGGACTGCTTGCGAGACAGATGATACCCTAAACGGGACTTAACGTGAGTGCCGATTTCATCGAGCCAGGAGGCAAGAAAGAGGGACTGGAAGCGGAATTAGCTAATTAACTAGACCCAGTCGTCTCTCGGGCATCACGACTGGTGCTCTACTGTAGCACAGAATCTGTGGTGCAATTCAATGTGAAGACTTTCAAGTTGTGTACCTGAAAATCTCTGTCCGCTTTATTTCCCGGCACTCTTTCTCTATCACGCCCCCCCCCCCCGCCCCCCCATTGGTCTTAAAACGAAACCACCAGTGACTAAAAAATAGAAGCTCTAATATCGAGAATTCTTCTAAGCTATAGCCATATAATAAACTGAATAGTTTTAATAATTCCTGGTCAGTTTGTACATATTTCAGTGTCATGTAAACAGATAGCTACGTTCTTAAGTATTGGGGGAAGGGATGGTGGGGATATTAAGGTGTAATAACTCTGCCAAACAGGAAAAACTGTTAAAAGTTACTTTATTATTCCAATCTCAATTATACCGTCTTTTCTTCTTGGCCTCCTGGGCCCAGTTGACAAAGCACGATAAAGCTAATCCAGGATCAGCGTGAATTTTGAATGCAATTCAGTTTATATTTTCTGTCCTCCAGTATCTTGTGTCACTAAACTTATTAATATCTTTCTCATTTTGCCCTTCAGTTTTGACGTCCACTTATCTCAAACTCCACAAAACATTGGCGATGAAAAACACTTTTATACAAGAGAAATTAAAACCTCGATCACCTGGACTACTGTTAATCGGCCTTGAACAACCTGGCCCTGTTAAGTGAACTGTTTGTTGAGTCTCTCATATTCCTATCCTGACGCAAAGAAATTCAGCATATCAAATCACCGACTGATAACGCCACTAAATAATGTCATACGGCTCAGCGGCGGTGGGTCTCTCATGTTCCTATACTGACGCAAAGAAATTCAGCACATCAAATCACCGACTGATAACGCCACTAAATAATGTCATATGACTCAGCACCGGGCACTGCTAGTTGGTAAGTTCGCATTATACAGCTTGCATGTAACCCACATCTATAAAGCAGACAAGAGAATAGTTTTTCTCTCGTTCTAATGGCTTTAAAAATCTTCACATGCGGTGATGGTGAAAATATTCCGGCAAGAGTGTTGGGGAATCTGTGATAAGCATGGTCGGTTTATTTCAGTCCAATGAAGTGACTGCGGTCCGTCTGAAAGCTGAAATAAGTTAAACGTCTGGTCTGCAAAAGAAAAAAAGAAATTGGCTGTCAGCAATTCAGCTTTATTCCTATATAAAATTTGTTCAACTAAGAAAAAAATTGTCTTTCAATTAAAACATTACAATCTCCTGTGAGCAAAACGTGTATAAAATTGACCGACTTTTGAGAAGAGGCTCGCTTTAGAAACATTACATGTATCGGAACTGTCATTATACGCACCACCATCTGACCAATAAAATCCAAGGCGCTTTTATAATAGGTCGCCTCGTGTCGCACTGTTGTACAATTGCGAACTGGAGGGTGAAATCAATCAAAGCGAACAGCTTTTAGACTTTTTATCTCAGATGTACTATTACTCCTATGACCATTCATAAATTTAAACCGCTTTTGTCATAAGGGATAGAATATCACTGCAAGTTTCTATTTTACTTAAATCCTACCCGCCAGAATCCGAAGAATTTTTATTTAATCTTACTTTAGGAATCACAGGAATGTTAAATTACCAATTTTAACGTAATCTTACACAAGAATTCTTACACAGGATAATCTCTGGACACATGCATGTCCTCGTGTCCCGTGTCTAGAAAAACAATGAACTAAATGATCGCCTAAAATTATCTCAACACAAGGAAATAAATTAAAGACCTAAAGGCATTGACATACCTTAATCCAATTCAGTTTAATGGGACTTGGCGATCACTTCTTCTCCGAGCTTCTCTAATATTTCTTCTCTGTAATCATCAAAGTCTCCTTCTACTTCAGAAATTTCTTGATTTTCCACAACCCAAAGTTGACACGAGGTCTCCAGTATAAGCCGTGCATCGTGGCTCACCAATATCACACCTGGCATACAACAACAAGCAAAGATTACCCTCAGCATGAGTACCACAGCGGCCACCCTCGGGGAAATGGCAACTGGTCGCTTGTTGGCCTCAGAAATTAGCATAAGGTATTTTTAAACACGGAGCGAGCTTGCGGGGCAGGAAATTCCGTGATTTCGCAGAACAATGCCTGATAGCTACAGGTATCTTTCACTATTTCTAAACCTCGCTTTCGATTGTTTGCACCCAAACAACAAAACAGAATTTTATACACGGGAATCTTGATGTTATTTCTTGTACTGCTTTAAATCTATTTTTAGTTTAGAAAACGAGGTAAGTCTGGGTCACGCCACACCAAAAGCCAGTTGATTTCATTTTCGATTCATTTCCCAACCAATGAAATCGTCTCATTGGAATTTATGACTGGCAGGGATTGGCAGGCTGAGGAGTTCAGCCTCGTTAGTTAATACATAGGATCGCTCCGTGTTTAAAAGGTTACATTACTTCAATACAAAATAAGGTGAAAAGGAATAACGGAATCATATGAAGGCGAAAAACACCTGTGTTTGAATGATTTTATCAGCCGACACTGTCTGAGCTTGTTGAAAATAAATCCAAACATCGTATATCACATTCTTACTGGCCGCTAAATAGAGGTAAAAACAATAGAAGAACACTTATCGGGACGGGAGAAAGGTGGCCGCGGCCAATTAATAGGTGTGGCCGCTTAAAAGGGGTTTTACTTACAGTATTATACTGACAATATTTTCGGGACTTGAATAACTGGCCGCTTAAAAGGGGTTCGACTGTAATTTGTACATTTGGTGGTGAGATGTAACACAAACACAATGGCCTGGCTAGATCTCTCCCACTCTGGGGCTCGGGTCCAACACACCGCCCGTAAAGTCATCATTTCAACAGCACGAACATCTCGCCCAATGCAAACTCTTCTTATGTTCTTATGTGAGATAAGGACTGGTGCCTAAAGTCGAGCATTTATCACATGATAGCAGCCTTTCTTTACCTCCGGTAAATTCGTTAATGGCGTCCGCAAGAGCGTCAATAGACTCGATGTCCAAGTTGTTTGTAGGTTCGTCCTGTAACAGAAACAAGAAACGCTTGGTTTTTAACCTCCGTTTTTAATAAGTGCGTGAAAGATGCATGTTTAAGAGAGAAAAAGAACTCCTAGTTTGTGAATGATAAACCAACAGCCTAATCGTATACCCACCAAAACAATGACATCCGGATTACTGAGTGATAAATCAGCGAAAGCCACACGTGATTTCTGACCACCTGAAAACGAAGCATGCGCATTAGCTAGGCACTGCGCCTCGACTTCAGGAAAGCACCCATTTGTTAATCCAGTCCCTTGACAAGAATTGAATGTCTCACAAGCGCTGGTAATTTTCCATGAAACTTTACAAGGGGTGTTATGAGCGATTCTACAAGCTCTTGTAAAGAAACAAAATTTGATGAATACCTGATAAATCTTTGGTCTTGATGGTGTGAGCATGGCTCACTAATCCAAACCTTCCCAGATGTTTTCGTGCCGTCTGATAATCCAGGTTATATTTTCTCTGACAAAGTAAGAGTACAACTGACTCGGACAAAGTCTAAATTTTCCACACTGCTGCTATTCATATGATGTTGTACTATTAAGCACACTTGATGGAAGAGGAAATAAACTTCCCATACTTGCTCATCATCGGCTGATAGCACGTGTCGATACCACACCTTCACATAAGCATTCAAAGATCCCAAATGGACAGTTTGCGGCATCATATTCCCTTGGTTGCACGACTTTTTACCTTCTCGATGTCTGAAGAAATTTGTCATAGAAAAGCGTATTCTTCATATTAGTTGTATAACATATTCAATTGTGTTTATTTACCTGAAGATACTCCACTGGTGACTCTTCCATGTTCAGCTGTGAAGAAAAACCAGGCAGAAGTCAGTTAAGCCATCATCAAAACAACACGGTGATCAACACAATTGAATAACAATAATAATATATTACCTGGTCAGCAGAATGCTGGTTATACGATCCAATTCGCTTGAAAAAAAAAAAAAAAAAAAAAAAAAGATTTATTATTGTAACGGGACAAACCTCTTGCTTCCCGTATTTTTAAATAAAAAAGATTTAAATTCAGCATCCATAAAGTTACAAAGAACTACAGTGAACTCTTTCAGCCTAATCGACACATCTCTTTAGTCTATAAAACAGACACCTCTCTAGCCTTTTCTATACGGCTTGGCAAGTGAATAAATCGTCGTTATCTCGTAAACAACCGTTTAGAAGGAAAAAATATATAGCTAAAAGCCTACACAAGACCGCTACTCGAGGATGCAAAGTATGACCTTGAAAACAACGACTCGAGGAATGTTTTGAGTCGATGTCGTTTGGATAATACTACAACAACAACAACAACAACAACAGCAGCAATAATAATAATAATAATAATAATTATAATTATAATTATAATAACAATAATAATAATAATAATAATAATAATAATAATAATAATAATAAAAATAATAATAATAAGTTTATTATCATGTCAAATTTCGTAGCTGAGAACAGTCCCCTCTACTGCTAATTGGGCACCTGGTACTGAGATAGATTCATGTTTTGCACTTACAAGTCTGTGATTCCGTACAATATCACCTTTGCCCTGAAACAGCAAGCAAACTTCATTAAGTCGAGAAAAAAAAACAGAAGTTGAGTTGATGTCAGAAAATCACATCAAGTAAAGCTGCATAGGCAAAAAGCAACTAGGAGTATTTTTACTCCCCTCTAGATGGGATGCAAGTCTATCGCAGGGTCATCACTAGTATTTAATAAACCAGCACCCATTTACACACCTAGGTGAAGAGAGGCACAGTGAGAGCAAAGTGTCTTACCCTAGAACAAAAAAACAATGACTCTAGCAAGGGCTTAATCAGGGGGGCTAGTGCTCTAATCATCAGGCCAACGTGCCTGCCACATTTTAATGCTTGAGGTACAAAAAGGTAAAAATATAAAAAGTACGCCATCAAAGAACCCCTCACCGGTTCAAGTTCACCAATCAAAAGCTTTAAGAAAGTACTCTTGCCCACTCCATTATTGCCAACAACAGCAACTACAAGAGAAATACAAGAAATAAACTAAAATTAGCACATTCTGACAAACAAATCATAAGTTTGAATTTTAGCTTGGAGCAAAAAGAAATAACAATTCTGAAGAGATATTTACAAAACCAACCATTGTAGTTCACACTTAATTGTATGAGACAGCATATTTCTTTTGTGGCTAGCATAGGAATTTGCCCCAGGATAACAGCATTAAATTCTTATAATCGTTGAAAACCATTAGACACCTAACTGGAGAGATGCAATGTGAGAGCTAAATGCCTTAATCAAGAACAGCGCGCGGTGATCCCAGCCAGGGCTTCAATCCAAACCACACAATCTACAGTCTCTAGGCCACTGTACATCTCTTGGGGGTGGAGAAGCCAGTATAAAATAACTGCACTGCTGCGTGTCTCCCCTCCCACTTGAAGAAAAAAAACCCTGTAATATTCTGTATTTACAGTTTATGCATAACCATGGTTAAACAAGAGAAAATGGATGAAATTTTCCTGAAAGAAGTTGTTTACTTACTTCTAGACTTCATGTCAATTCCAAACTCCAGATTAATAAATAGCTTGGGTTGGTTGGGATAGCCAAATGTCACACCTGTTGAACAATACAAATCCTGTGTTAACAAATGAACCTATCAATGAGAGTATTTGCGCTGGTCATAATCACACAATACAGTAGCAACACCTAACAAAGCTATGAATTAAGCTACAAGAAGCAGTGGCAATTTTTTTGTCACTGGCTGTATCTCTAAATATTATGAAAGCCAAAACTTGTAATAAGTAAGGAAGATAAAGTCTGCATTCAAGAGTTTCAGCAGCATGAGTTGACAAGGAGTATTTCTACTCCCCCCTGGATGGGATGCTAGTCCATCGCAGGGTTACCCCAGCAGTAAATTTATCGGTACCCATTTATACTTCTGGGTGGAGAGAGGCACTATGAGAGTTAAGTGTCTTGCCTAAGAACACACTGCAGTGCCCTTGCCAGGGCTCAAACCTGGACTGCTCAATCCAGAAACCATGAGTTTCACTATGCCCCCCCCCCCCCCCCCCCCCACACAAAGCATGTAGTAACTCTCCTATTATCATTAATGGGGCAATAATAAATAATTAATATTTGCTAAATAAGTCATATTAAAGGAACTGAGTAATTGTTTTTGTGTGCAAAATTATTTGATGTGAAACGTTTGTCTGTATGAGTTTAAAGTATTTCATTTGAGAATGTTTGAATTGTTTTAATGTTGTTCCTTTGCTTTCATTGACCTGCAGCTGTAATATTCAATAACCTTCAAATTCAAATGAATTTGACGTACATTTTAATCCGAGGATAGGTGGATTGAGTGGTGGCGGCAGTGGAAAAGAGAATTTTACCACATACTCTTTGGGTTTCTTAATAAGCTCTACTGGTTCCAGATCATCCTGAAAACAAATAAATCACAAATTGTTAGTGAAACCAAATCAAGGGTCTGCGCCTAGGATAAATTATACTCAAGTTTCTCGCAGACAACTGAGTGCACGAGAGAGCTGACATCTGGAGAATAAATAACAAACACAAAAGAAATAGAAGAGATTGAAAGGTAAGGTAAGGTAACTTTATTTAAACACAGTAAAATCCAGAGCGGTCATTAAGGGCCATAACCCATAAACGGGTGATGATGTCTATTGGTGTTGCATTCGTGCTACATTAAACTTGCATATGTATTGCACTGCTATGGGTGATACCTAAGATGAAATGGCTGCTCAAAAACTTAATGACAGCACTGAAATCCATTCAGGTACAGAATAAAAAACAAAGGATAATCAAAGGGCCCTATGAGGCCACGACTGTTTTTTTAAGCGATGACGTCATCGTTTAATGTGTTCGTGCGAGTTCTTGTCGCTTTTATTTAACAAGTGACGAATTAAATCGTCGAAGTCGAACGTCCATCACTTGTAAAGATCTATACGGATTTACGTTGTTTTTCATTTTGTTTTGCATTGGTTGTAAAAGAAGCAAGCTCCAAGCAGACAAATTCAAGTTTGCCTGTTTTCGTGCTAGCGTGTGTACACTCTTTTCCCTGTACAGCATGTATGATTGACGCTCAATTTCCGGAATGTGTTTTGATACTGCCATGAGCATGATAAGTTTGATCTTGCATTTTTTGATTGTTGTGAAGATTAACATCGCATAAAATTTATTTTGAAATCGGCTGCGTTGACCTTTGTCGCGTGACACTGATAATCTTCTGTCAGCTGGCGATTACACAAACTTCGCTTTCAATTTCGCTTTCACCGTCACATGCAAACTTAAGAAAATTCTGTTGATTTTTCTGTAGGGCAGAAACAACATACACCTGATTTAAGGTAAAACAAAAATAAAATATGTTCACAATCAATTTTCAAATTATTCCCTGTGGAACACCACATTGAAGAAACCTCTCGGATGATTTATTACAATTTACTGGACAGGTTTGTGTGTGACTTTTTAAAAAAAGAAGAAAACCATTCATGCACGGGTCCATTAATACCATAGAACTGTAACTTTGATAATAATATATTGCGCAAATGCCTTTTTGAGATCAAGAAAGAAAACAGCATTGACAAGTCCACGATCGATATTTAGTGACCAGCTATCAGTGAACGGAAACCAGATTGGTGGCTAGATAGAAGGTTATTGACGGTAATATAATTATACAATAAATTGATCATAAACTATACGTTCAAAAACCTTTGCCACAACAGGAATAATCAAAATTGGTCGATAATTAGATGGACCAGTTCTTTTCCCAGCATTTTTGAAGAGTTGAGTGATTCTGGCATTTTTCCATTCGTCCGAAAAAATGACTGAGAAGTGTTAGTTTGTGGATTTATGATGAATTTCTAATAGCTGCTTTTACACATTTATTTCACCAAGTCAAACTAAATTGTAAATTTCAGGCTCCCTTTGAATTATTATATACATTGTAATTTTAAATGAGTTTAAGATAAAAAACCCTAAAGGGTTGCGTGGTGAGACTCGGGCATGTGATCAGAGTTCATAGTCCAAGTCAGTCTTATTGACTAAGTTTTTCGAAACTTTTGCCATGGGTCTGTTCAGTTATAGATCACAGAAGACGTCAAAATGTGGTAAGAACATCAGTGACCCACTCGCCTTGCGGCTTGTGGGCCACTTTTTTGTTATTACCACATTTTGACGTTATCTGTGACCTATAACTGAACAGATGCACGGCAAAATGGAATCTATTTGTTATATAGAAGAGAAAAGTGTGTAAATCTGATAGCATAAAATGGAACTTAAGTGGTACAGTGTAGCAGTTCTTGATATGGTATAGCAGAATTTTTCTTTGTTTGCATGCTATCTTATAGTAATTTGTTAATTAAGAAGTCATTCAAATTATTATCGAACGGAACCATGGCCTGTCATCAGGTGAGTCATTTCAGTGATTGTTTGCCAAAGGTAAATAAATGGCACACAATGCATGCAGAAGCGATGACGTTTCACAAGGGGTCTTTTTTTGCACATTTGTCAAAAAATTAAGGTAAATAAAAGTAGCTGACAACTTCTGTGCTGAGCGATTGTTCAACAAAAGTTGCGTTATCTTGGCATGACATCCGATATATGGTATACGATGCAAGGTCAAACGCTGTCTTGAAATTGCTTACACCTTTTGTTTTAAAAGAATGGAAAGATTTCTGTTTACTAAATCTTATAGAACGTATCAAATAAAATTTGTCTCTTTCGTTTATACTTTAAATTAGTCCTTTCTAACTGCCCAGGAGGTTTTTACTTTGAGTTCTACGCGACGATTTCTTGTTGAGTTGACTTGATTTCTTTTCCCAGTCCTATTTGGTTCAACAGATCAGTCGATCGTAACAGACAACAGACAACAGATCCCGTCCACTCACACGACGACATTAAGCAATGAAAGTTGTAAAATTTGAGATTCGGCTGTAAAAATCCATTTTCTCATATCAGATGGTAGCCTGCGAACGCAGACGTATTTCCGGCCGTCACTTGTGGCGGATCTCAAAAAGAATACAAATGATGTACCTAGATCCCATTGCTCTTCGGTTAAATTCAGGGAGTAATCATCACATCGTAACATCATAACACCAAAAATTCCATCGCTTTTCCGCTTTCCAACATCAACCGATGACGTCATAGGAATGACGTCATCGCTTAAAAAGAACCTCAAATAATGAATGGAATGGCAATTATTGCTCTTTGATGTCAAAATAAATGACACTTCATGTGACATTCACAAAGCAGAAGCAAGACACAAATGCATTGGCAATTAGTGATCATTTCCTTCATTCCATATGGAAGAGAATTATCATGTAAACAACAAATTATTATTTTTTCACTTGAATTGTTATTGTTTGGCAGATAGCTACTTCTAAAACACAAACAGAAACTTAAACTACTTTCACTTCCCTTTGAAATTCCAGAAAGTACTTCAAAAATACTGGCATAAATAACAGGTCAACTTTTTGTTTATGGTCAACACACTCATAACATTCAATACAATCATTTCCTCATTACAACCCTTAAAATTTCTGCAAATACTAATATATAACAAATTCAAAGAATTAGCATTAAAACAATTTTGATCCTTATTCTACCCACTCTCTCTCCATGAAATGCATGCTAACAGTTTGTAATTTTGTGAAACCTATTGCATGACAACACGCTGGTTTATCTATAAGCACTGCTATAACCCTTTTTACGATGTTCAGTGGCTGACTAAAACTATTCTTCTCTAGATGATAACCCTAATACTGCTTTCCATGAAATGCTTTCTCTGAATTTTTCTCTGAAGAAATTATTATAAGATGGCCCTATTCTACCAGAGGAGGGCTAGGAATTAAAGGAGAACGGAAGACTAGAATTCATATTTTATATAACCACTGGAAATCATAGATTTGTAGAAAACAACAAGTAAAAGCAAATTTTTCCTGTAGACCAAAATTGACGAAAATGGTCAAAACCTGTAGTCTTTTTTCGTAATTGAACATCTGCCATTTTGAACGTATTTTCTTCCGGTTACTTCCAAAAAGGGAATGTCAGCTCACATGTTTTTACGTCACTGCGCACTTGCAAATTTCTTCAGTTCAATGTTTCGTGCACTTCTGTGCATTTCGCGCTGCCTAACCAAATCTTTTGTTTTGACAACTGTAGCAAACTTACATTATGGCTAAGTTTAAGTCTTATTCATTTTAACCGATGGGAAAAAGCTTAGGATTCGAAGAAGACGCTGTTGAACGTGGAGATAAATAAGACGAGGAGGCGAAAATATGTCGTGGATGAGTGTGATGTTTGTGTTAACTTGGAAGGCGAACAAGAAAGACAATGTTTATGCTGCCATGAGATCAAGGAATCCACAAATTAATTTTCAGGTGAATAATAACTTTGTATTCAAAAGATGTTATTTGTATTTGAGAGCTAATAAACAGCCTACTTTTGGTGAGAAGAAACTGTTGTTTGATGTGTTTTGTTGCCACGAGTTTTTGCCACGAGCATTTGAGAAAGTGCTTGTGGCTCAATTGGCTGCAAAATAACCTGCTTACCGGTATATTAATTTCGCTAAGATGTAATGGGAGCTCTAAGTACCCTAGCAATCAAATGATTGTCTTAGAAAGGTTTGTGACGGGAACTGGCTGAACGGCTGTCAGACTAATAATATGTTTTTAAGATTCCTGAACTCGGTACATATCCTCCAACATAATACTTATTCACAAGGAATAGCTGATCGATTTGTACCATGTTCTATTCAAGCTAATTATTTTATACAAATGTTTCACGCTTCAACTAGAAATGGAGCAACTTTAATAGAATATTGTACCCACTGGAGACAGTGTCATAAACATATATGTTGATTTTACTTTTTAATTTACCATCGCTTTCGCTTCCCTGACATTCGCTTGCAAGCTAAGCCTTCTGCCTACACTACTTTAACATGGAAATGTGGTCGGTATAGTAGCTTTCTTCAACTCTTGTGTATGTTTTTTTTTTGGATCCAAAGTTCGAGGCAGCGATCACTTTTAAGCAATTCTCTTCAAGGTTATCTGAACAATAATGACATTGACTTGTTTTGGCAAATTCGCACTTTTAATTTGCACCAGTAATTTTTTGAGAAATGCTCCATTTGCCAGAGGTAATCGATGAAAGCTTCTGCTTCTTTATATCTGGGCATTTTTTAGAACATCATAGAAGTGCATATTGAAGAGTAATTTTTGTCATCCGAGCTTGAAAATTCTATTGCGCAGTGATGTCATGCTTTGCAGCCAAGCCTTCAATATGACGGACAAAATGGCAAACGTTCAAATTGCCCTGACGACCACCTTTTTGCTGTCATAATCAGGTTGAAACGTAAGTACAATTCCAAATACCTTAATATTGCTTAAGACGCATCACATACTTTCATTTAAACTGGTTTAAAACATTTGCGTTTTTGTCTTCCGTTCTCCTATAAGTCAAGTAAGTCAAATTATTATAAGTGGTTTAATGAGGAAAAGGACACCTCCTACTCACTTAACACAATTGAATTACTCTTTGGGAAATTATCAAATGAACCTGACCCTGGTTGATCCCACATGATGTTAAAAAAGCTTAACTATGTTCTTCTGTTTGCTTAATAATATATTTTATACAATAAGCTTAGTTCAAAACAAGGAAGCTTGAACGAATTTATTACTAGGAAACTGGAATCCAAGTATCATTTAGAAGGATTTTAAATCAACAGACAAGTGTAATTATGTCTTGAGATGTACAGAAAAGGTACTTATAGTTAAAGAAAAAAAGGTTTTATGATCAGCACAGTATTCGCTGTAAAAAAATAAAGTAAAATTAGTTTTATTATTTATTATTTTCAAAATAGTTTGAAACCATTTTGACCTGAAAGTCCTTTTAAACTACAGTTCATATACACAAAAGTCCATTAACACATCTCTAACCTCGTCCATGTCTCCTTTCTTGCCTCCTTTTTTGTTTTTTCGTCCTTGGGTTGCCTTCGTTTTTTCCTCCTTTGAAGTTAACATTTCATTTTGTTAGTTACAGCTTTGTCAAATCAATACTTGTACACCTGTTCCAGCCACAGTTTATCTACCCTCTGAAGCTAATGATCTTCATGACCTGTTTGTTGTTTAAATGAACTAAGAGCTCTTAACTCTAATGCTGGAGTAATGCAGCTAACAAGTGCTGCCTAACAACTGCCGAAAATAAAGTTAAGACAAGGGAAAAATTAATGTGTCTCACCGCTTGTTTTTTAGATGAACCAGAAGCCTTAAGATCCTTGAGTTGCTTTTGCTGCATAAGATGGAATAACAATATGTCATCAAATCCTTAACTACAGATACCCAAGGTATAAGCACAATTTAAATTTGAATGCACCTGTTTATTGTAGGCCTTCTCCTGTTCTTTCACTTTCTGTACATACATTTTCTTGAACTGTTCTGAAAGAGGGAAATTAATTTCCAGTTGTGAATATTCTTAATTGTCTCCGGCCATTTTTTTTTTTTTTTTTTGGGGGGGGGGGGGGGGGGGTGGGAGGTTAGACCAAGAAACTTTGCTGGGGTATGGGTAATTTTCTGGAACATCATGCAGTAAAAACATTCACATTTTTATTATGATAATCTGAAATCACTTAGTCACTAACCATAATTTCCTCTGTAGTAGTAAAGCTTTTGTTGATCTGTAAAATTGAAAGAAAACCTGTTGAGTGTGACAGCTTCAAGTGACCAATCACACAAAATCACAACTCCAGTTGGAAACAAAGAAGCCAGTGCTCAATAAAACAACTCAGAACATTCCAGCAACTACAAGAACAACAACTGGTCCACCAAAAAATGATGTTTACACAAAGTGATAGAAATTTGAAAAACTTATTTGTCTATAGAGTTGGTCTGGACATCAAAGGTGTTAATAAAAGTGATCATGATGATTTCCAGTCAACTTGTCCAAATGTTAGTCATAAACAACAGTGCTTTTCAGAACTTCCCTCATTCTGATGATCACATTAGACAAAATACTGAATGATGCTCCCAGGTGACAAAAACAACTTTGAATCCAGTGACAAAGCAACTTCAACCTTCTCTTTATGTCATTCTTGTCAGCATTCATAACCAATATAAATGGATTGTTAATTATTATTGCCAGCAACTGGTTAGCAGAGCCTCATGGTAAAGGTGTCTATCTGTCTTAGCATACCTAAATGAATGATATCAGTACAAACACTGTCCAAAAAGTATTGATCATGAGATACAACCAACAGTGTCTTCTTCCAGTTTTGAAGATAACTGAAATAATAATGTAAAATGTAAGAAAATCATTCTTGACTATAATTTTTTAAACCAAGATATTTTAGCAACAAAGGGATTAAGAGCAATGTCAATACTGGGAAATAATAAGAAATCAATAACACTTCTGCTTACAGTGTGACTCTGACATGTTACATTACGTTTCTCTTGTTATTAACCGTACCACATACATTATGCAAAATGATGTTTTACCATGGAGACATCAGATTCACAAGGCAGGAATATTAATGATTTGCATACTTGAGCAACTTTAATATCAAAATACAGAATGAGGAACAAAGGTCTGTATATTCCATACCTAAACCGTTTATCAGTCTTGTGCCATCACTTCTTAAAAACATTACAACATCAAAGTTAAAAAAAAAACTTACTTATCCAACCAAATGACAGCATTTAAATCCAAATGGTTTGTAGGTTCATCTAGCATCAGCAGTGTTGGTTCCATAAAAAGAGCTCTGAAAATAGAAACTTGTAAGTTACAAGTAAAATCAAGAACAGTAAAATAATGACAGTACAAGACTGTGGATAGAACACAATGTGAAAAATGGTACCGGCCACAATCTTGAAGCAAAACATACATTCTTTCACGTGTCTGACTGAATGTTCTTTTATCACTTTATATCAAAAGTCAGATTAAGACAACGTACTAGCAGCAATTGAGCAATGGCTCATTAACATACAGTTAGCCTAAAAAAGAAAATAAAAAAAGATACAGTTATCCATCGATGTACTTATTGGACACTCAGTATTAAGTGCATTGTAAGGGGTGTGCCCTTGACATTGACATACAAGTCACAAGTTTAAGCTTGCTGTTTCCTCTTTATTACGTTGTGTTCTAAACAAGACAACAGGACTGCTTTATTACTCCCATTATCTTACTGGCCTTGGATTGGACCATGAGGGAGGTAACAGCAGACAAGGGAAGAGGAATACGGTGGAATTTCACAACGGTGCTCAGGAGGACCTTGACTTTGCAGACGATATTGCACTACTGTCATCCAAGTTTAGTGACTTGCAAGAAAAGACAGGGAAATTGGCAGAGGAAGCAGCCAGAGTAGGCCTCAAACTTAATGCAAGAAAGTGGAAGACACTGAAGATGGAGTTTCCTCACAGTTTGGAGAGCATCGTGGTTAATGGTGAGGAAGTGGAAGACGTTGAGGAGTTTGCATACCTACGTGCTTTGGTAAACAAAGGAGAGGGCAGTAAAGATATTAGGAATAGGAAGGAGAACCCATTTAGTGTCCCCATTACTGCTATTTCAGTTTTTGACACTCAAATAAAGGTTTTATTATTATTATTATTATTATTATTATTATTATTATTATTATTATTATTATTATTATTATTATTCAATCATTATTACAATGTTGAAATCGCGGCAGATTTTATAAAGGAGTTAGTGAAAAAAATATTGAATATTGATAGTGATCGTTTTCTTATATTTCTATGTAACATATTTTGCTTTTCATTTAACGACTGTATTATAGAAGCGTTTATTGTAAATAGTTATTATGTAGGTAGAATATTGAAATTTTTACTGAAATTATCTCATGGAATAAGGAAAACAAAATTTGTATATTTCTTTCAACCAGATATATATAAGAATCAAGTTTTTATGAAAAGTACTCGACAATAAAGATTATTATTATTTTAAATTATTATATATTATATTACTCAATATTATATTATATATTAATAATATTATAATATATATTATATATATTATATTACTCAACAGGCGGCATGGGAAATGAGTGCTTGCAATACCATTCCAGACTGGCGCAGCTGATCTCCATCAAGAAAGGAGAACATTATGCTAAAACAATCTCCTGGATAAGAGCAAGGACATCCTTCGCTTTACTAAGATCCGCACTAATCTGCCTAAGAGGTTCAAGAGCTAGAAGGAAAGCCTTTTGTGACTTTAAGAACATTGATATTGATGTTGAAACCCAGGAGGGAGCCATCATGTAAACACTGTTCAAATAGGTTTTAATAGTTTATTTCTTTTATTTACTTTTACCTTGTATATACCGATATTGACGTTGAAACCCAGGAGGGAGCCATCATGTAAACACTGTTCAAATAGGTTTTAATAGTCTATTTCTTTTATTTACTTTTACCTTGTATATACCGATATTGACGTTGAAACCCAGGAAGGAGCCATTATGTAAACACTGTTGAAATAGGTTTTAATAATTTATTTCTTTTACTTTCTTTTTTTAATAAAAAAAAAAAAATTATTATTATTATTATTATTATTATTATTATTATTAGATTTGTCTATTCAAGACTTAAGTCCGACTGGTCGTGCTATATGGTTGTGAAACATACTGAGGATACTGAGAATTAGACACATACTTAGGAGAAAGGAGAGAGGAGAGAGCAAACGACTGCTTTGAACACAGCATTGGGGTGGACACCAGAAGGTTGGAGAGCAAGAGGCAGGCCAAAGACAACTTGGAGAAGGAAAGAAACAAGGCGGGGTGGACGAGCTGGGAAGTAGCCAAAGCAGTGGCATGGAACAGGGAGTGTTGGTCAGAAAGTGTGACAGCCTTATTTGCCTACTGGCGCAATGAGTCATGATGATGATGATGATGATCATGGAAGAGAAGACTGAATTAGTTAATACCTTGCAAGTGAAACTCTCATCCTCCATCCTCCAGAAAAATGATTGACAGGTCTCTGTTGCATTTCTTTTGTAAATCCCAGACCCTCGACACAAAAAAAAAATACAATTATTGATAGATATTTCCTTGTACTTGTGCCATAAAAAAAACAATCATATTACTGCCACACCTGCAGACGTTATATGAAAAATGTTAATTTGTGCAAAATAGAGTGAGGTGATTCTCAATAATAATAATTATAAATGATAAGTGAAATGGTGACTTGGATAAAGTGAAAATAAATGGAGAAGTGTTCTCAAGTCGAATTTTTCCGAGTATTCGACTTGAGAACACTTCTCCATTTATTTTCACTTTATCCAAGTCACCATTTCACTTATCATTTATCCACATTTATCATTTCGACATATTTGAGCCTTGCAGGATGATATGGCAGGACATGTGTCACATAAGAACCCAGTATATGACCTCGCTCACCATGAGTCCCCCATAGCTCAGTGGTTAGAGCGTCCAACCGGTATTTCTGGAAGGTCATGGGTTCGACTCCCGTTGGGGAACTCGGAAAATCTTTTTCCGAGTATTTGACTTGAGAACACTTCTCCATTTATTTTCAATAATAATTATAATAATTTATTAATTTATAGTGCGCCTTTTAGCCTGGAAATGATCAAAGGCGCATTACATATACAATATTAAAACATTAAAATATTAAAAAAGCGCATTACACATACAATATTAAAACCTTAAAATATTAAAATATACTGAATATTAATAACAAGATTCTAAAGGCTAAAAGCTGATTCTCCATATTATATAGAAATCTTTATCTTTGTTTTTCAGCAATGTTTGTATAGGAAAAGGTAAGAGTTACAAGAGGTTTTAACAATGTTTTAAGCAGGGTTCACGTCACAAAAACATTACATTCTTGTGGTGGATGATGTCATTACTGCTGATCAAGCAAAAATGTCCTTAATAATCCAGATGATAATACAATATCACTAATCATGTAACATATAATAAATAATCAAGTGCTAACTGGCCTTAGGTATCAATAAAGTGGATACAAGGGAGTTTACTATCAGAAGAAAATAATTAAATCAATAAATAAATGCAACTTACTGCCAAGATCCTGCGTACTCTTGATTCTGCAGAAGCTGCACCAATAGCCTCTAATTCTACATACACCTAGTCGAGTACATTGTACAACATAGGTACATGTTAGCAAATCACAATTATAGAAGCAACAGAACAAATTTTTAGGCAATTGATGTTTAAGCTTTACCTCCTTTAGTTTCTCTGTTGCTGCTTCATCTCCATTTTCACTTAATGCAACAAGACGTGCCTCCTACAGGGGTAAATAAATTGAATATTATATATTGCATAATTTATACAAAACAGAACAGTAAAGCACATTTCATTTGTTGATGCCAACCTCTTCCAGTAGCTGCAGTCTTTTTGTGTCTGCCTTTAACACCACATCAAAAGCAGGCGACTCACTGGCCTCAACATCTGATAAATACAAAGTGATCACAAAGAACTCTTATTTTTTGTCTTCTCCTGTTTATGCATTGTACATGTAGAATTTTTTGTGAAATCTCCAGCACTGAAGAAATTACATTAAATAAAACTCATATTTTTATAACAGTTGAAGGACTGGTACACAATCATCTTATGTTGAATATATCCAAGGGCAATTGAAGATCACATGTAACACACATGTCTCTGGCTCTTCCACTGAGGTGGTTGTCATTAATATAAAGTATTTTATAATAAGTTATTAATGTTTATCACCTACTATATATCTATTTATTACATTTTTCAACTCACTTTGAGCACGTACTGGTAATTGTTAATTAATACCTTGTTCACAAAGAAGGACATCGATGTTTGGTGGAATGGCAAGTTTTCTAGCAGCAATGTGTGTAAGAAGAGTTGTTTTGCCCATACTAAAGAAACAAATTATAACAATAAATTGCATTTATAATAATAATAATAAGACAGAAACTGTAAGATGACAGTTTTAATAATAATAATATTTCTTTTATTAAGCTCATATAAATGGGAACACTTGATGTTTACATTCTTGTCAAGGCAGACAAAGATATTCCATCAATTTGTAGTTAGGTAACAGAATACAGTGCAAGCTGGGAAGCTAAGTTACTTGAGTTTCATGTATGAAAAAAATATTTATAGCATGCAAATTAACATTTACTTGTCAGTGACAAAACTGCTTTTTTATTTGTAACAAATCACTAATTGTTCCTTTAGTTAAGATATTAATATTATAAAATTTTGTAGTCACACAAAAAGCCCTGTCAGTGTAATAATTACATGTTGGATCTCTTCTCACCCATTTGGTCCCACTAAGCCATAGCGCCGACCAGCAGTGATGTTAAGATTTGCATTCACAAAAAGATCTTTACCACGTGCAGAGATGCTGAACTTCTCAACCTAGAATTGAAAATAATGAAACTAGCACTAATATCAGAACAAAATTAAATGCTACAAAAATTCTGATGAAATTGATATTTGTCCGTAAAAAAAATAGTACAAGTAATATTTGAAAATGTCATTGCTACCTTTATATCTAAGGCATTTTCCAGAACAGCAGTTTTAGCAGAGGACTCTTGTTGTGATACAGAAAATTGAGACCCTGCCACTTCTAGTGTTTCACTTTCAAATTTTGCCTGTAATGAAAATGGAAACAAAGAGCCACAGTGACAATAATAAAAATATACCTCTGCTACCAGACACATGCTGTGTGTTAACACCTCCTATGTACAGACATTCACATAATTATACCTCCTGTGCATAGACACCTCCTGCAGGCACTTCCTGTGTACATGCAGACACCTCCTCCTGTATGCAGGCACCTCATGTAAGTGGACACTCAGTTATGGTCCCAGTCATGTTAACTTCCCATAAGCAGACATGCACCTTTTCAACACAGACACTTCTTTTACATATACATGTACATGTAGGTCTCAAGGTTGTCTGCTAATGGGATGCTAAACTATAATTTTAAGATGTATTGACAAAATTGTTTGTATGCATTGTAACAATGCATACAAATAAAGAAAGAAAGAAAACCACCCAGAAAAACATCTTGTTTAAACTTAACTACATAACACAAAAAAATTGATTAAAGACATTAATGTAATATTGATATTTCTGGGGTTTTTTTCAAAACCATTATCAAAACAAAGACAATAATACATCCTCTATCATAGTTGAATGCAAAGCCAAAAGCACAGAACAATCGATTATTCAGAAGTGAATAAAGTCAAAAACAAACCATGGCCAGTACCTTCTTTTTAAGTTTCCTTTTCTCTTTTTTGCTAAGCTGCTGCACATCACCTGTATCCTCTGAACATTAAAGAAAAATAGTGCACATGGTTTGTAAGAGAAGGTATTGCAACAACATAAATTATGTAAAAAAAACTAACAGGCAATTTTCACTAACAGTTCAGATGAATGAACTTTCCCTCTAGCTTCTTTGATGAGTTTTCAGATGTAGTTAACCCCATTTTCACTCCTTCATGGGTAAAATGCTGTAAATGCTTTTCCTCACCAGAAACTCCAAAATAGACTATATAAAAACTAAAGGGTATGTCAGTCTTTTTCTCTCCTCCTTACATTCATTTATTCTTTAGCATTGTTTTGCATCTTTCTTTTCATTTCTCAGCTCTGTTTTAAGCCAAATTAATTAGTACACTCCAGTGTATTTGGTGAAAAATACTGAGCTCACTTTTCATTGACATTTCACTGACACCTCCTCCTCCCACAACTCCAGAAGTAACACTTTTTTTATTTCACACAACTTTTAGACCCCAAAAGTGGGTTTACAGTGCTAAGTATTATTTTGGACCTAGTTATTTTGGTCCGTATTGTCTCAAAATTATTGCTTTGTGAGTTTTCCATCACTGGTGATCGTGTTTTACGGATTTTTACACCAAGGATAGACCCCAAAGTAAACTACTTCTCAGAAAAAACAGCCACAACCCTACAAATAACAGAAGCACTACTTACAAAACTGACACTACAATTACTTACACAAATTACAATACAGTTATACCGGATGTTCTTTTGATGGGAACTCTGCAATGTTGCAATGCAATGTTCCAAGACTGATTGATAGTTTGATCTAACCAACTTGCAACTTTCAATTCAAATTTGCTCAAGCAAGTTGCTGAGTTCTGGTTTTCATGTACTATGTCAAAAACGAGGGCCAGTGGTTCGTCACAGGTTCCAGACACTGACATCTGTTTCAAGGTGTCTGGAACCGTGATGAAGCATGAAGCTGAGTGAGTTTTTGACAATGTCTTCTCAAATTAGGATTTTTAATGTGTTTTTCCTTTTAGTATTAGTTTTAGCAGGGCCTATGTTGATATCAGTTTTAATTGTAAACCTGAAAGAGTTACCCTGATGAAATAAAGGCTTATTTACTTACTTACTCACTGACTGACTGATTGACTGACTGACTGACTGACTGACTGACTGACTGACTGACTGACTGACTGACTGACTGACTGACTGACTGACTGACTGACTGACTGACTGACTGACTGACTGACTGACTGACTGACTGACTGACTGACTGACTGACTGACTGACTGACTTGTGATAATCAATAAAACATCTCATCAAAATGCAAGTGTTTGATCTCAGATGAAAAACATGTTTCATCTCAGATGAAAACCTGGTGGTGTTTTATCTGGTGTTTCACTAGGTATCAAGATTCATCCACCTGACACAAATGGTTGTGGGTTTTGACTGCATGAATAATTAGTTAGTTTGAGAATATGCCATATAAAACAAGGTAATACCAGCTCTGTTTCAAAGAAATAGAAAATAGTCGCTCCATGGTCGACTGTTTATCGACAGACTTAGTTCAGATTGCCAAACTAGGAACTGCGCTTCAAAATTAAAAAAGTAACCCGTAACTCAAGCAAATTTGAATTTTTAAGCTGGGATTGTGCTTAAAAATAATCACATTTTCACACTTTCACAGACTTTGCAGTAAAATGACTCCTGTTGATAGATCTTGATAAAACTTGTCTTTAGGCTTTTTTAAGATGGCACCAACGGTTTTTACAGGTATGGGAGCTGTTGTTCACTTATATCACATTACCTTTCCGCAATACATTACATCAGTACCCTTCGAAATTGTTGCCAATCAAAATCAATACAGAGAATTTTTATGAATCACCTTGAATCGACCTGTAATATTTAAGGGCCGCAAAAAATAACGTCCCCAAAGTTTCTTCAGTTTGGCGAGTATGGTGAGAAAAAAAATTAAAATGATTAAGTACTAACACTGAAAGTACAGTTCTCACTAGATCAGATCACTTTTATAGTTCACTTTATTTAAGTGTCAATGTATTTAGCACGGCTGTACTAATTGAGGACACTGTAAATAGCAGTAAGACACTACCTCTCTGAAACCTCTATTTTCATTCGCCCGCTGTAAACACTACCTCTATAAATCAAACAGAAACTTGTTAAAAATCCCAACTGGCAGGAGGCTGACCACTGTCTCAAAAAGGGGTTGAATTATGACTTCTGTATACTGGTCGGAAGCGGATTGCACCATGAGATACAAAAGCCGGCAATACTGTCTTGTGGTCACGTGTACATACGTTAGTCAAGTTAAGTTTTTTTACCTGTTTCTTCAGTTGCAGGGCCCTCTTCAGGCGGGTTATAATTCATCACAAGAGTGTCTTCTTCCTCTTCTTCGTTTCCTGTAGCAGCTTCATCATCATCCATGTTTCTATTTTTCGTCTTGGCCGCGGAGGCGGCGAGTGAATCTTCTGAGTTCAAGTTCAACTTCGATAGATCACTTTCTTCTTCTCCCTGTTCAGCTGCCTCCACCGCGGCTGCAAGATCCAGTTTTTTCTTACTCTGGGCGTTCTTTTGTCCCTTCTTTTTCACCATTTTGATGCTCTATAGTATCCTCTTAAAATTAGTCTCCTAAAAAGGTTTTTCTTTCTCAATATTCTTCACTTCTGTCCTTCGTGTTTCGCCGGAAGGAATACGAAGATTGAAAAGGGATGCCGCTGACCTATCAGGCCCAGGTTTCCTCGGCCAAGTTATTGATGACTGTACAAAAGAAACAACATGGCGTCTGGCGGGTCAAAGAAAAAGAGTGGAAAATCGGGAATTTTAGAAAAGGTTTGAACTTTAAAAAAGATTTATGTTGATTTAGTGCTATTGTTTATTCTAAAGCGCCGTTTTGTTACTTTTTGGTCTTTTTCCCTTATCGCATGCAGTGGGCCATCGATTCTGATCAGCCAGTCAAGATTGATAAATGGGACTGCAATGCGGTCAAAAATGCCCTCGATGATGCTGCCAAGAAGGTAGTAGTTTGTTCTAACTTTAAACTTGTATTAAACAGCCATTCCTGTGTTGGTTAAGGATTGGTTTGGTTAACTGTCCAGGGGAAAATTGTCTTTATTTTATCACTCAAAAAGTAATTTTAATACAAGACAAGCAACTCAGTTATTGTACCCTTCACAACCAATAAAAGTTATGTGGATCTTTCAAGGTGTTGAAACATGTGCTTATTTAAGGGCAGGAGTTTACATTTTGAAATAAATTTAGCACCTGGTATATATTTTCCGGCCAAACTTCAGAATGGGACGTTCCATTTTTTATCTGCACCCCCCTAAGGATGGTATGAATCCGAACCCTCAAATTTTTGTCGGTGGCCTTTGAAAAATGAAATCCGAAGGTTTGACTGTTTGTCGGCACCTTTGAAAAAATTCTGAAGGGTCCAAATTTTGTCGGCTTCTTTGAAGACAAAATCCAAACCTCCTTTTGCAAAAACCCGCCATCCTTAGCGGGGGTGCGGATAAAAAAATGGAATGTCCCAATAGAGGAAACACAAATCAGGAATGAACTGTGTACTGCATTTATGATAATGAAAAAGTAAAATTAAAAGGAAAAAAACAGCATAATTTCTTTTTACACTGACGAAGAGACAGAAGTCTAGAAACCTCCAAGAATTTTATAATTTTTAATGCTGTAAAGCGCCATGGACAGCTAGTGGAGTATGGGACTCTATAAATGTATATCATGCACTCTCAATAACAACAGGTTTGGGCAACAGGTTTATCAAGTTAGTTTCAGCAGCTGTACACTGAGAGATCGTAACTGAATCAATAGACTCCTCTGAGAGGTAGGATTGGGTTAGCGTGCTTGCCCTTTGAAACAATGTGGGAGGTAGGATTGGGTTAGCGTGCTTGCCCTTTGAAACAAGCTTATGACTGACGTGAGAGATCAACAAAGCTGAAGTTCAGATAATCGTCACAGGATGTGAGCGTAATTAACAAGAATCACTTAATGTAATCATTGTACTTTAATTGTACTGTAATTTAATTTAGCCATACTGAATTTTACAAAAGTTCTTTTTTAACTCAAATGCATGTAGCAGTGAAGCTACAGATAATGGTGGGAAAATAATTTATGTGCCAAAAAACAAACTTGCCACTGACAATATTTTGAATGTCTGTAGCACAAGGGGTACAACTGACAAGGGATTGCTGGTATTGTAATAGTGTTTTTTACAATTCCACCCAGGATAATGCATGCCAACTTATCTGACTTCACTTAAGTTTTTATTATTTGCTGTTGTTGTGTTGCAGGTACTAAGTGAGGGCTTTGGCTATGTAGAAGAATTTAAAGTTACTGATATTCGTTTGGCTATCTGTACATTATCTTGCTGCTTTGCCCTTGCTGCCTTGATATATGATTACCTTTACCCTTTTCCAGTCTCTCGGCCTGTCCTTATTACATGTGTTCTGTCGTATCCACTCAAAAATGTTCCATTTACAAATAAGGATAGTTTAGTATCATAATGAAGTGCAACATGGTATAAACATGACTGACTCATTAACTAGTATAACAGTAGTAACACTAGTATAACAGATTAGGCATGTCTCCCTAGTTGGTACAGGTTTTAACCTCAGATATCTCACTTAGACAACCTAACATAGTTTATTTGATTTCTAACTGCCAATGACAATCTTGGGCATAAATCTTGGTATAATTTCCTAGCTTATTTACCAACAAAGGTTCCTTGTCTTCTCTCTCCAACCCAAAACAACTTGATATCTCCTTATTCAAAGAAGCCATGATAGATTCTACATAACTTCATACTAGCCAACATTTTTGTTGAAGGATGATTTTCTTGACTATATAATTAAGATACTTTTCTTTGATGACTGTGTTGACCATCTTTACTACCTTTGTTGAGAAAAATTACATCATGTTTGCTGTACAGAAAGATGAAGCAGGAGTGGTGAGTTAATTAGATTTGTTAAGTGTATAAATGGGAATCTAGCCTATAATTTCTGTGTTACCTGTGAAGATACCAGTCCTGCAAAGTAATCAAGACTCAGGGTTCTCCCTAGTTTTCTGCACAACAGGTAAGGCCGTTCTCCAAACCGGTAAAACATTTGCTTAATTTCAGCCATTTTTGAAAACTATGGTTATACAGACTGCAAATTGAACTTCTGCACCATATCGGTGAACATCGCGTCGCAAAGTAATATTTAACAATTATCCTGCGAAATCGCGCGGAATATCGCCTGATGCTTAGCCGACAAGGCCGTAGGCCGAGTTGGCTAAAATCAGACGATATTCCGCAAGATTGAGCAGGATAATTGTTTTATTATTCAACAAATTGTTAACGAAAAAAATTTTTTAGCAAGAAAAACTGTGGTTGTGCAGCGCCTTGCAAGATTTCGGACGAATCTTGGCAACCTATGTATATCGCAGGATATCTGTTATGTGCGGATGACGGATAACAATGGCTTTCTGACCATATATGGGCATCGCACGAGCTTGTTGAATAATAAATAAACAATAGCCTCCATTTGGCGCGAAAATATGCACGGATATTTGTCCGCGGACATTATCTGTTCCGAGAAGCGAACAGTTTTCCGAGAGCAAAGCTCGAGGAAAACTGTGAGCTTCGAGGAACAGATTATGTCCAAGGACAAATATCTCTGCATATTTTTGAAGCCAAATGGATGCTATTGTGTTTATTATCCTTCAAATATTTTTTTTTACAAGGCCGCGTTTTGGGAGACCTTTCCTCAAAGCTTTTTAAACGCCAAAGAAATTCTGTCAGCGCTCAAAATATTATTAGTCTGTTCAAAGTGTTTAGTTTTATTCATTTTAACAATTTACTCGGGATACAAGCTAAACGTGCGAACGTAAATCGCAAAGTTCGAAAACTGGGGAATATCACTTGGGGAATATCATCTGATATTCCCCAGTTTTGGCTGCATCACGTAACGTGTTTAGACCAATCGCACGCGCGAAAAATATTTGATGTTACTAGTTTTCGAATTTTAATAATTGCAACTCACTTGTTCAACATAAGGAGTCTAATTTATAAAAAGCGTTCCTGATAAAAGTTTGAATGAAAGTTACTTTGATGAATGTTTCATTTTGTGGTTCAATACTCTAGTACTCTTGTCTCTCAAGTATAACAAAGACAAAGAGAAATTGCCAAAAGCTACTTTCTGGGAAACCTCGCTCTGCTTATATCAAGTGTCACTTCAAAATCAGCGGTCTTCCGTCAAATCGCGAACACACATATTCGACCACATATACACATATTCGTATTTTGTTCACGTTGTTCAAGGATTTTATTGTCAAGGCTACTCTCGAAACGTTGTCTGAAAACGACATGAATGAAAAAGATTTTAAGACAAAGACTGCCTTTTCTTTCACCAAACAAGAGCGTTGGTCAGAAAGGAGAACATCGTTTTCTGCCGCTTCATTGTAAAACTGAACGTGAACAACAAAAGTGCGCTTGCGAAGAAATGACATCTGCCAGGAAAGAATTTGACAGAAAGCCCACCAAAAATATCGCGCATCTAGCTTTGAAGTTCGAAAGGTATAAAGCATCGTTCCACGGCTTAATTTTAATTTTTTATAATTATTCTTTTACAAGGATTGAATACCAAATGCACTGAGGCAAAAAAAAAAATAAAGTATTATTTTTATTCTTTTACGTGCTGAATTCTCTAGGATTCCAAGCGATTTTAGGCGGTAAGAAGTGGTGCTAAAGGCGGTAAATTTTGCCGGTTACCGCCTGAGAAGGAGAACCCTGGGCTTTTAGCCAATCAAAAATTGAGACATGATCAGCATTGTACAATAACATTTGTTAAATTCTCAACAATTTTAAAACATTTCTAATCAGTTTTTTTCATAATAAATGTACCGAAAGAAATGTATTTCATTGTATTCTATAACAAAGTTCTAAATTTTGATTGGTTCTGTGTGCTTATTTGTCAATATGATTGATGCACAATCATGTGGGTGTTCGTTTAAATTGGATACCTGTAATTTGGCACCTATGCCATTCAGACATCAATCACATGCTCTTGGATGGGTTCTTTTCTGGCTGTTTTCCTACTGTTTGCAGAACTTATTCAATATACCTTTCACTTTTCACCCAAAAGTAGCCTGTTCCAGGCTCTCGGTAGTTGGGGGCGAGCGAAAAAAGCGGGCAAAGGAAAAAACGAGGGGTAGACTAAGGCGTGCGAAGGCGGGAGCGCCTGTAAGAATTTCTTTAACGACCCTCTTCTGGTATAGCAGGAGCTGGTATACCCTTTGATTGGTTGAGTTGACGAGTTCTGTCAACGCTTCATATCAAGCGCCATTTCATGTCAATCAGAAAGATTGGGTGCGCGATCCGTGCGTGTGTGTGATTTAGATGAGTTCCATCTTGGATGTCACTGTCTTCGAGATTTTCCGAATATTCAAACGCTTAGAAAGGAGCAAGAAATATGCTTCGTAAACCTAGCTCGTGGGAAGGACGGTTTTGTGATTCTCCCAAACGGATTCGTCAAAGCCGGCTTTTTAAATCTTTCAGATGAGCTGTTTCCAGGACTGGCAAATGCTGCAATGAAATCGGAAATGTGTTCAATTATAGTTGTGTCTCCCTCGGTTTGACACATATCTACCTCAGTCTGTAATATTTCAATTTGCTACATGTTCTGGTGGCGCAGTATGTTTTGGCTCATTTCTATTTGCAAGTATAGCTCTCAAAGTGATCGCTATGCAAAGACAAGGTCTAAAATATTCCGTGAAAATGTTGATTTCTTAGATTTAGTATTTGTGATGCCCGGCAGTTTAATTTATAATACTGTTGCTACATGCATTTATCTTATCACGCTGATCACGGATGACATATTTATTTATCTTTGCCCGGCCTCGCCAGAGACTATTGCAGCTTTACTTCGAGAAAGCTAAAAAAGAGAGACATTCTCTGTTGTAAAGGTTATGCTCTTTGCATTAATTTTATCGAGCATTTTGTCTCTTGAGCACGCTCGGTGTTAGGTTTTACCTCCCTTGTTTGTTGTGTTACGTAGTGCACCACATGATTCAAATGTAGATTTGAAATCTCACGCGCAAGTTTGTTGACTATTTGCGTGTTATTTAGTTCAAAAGCTGTTCGTTCTTTACGAGTTTATGGCCAAGCGAAGCAACGACATCAGCCAAAATTACATTCTCAATATTCGCAAAAGCCACCAATTGTTTGTTTCCTACCACAGGCCACATCGAACAACGAAACTCGTGGCACCTTTGTGCAACTACAGGTTATGTTTTTTTCTTACAAAATCTGTAGTGTCTTGAAGGGGTGGAATCCAGGATTTGACGATGTTGCTTTGTAAGACATTCCATCGAAAACGGCGATCAAAAACATGCAGTCAGATCAGGTTCTCGTTCGCGAAGTGCGGTATATGTCACGTGAGAAATTGGAGAACACTCCTAGCTAATTGACAGGTTGACATTTTCACTTTTCGACACCTCATTAAACCAAAAGTGGGCGGAAGAGGGTCGTTAAAGAAATTCTTACAGGCTCTCCTGCCTTCGCTCGCCTTAGTCTCCCCCTCGTTTTTCCTCGCTCGCCCGCTTTTTTCACTCGCCCCCAGCTACCGAGAGCCTGGAACAGGCTAACCCAAAAGAGGCACTGAGAGACTTCCTAACCTTGCAATTTATTATTGATATGATTTGTAACTGGACCTTGTGTTGTACAATTCAGGGAGTAATTGTACTCATAATTTCAAATCAGCCTCAGCTGAAATTACTCACACTGAATTGAACTCCACTCAGTCCAATTACTATTACTTACTGGAATTTTGAGCGAACACCCACCCAGAGCTCACACTTTAAGACTAATCTAGTAAATAATTGCATTCTCACAGGGTCCTGACAATTTCTGGAGTTTGCATTCAACACTGAAGCGCTATGATCAATACTACACTCTGACTATCATATATAAAGATGGTGTCACTAAGAAGGAAAGAGAGCAGAGTATGAAAAAGTATGTTCTCAAAACTGACAAGTTAGAGGCTCTAAATTTGGAAATTATTAATGTCTATTAGATACAAGAGTGGTTCACTTTAACTAACAGATTTGTCAAAACTAAACAAAAGGAAACAACGACATTAGTGTCTAATAATACCTATACAAGTAGTAACTATTTCATGGTTGAAGTAAAACCACTCTAAATTTACAGATAGTCACAATTATAAAAAATATAACAATAGTCCTTATGCATCATATATTTGCATTAGACTATCCAGTTTGACCCAGACCAAGCCTCACAAGGTGTAAACCTGTCAAGTTTCTCTTGAATTCCCATGACTCAAAGTGACAAAGATGAATAGAAATCCACATCAAGAGTGTGACAGGGCCAAACAAGGCAATTGACATTACCTGCATAATACCTATAATTTTGTTTTACTCTTGGTACAGTGTTGTTGTGATATATTTGTTTGTTTGTTAATATTCTTCATGTACGTATATGTCACCAACATAAGGATTCCAAATGGTATTCACTGGGCTTCATCTAGAGCTCCAGTTATACTCATGCTAAATTAAACCTCGCAACTTCTTGACGCAAGTCTTGTCACTGTCTTGTTTCAGATCTGTGGCTTCATGGTTTGATGAAGATGGGACACTGTTATTTGACATTTTGGAAAAGGATGTCCGTGAGCTTCACAATGGAATTGCATCTGAAAAGAAAGACAAGTGATGCTCTAAGACAGTGTGACAGTGATATTAAATACACTTTGTATTCGTTAGATGACAAGAGATCAGGTCTCACTTAAATATGTAAACTTAAAGACTGAGCAGCAGCAATTAAACTGGAATAGTGACATTTGTCTGAAATCTTGACTTTTTACTTTTTTTACTTAGTCTGTCTCCCTGTTACTAAAAGGTTTAATTAACCAGAAGCCATACTTTGGTATTTTGGTGGGCAAGGGGCACAAAATTAATTTCGCCTGGTTAAGGTGTTTGACCTGAGGTACTTAAGGACGTTCGCGCCAAAATCTTCCCACGTTCAGATTTTTAAATAACTTTACCTGCAGTTAGATAATGACTAACTCGTGTGAGAAACGAAAAAAAATTGGGGGGTCACCACGCTTGTTTCGGAGGTAAACCGTATGGAAGACCACAGTATTTATGGAAGCTTTGATAATTGATTCGAATTAGCTTACCTTGATTCAAGTTTAAAAAAAATGAAAATGAACTAGTACAGCCAAGGTTTTTGTGTTGGCCTTAACTCAAACAGGCCTATTAAGTAAATATTTGCAATTGGTGTCATTCCTTCAGGTAGAGTGAACCTATTGGAAGGATAATTACTTGTCAAGCTCAGCCGCCAAATGCATAAAACTTCTCAGGTTCAGGTTTTTTTTGTTTTTTGTGTAAATGGAGAGAATTGGTAAAGGAAACTTTCTACGTAAAGAAAAACAGGGGTCACCAGGCATCTATGAGAGTTAAATCATCGCGAAGTTATCGCAACAGCTACTCACCCTATATGTGGTTGGAAAGTTTCCTCAGCGCGCGCGCTCGATGCATGACGTGGCGTAACGTTGCGACAGGAATTACGTGCGCAGTAAGGATGCGCATAAACAATTAGCGCGAACGTCCTTAATGTGTTGTATTGGAAAATTGTCTTTACCTCTCCCATGGAAGATGCCTTGGTTTAACCTCCAGTCCCCCCCCCCCCCCCCCCCTCTGGAAATTTTAGTTTAGTTTCAAAGTTTAAAAAATGGCTTTTGAAACTGTCCCCCCCCCCCCCCCCCCCACTCAATTTCCAATGACCTTACTGCAGAATAACAAGAAGCTTTAAACTATGTAAATTACTTACCGGTAATTTTGGTTGCTCTCGTTGGCTACTTCATGGTCACATGACATCTAACAATAAATTTTGCATCCCACCAATCTAATGATTTCAGATGGTAATAAGTGCACATGCACGAAGGTTGATAAATGACTGATCTCTTGGGAAGCCACTTAATTTTGCTTTCCTCGCATCTTAGTGTTTCCCAGGAATTAGATGGAAATCACAATTCCACTTGAAGCCATCAAATGTGTAGGAAATTTTGCCGCAAGTGTTTCAGTGTTCATTTTGCAACTTGCTGGGTTTGATTTTGGAAAGTTTTCCAAAATTTGCCTCACAGTGCATATTTACAGGCTTCATCACTTTTACAATCTATACTCAAAGCATAGCTCTCAACCAGCAAGTGTGTATGAATGTATGAAAACTCAGAATGACTCAATGTAGATTGGTTTTATTTCAACCAAGAAACAACCTCTGACAATTACACTTAGTGCTAAATAACCAAAAAAAAACAAAGTAAACAAAAAACAATGAAATTAGAGTGGTTTTACTTCGCCTGTGAAACACTAACTAAACTTTCACATAGTATTACACACTAATTCCATTGTTTTCTTTTGTTTTCTTTTGTTTAATTTTGACTATTATGCACTAATTGCTAGATGTTGTTTCACGGGTTAGGGTGATTTTATTTAACCCGTGAAGCAACATGTAACAATTAGTGCGTAATGGTCAAATCTAAACAAAAGAAAACAATGGAATTAGTGTGTAATACTATGTGAAAGATTAGTTAGTGTTTCACGGGTGAAGTAAAACCACTCTAAATAAAATCACTCTAGCATCTAATCATTAATAAGTGACTACTTGTATTTCTGTTCTAATGCGAGACATACAATCTCTACATTAAAATTTGGTTGAAGATATTCAAACTTATCTGGGATTTAATTCTTGCACTTTCTTTGATTCCGACTTCTACAATCATTCATCCTGGTAACCTGTAGCCCCTTCTGTTTTGGGGGATGGTGTTTTACTGTACTTTGTTTGCAAAGTGATGGGATTACCACCAGCTCCAGTAAGACACTACCACTCTGGAACCTCTATTTTCATTCGCCCGCTGTAAACACTACCTTTATTGTTATTCAGGGCTAGGGGCATTGTTTTGACCTATTATCTATTGTTTGAAGAACCAATGAGCTAACTCCTTCCGAGAGGTAGTGGGCAACCCACCAGCTCAAGGGTTAAAACTCTTTAGTTATACCTAATACATTATGATAAATACTACCAAACTTTCAGGGGCTTGGGTTTGTCTCAAACAGCATGTACTGAAGCCCAAAATGAAACAAAATGAAATAAAACAAAATGGCAAAACCACCTGAATGAAACAAGACAAATATATTGAGTACTGCCCAAACCAACAAATAAAAGCTAACCACAAGCAAACTGTAGTGAAAGCAAACCGGAGTAAAAGCTAACCATGAGCAAATTCTTTTCGTTTCATTTTGGCTGGTTTTGGTTCGTTGTTTTGGGTGTTTGTACTTGCCATCTCAAACAACCACAAAAAGCAAACCCACAAAATTGCATATGCAAAATTGAACTTTTTCCCAGACCACAAGGAATACATTATCGTACATGTACATAAGACTACACTCTTCTTACCACAAAAATGTAGAAATATATACCTAGATGTATCACAGTGCTGAGGTAAAGCTCTAACCATAGCCATGGAAAATGTACATACATACATAGAAATTATTGAAGTGTCAAGGGTTTTAGCTTGTCGAGCTCACTGGGCACTGTTAAATCAAAATGGAAAACTATGAAACCACATACCCTGGTGACAGTTGTATAGTAAAACATGTTTGGTTTGGTGGAAATGTTTTATGATTTACAAAGTTGGTGAGTCTTCAAAATAAACTATCACAGAACAAGACTAATCAACAACCACTTTATTAAGTTCTTTGTATCAATAAGTGCCATAAATTCCTCAGAGTGAAAAATACAATTACACAGCTAATTTTAGAAAACTGATTTCATAAATGTTATGTATTCTACTTTATTAGCTGATCTACCAAATTAACCGACAATATTATTATATAGCCCATAAAATCCTATTTTCAGTATGTATCCAGGATGCATGAAGAGGGATTCATCAATAAATAACAAATTCCACTGTGGGCCTACCTAGAACAGACCATTATACATTATGCAGAATACCCTACAATGCTATGATATATGGTTTAATTAAATGTTTTGCAATCATCATGGAATTCATACCATACAGCACAATACAAAATAATAAAAAAAAAGAAGCAAGTATATTCGTATAATGGTCTGTCCTGGATCTTCTTAAAAATCAACAAAACTGTATTGACAATGTTATTTTACTACTTATCAAAATTCTTGACTATATACGTATATGATTAACTGATATACAAAGATGTGGCACACATCAATGCTCAAAGTCCAGTAACCTGTACTGTCTTGTCACTCAGTTATTATTAGGCTGTGCAATATTGGGTTCTTTTAAAAGCAAAGGAAAATAGGCAGCTAAGATGCAAGAGAAAAAAAAGAATAAGGGGTTATGGAAAGAAGTTTCTGGATGGCAGACATCTTAGTTGCTGTAAAATGTATCCCTTCCACATTAAACCCCTTCCCCTTTAAACAGTTGTGCATGAAAGCCCTGACAAAAATTATAACTGAGATAACATGCAGCATACCTGAGTTCCTAATTAGGACTTATTTAAACAAATCTTTTCCTTTGTAAGCCCTTTGACAAAGTTTGCTTTGAAAACCCAAAAGGCTTTATATAATATTCAAAAAATCATTCAGTCATGGACATAACTGAGAACAGATTCTGCTTGAAATGTTAGGGATTGGTATTTTCAAAACAACAGGATTTTCAACAAGAGCCACAAAACTACAATGTCCTTAAGCAGCTACTCCAAGTGTCAGAACCACTTCAAGCTGTATCGTGAGAAGTCTGTACCAAGTAACAATTGAAATGTCCTGAAAACTTGTTGGAAACCCTGTTAATTATAGTAGTGCCAGTAATAACTAAATAAGTATACCACAAAGACATCTGGGTGGTGGGGGAAAGAATTTGCCCTAACAAGGTAGTGCAACAACAGTACTCAACTGAAAGCCAAAGTTTTATGGAACCAACAAGAGGGCCCAATGATTGACGTCCTGATAACCATTCATAATAACTAGCTATTGTCTATAAACCGAAAATTCACTTGTCTTTTGGGACAGGACATTTTTAATTGATAAGAACTTGTCACACATCGTCTTGTTATAACTTGAATTCTACAGCAACTTCCCATATTGTGCCCAAATTATAAGTTTAGCATTGCACCACAACGTAAAAGCTCTTTTACCCTCACAAGTTACCCTTCATTGTGTTTATTTCTCCTTCATTCCTTGTACGTCTCCTTCCTTTCGTTTCTTATCCAGATCTTCTTTGGTTCTATCTTCAAGCTCTCGTATATCTTCCATGGTCATGCCGAACCATTTATCCAACCAACAAAACAATTGACGGTGAAAGTTGGTTAGAAGTCGCCTCACAGCACGGAAGATCACACTCTCCACTTTCGTCTGTAGACCCCACCATTTAAACGTTACCCGATATAACTTGTAGCAGGTCATCTTTGGATAATTCTCGTTTTTCTTCCAGTCTCCTTTAACGAGAGGACCTCGACCAGTTTTCTCTGAGTGGAACTTTGTTGGGTCTTCATCTTCCTTGTAGTCGCTAGCAGAAACAACATCGGGATCAGCTATATCTATATTAACAATTTCTCTCTTCTTCAGTTCATCAGCATTCAGATTGTGAACGTTTGCTTCGCCTTCACCTTCCTTGTGCCAAGTGTCGATAAGGATAAAGAACTTGTCGCCCATGTAAGGGTTTGAATACTCCGTCCTGCAAAACGGATAAGCATTCCACGCCTTCTCGTGAACTTCCAAGGAACCAGTTGGAGCCAACAAACGAACAAACGCTGGCACCTTTGAACTTAAATGGAAAATTTTATGGGTGTACTGTCCACTACCATACTTCGCATGGTCCGTGTAAGGCGCGTTCGCTATGACTTCGATTCCTTCTCCACCTCCGGTTTCGTTTTTGCTTGCTTCTGCAACAGCGTACAACTGAGCTATTTGATATTCCTCGACGGAAATAGGCAAAGGTATTCTGTATTCTTTGATTTTACTCACTTCGACGTTCGATTCTGACTCTGCCATCAGTATTTACTCTGAGATGGCCCAAAAATGATACTAAGGGAAGAAAAGTTGAAAATCGATTGCCGGCGCCTTTGCATGTGCTTCGATCTGCGTGACGTAAGATATACCAGAAGGCCTTGCGAATCGAATCTGCGCGCTGTCTTCATCCCCCATCCCCCATCAAAATATTTGTTACGTTCTAATTCGCTGCGCTCAACCGAACGTAAATAATTAAATCCCCGTAAACAATCAAACAGACAAGAAATATGGAAGGATACGCAAGCGGATCCAAACAGTTTAATACATAATCAACGCCAGCAGGCAGTTCCTGCGGCATTAGTATTGTAGTATGCGCACGCATGTTTTCGCGCCATAAAGATCGTGTTTTGTTTTTATGTCGGCCATCTTGGTTGTATTAAAAACCGCTGTTGAAGTTCTTTCGTTGTGACGTTCGTTCTCGTCTCCTTAACATTGGCGTGGTGGCAGCGGCGATTAACCCACGTCCTCAGGAGCCCGAGTGTCGTCTCGCTGGCCCAAGCAACAACGAGTCTACCTATCCTATGGTCGAGTGAACTCTGAGCAGCCTTCTCATTGTAAGGAAAGTATAACTTCACTGTTCCTTACTGTTATTGTGTTTAACATGAATTCAAGTAGAGCCCCGAAACAGTGGTCCCTAACAAAGAATGAAAGTATCACATCATTTGAAGCTTGGCGGCAGAATCTTCAGTATTCCCTGTCTTTAGACGCCAATTTCGCCCCCTTTTTAGCAGATACTTTTACATGGCAGAAAAAGTCGTCCACTGCCCCCAATAGAGGGCTGACTTCCGATGGGGAAGCAGTGCCAGAAGCTCGCCGGCGTACCGCCGCACAGAAAAATGTACACCTTGAACTCATGTTAGGTCAAATAGCAAATTTTTGCCCCGTCATTTCACGCAATACTATTGTGAAGAATACAACTTCAGTCAAGTCCATTTGGCAAGCAATAAGGTCTCACTTTGGCTTCCAATCCACCGGTGCTCACTTCCTAGATTTCTCTAACATTAAACTTGAAGTTGATGAACGCCCTGAAGACTTGTTTCAACGGTTAATGTCCTTCACAGAAGATAATTTGCTTGTTACAAATGGCAACATAACCCATCATGGTGAAGTCGTTACCGTTGACGAGGAGCTTTCTCCCACACTTGAGAATTTCGTGGTTTTAACCTGGCTTCGCCTCATTCATGCCGATTTACCTGCCCTCGTCAAGCAGCGCTACGGAACTGAGTTAAGATCCAGAACTCTAGCGTCCCTGAAACCTGAAATTTCGCAGGCTCTAGACTCTCTTCTCGATGAGATTCGCTCTTCCGCCGACACCAAGATCCTCCGAGCCACTGCCTCGCGGTTCAGACAGCCACCTCCTCGCTCCTCCTACAAATCATCTTCACAGGCATTGCCTCCCAACAGGCGACCGAAGTCCTGTCCGTTATGTAAGCAAGCCGGCCGCAATGACCAGCATTTCCTAAGTGCGTGCTCATATTTACCTCCGGAGGACCGTACTTACCTTTCTCGGTCTCGCCTTACCTCTACCTTTGACGACGAGGAATCTGACTATGAGCCCCCACTCTTCCCTGACGAGGATGACCCACCTCTACGCACTGCAGCTTGTACCGTTTCACGCCGTGTCAGTACAAAACAGTCACCCCACTTCAAGGCTTTTTACAAGCACCATCCACTCCGACTGACCCTTGACACAGGTGCGGAGACTAGTATGATCAAGTCCTCTGTGGCCCGTTCAATTGGTGCAACAATTGTAAAATCTTCCCAACAAGCATTACAAGCTGACGGCATGACTCCCTTAGCTGTAGCCGGGGAAACTCACCTCATCTTATCCCGAGCAGACAAACAACTCGGTCTTGACGCCCTCGTTGTTGACGACTTAGATGTCGACGTCCTGGCTGGCACACCCTTCCTCATTGCCAATGACATCACCGTACGTCCTGCATTGTGCCAAGTACGTATCCAGGACTCTGATGTCATACACTACAACCCTGATAGTGATTCAACTGGTTCTCATGCTATACGACGGGCACAAAGTTATGTCCTACGCGCCTCCTCGTCCGCAACGGTTGTTTGGCCTGGTGAATACGTGGAACTGGACGTCCCTTCCGACCTAGGAGACGACTGCGTACTTGCCCTTCAACCACGCACAGACACCCCAATATCGAAACACACCAAACCCACCTGCATTTGGCCTGAACCTCAAGTTATAGAAGCAGTTGGATCCAAAATCCGCTTGACCAACTCTTCCAACGAGCCGAAAGCCATCAGCCGCCACGAGCACCTCAGTGAGATCCTACCCACAGCAGATGCACCTTCACCGTCCCCAAACCCAGCAGCCACCTCTCCCTCACTTCCAGTGAAGCCACACAGTCGACCTCCCTTCTCGTCTTCCGTGTCCCTAGACCCCGACAAATTGCTTCCAGATGCCACTCGTCTTAAGTTTCAACAGCTCTTGCAGAAATACGACAGAGTCTTCAATCCCGACATAACCGGTTATAATGGCGCTGCTGGCCCCATTAAAGCAACCGTGAATATGGGCCCCGTACAGCCCCCACAACGGAAAGGCCGCGTACCTCAGTACTCCCGCAACAATCTGGTTCAACTCCAAGCTAAGTTCGACGAGCTGGAACAGGCCCAGGTCTTCCGTCGCCCCGAGGACCTAGGCATAACTGTCGAGTATCTTAACCCGTCATTCCTTGTAAAAAAGCCGTCCGGTGGTCACCGACTTGTGACTGCATTCGCCGACGTAGCACGTTACAGTAAACCACAGCCATCTCTTATGCCAGACGTCGACACAACCTTGCGCACTATCGCACCATGGCGCTACATGATCCAAACTGATCTCACCCGAGCGTTCTACCAGATCCCTCTCGCCCAGTCTTCTCTAAAGTACTGTGGCGTAGCCACCCCCTTCCGTGGAATCCGTGTATACACAAGATCAGCAATGGGGATGCCTGGCTCCGAAACTGCACTCGAGGAACTGATGTGTCGTGTTTTGGGTGACTTAATTCAAGAAGGTTGCGTAGCTAAGCTCGCGGACGACCTGTACTGTGGCGGCGATTCACCCGAAACCCTCTTGTCCAACTGGAGTCGGGTACTGGAGGCGCTCGACCGTTGTAACCTCCGTTTGTCCCCTATGAAGACTGTCATTTGCCCCAAGACCACCACCATCCTTGGCTGGATCTGGTCCCAAGGCAAGCTATCAGCCAGCCCTCATCGTATCGCCGTCTTACAGTCATGCCCTCCTCCCGAAAGTGTGAAAGGCCTCCGTTCCTTCATTGGAGCCTATAAAGTACTCAGTCGCGTACTCCCAAACTGCTCCGACATAGTAGACCCCCTTGAGAGCTCCCTCACAGGCCTCCAGTCTAGCGACAAGCTGCTTTGGGATGAGAACCTCACCTTTAGGTTCAAGTCTGCTCAAGAGTACCTGTCCAAACACAAATCCATCGTCCTACCTCGTCCTTCTGACATTCTTTGGATAGTAACTGATGGCTCAGTCACGAAGAGGGGCCTTGGTGCTACATTGTATGTTACCCGTGACAGTCGTCTTTACCTTGCTGGCTTCTACAGCGCCAAGTTGCGGAAACACCAAGTCACCTGGCTCCCCTGCGAGGCCGAAGCCTTATCCATTGCTGCTGCAGTCAAGCACTTCTCTCCATTCATCATCTAGTCGCACCAGCCTACGACCGTATTAACTGACAGCAAACCATGTGTCCAAGCAATTGAAAAGTTATGCCGCGGCGAATTCTCGGCCAGTCCTTGAGTGACTTCCTTCCTAACGACCGTTAGCCGTTACCAAGTCAGCCTACAACATTTGGCTGGTAAGGCCAACCTGCCATCTGACTTCACCAGTCGCAACGCCCCCGACTGCAGTGAGCCTACTTGCCAAATTTGCACCTTTGTCCACGAAATGGAAGACTCAGTAGTACGTAGCGTTTCGCTTCAGGACATTCTCGATAAGAAGTCCAACCTCCCGTTCACCACAAGATCAGCATGGCTACAGATCCAGAACGACTGCCCCGACCTTCGAAGGGTTCATGCCCACCTCAAACAAGGCACTCGCCCTTCAAAGAAGATCACCAATATTCGCGATGTCAAGCGGTATCTCAGCTGCACCTCTATTGCCCGTGACGGAGTTCCCATAGTTAAACACTCCAAGCCTTTCGTTCCTGCTTCCGAAGCAATTATTGTGCCCCGTTCTGTACTGGATGGTCTTCTAACTGCCCTCCACATTAAACTAAACCACCCTTCCGGCCATCAGCTCCAAATGGTGTTTCAACGACAGTTCTTCGCCCTTGATATGACCGACGCAATTTCCCGTGTTACATCTGCCTGCCACACGTGTGCTTCCCTTAAGTCGTTTCCCAGCACCTTAGTATCCCAATCCTCCGATGACCCTCCCGTAGTGATAGGAATCTCCTTCGCCGCTGATGTAATAAAGCGCCACCGTCAGTTCATCCTCATTCTCCGAGAGTGCGCCACGTCATTCACTGCATCTTTCTTGATACCTGACGAAAAGCACGATACCCTACGTGATGCCCTCACTAAGCTAATCGTCGGTTTACACCCTCTTGATGGTCCTAGAGCCGTTATACGAGTTGATCCCGCTCCTGGTTTTTCATCCCTGAGCAACAACGACTCACTTGGACACTTAAACGTCTCAATCGATGTCGGCCGTATTAAGAATAAGAACCACAACCCTGTCGCCGAGAAGGCTGTCCGCGAACTTGAAGAAGAGCTCCTCCGACAGCAACCAGGTGGAGGACCAGTAGGTGAAGTTGGCCTTGCTCTGGCTACCGCACGTCTTAACTCCCGCCTTCGTTTCTCGGGCCTATCTTCTCTCGAGTTGTGGACCCAACGCAACCAATTCACACATGAGCAGTTGCCGTTATCAGATTACCAACTCATACTCGATAGGCACAAACATCGTTCTACTAACCACGCCTATAGCGAGAAATCCAAGAACCCCCGCGGTCTCATCGCCAACACGCCACCTCTACAAGTTGGAGATATTCTCTACCTCTTCTCTGACAAGGACAAGTCACGCGCCCGTGATCGTTATGTCGTTGTCTCCATCGACACCCCTTGGTGTTTTGTGAAGAAGTTTCGTGGCTCACAACTACGAGCCACTTCTTACAAAGTCAAACTGTCCGAATGCTATTCTGTACCCTCTTCCGTCATTGTGTCCAGCCCTCCAAGCCATCCAACTCTTCCAGACGTGAACGACGAGCCTCCAGTAACTCCTGCGGTGTTCCCAGCCCCGGTACATCCTATGATAGCTCCCCCTGCACCTCCAGAACTCATCACCATTCCGTCTGACGAGGAGCAAGTCCCATCCTTCACCAGTGATGACCCACCACTTAATACCACCAGTAGGTCACCTGCCCCAGTCGCTGTACAAGATGAGTCAAGCACAAGCGTTGCTGCCACAGATCAGCCAATGTTGTCTCCTCCCAACTTTCCTGCCCTCCCTGATTCAAGACCTCAAAGGCAGCGCAGACCTCCTTCATACTTGCAGGATTATGTTAGATTCCAAACGTGCGCGTGGTAGCTTTAGATCCACATTTAGTTCTAAGTTCACACTTTCACAAGATACTACTTGAGACTGAGACATTTGTTTAGTCTGTCGTAATTAACATGCACTTTACTTGGTTTAGTTGATATTTTCATTGCCCGTGTACTTCAAGCCCTTGTACCGGTACAGTTTGTCAGTTCGCTACCATTTATAGGAGAGAAGAGGTTGCGCCAGCAGGCAGTTCCTGCGGCATTAGTATTGTAGTATGCGCACGCATGTTTTCGCGCCATAAAGATCGTGTTTTGTTTTTATGTCGGCCATCTTGGTTGTATTAAAAACCGCTGTTGAAGTTCTTTCGTTGTGACGTTCGTTCTCGTCTCCTTAACATTGGCGCAAAGCATTTTACAACCCCAGAAAACGAAAAAACTTCTTACAACCATTCTCTTTTTTTCTTAACAATAAAGAATGACATGAACTTGAATGCTTACATTTCGGTATAATTTCGGTACAAATGTCAGAACTAGCGTAACAAAATTAAAGTCCTAAATACTTTGTTACTTGTAGCCTATTATCGAGGCTTTCTTCAACATACATGTCTTTGGCAGCGTCCGTCTTCCATCTGCCGTGTACTTTCAAGAGCCTTTCCGAAACCGAATTACAACTGTTACGAACAACGGATGTTATTCCCCCGGACCTTAAACTATGGAGACCATAATCATCCGGATTAAAACCCAGTTGTTTTAATGCATTTTTAAGAATTTCCCTACATGACGTATAAGAGATTTTACCATCTCTTAGGGTGTAACTAGCGTTGCTCTTGTGAAAAACAAGGGAGATTACTATTAGCATCCATACCAGCTAACTTCATATACTTTCTAAGAACACTAACGGGACAATATCGAGTTCCCGATGAACTGATATAAACATAATTACCCTCCCTATAAACATCGGTCTTACTCCGAGGCACAAAAATCCTTATATAGTCACTATAAAATTCAATATGGTTAGGAACGATGTTACATAACTCACTATATCGGAAAAAAACAGCGAAAGCTAACGAACATAAAGCAGCTACCCGAAGGTCTTTCAAATTAGCATCTTCCTTGCTATATAAATCAAGAATAACCTTTATTATGTGAGGGGAAAAAGGCTTCTTCTTAACAACTGGCTTAGATTTGGTGCGTTTGGCCGACTCAATAATATTCTTACAAAAATCACTATCAAGAGGATTACGATCGAGGCTAGGAACGAACGAATGAAACCATTTAAGTGCAGCATGAGTTTGGATCATAGTTGCACTGGAAGCACAAGACTGATGGATATCGAATAAATAAAGGGACACTGTGCTCACAGAAAATGGCAGTTGAACACTTAGTTTTCTGGTCCTGCACCAGTCTAGAAACTTCTTAATAACCCGGAGGTAGGCTTTTGCAGTAGAGATTGATCGAGATTGTGCCATCACCTTTACGATTTGATCAAAGCACAGAGATGAAGACAACAGGAGGGGCTCCCACGCTCCGCTTGAATTGAGTATCTGAAACAACAAAGCAAAACACTAAAAGTGAAAGAAAGGTACTTCACTCGTGTAGACCATAAACAAAAGATTATTAATTTCAAAGCAGAGAAAACAAAAAAGTGCGGCCACCCATACCAAGGATAAAAATGTAACTCTCAATAAGGCCAGTGCCTACACTGACAGGTGCAGTCACCTGGTCAAACAACGCTAGTAATGCACGTTCAATAGGGCCAGTGCTAACCTGAAATCATGCCCTCCCTCCCTGCGACTACTAAGGGGGAAGGAGGCGTTCTTTTTTTTCCCTCTTTCGTCTTTGCAAGGAAAAATCAAAGATCTCTTCGAGATTCGACTATTTCGCATGCAGTATGCGTTGGGGAAATGTTAGTATTGAAAGCGATTTGTGATGCACTAACCCATTGACTCACAGTCCAGAAGGCTTTTATTAGCGCTCACCCCCCCCCCCCCCCCCCCCCAAAAAAAAAAAAATTCCTGGCTCTTTTACGGCTTTTAACACAAACGTGCGAGTGGGAAAAAATATACCATATGCGTACTAAATTCAGAGAAACAATTCTTTTCTGAAGTAAACGTTTATTACAACTAGACACGCTGAAAGACCAATTCATGGTTTGAGATGTTAATTATCAACCATGATAAATTGATCCCAAACCAAACTTGAAGACGGTGAAAAAAATTTCTTCACCTCCGTGCGTCATTTTAACAACTCGCAAAAACACGAACTCTTTCTACAAAATATAACACTAGTTCGAAACACTCTGGTGAAAGGTAGGCTTTCATTCTGTACAACTGTCACTGACATTTATTTAACCACCACCAGCGGTAACTGGGGATAATAATTTGCGAATCATGGTGCCGTGAGATAGCGGACAACTACTGAATTCCTTCCACAAAATTAACACTCACATTGCTTTTTATGAAAGGTAGGTTTTCATTCTGTATAACTGTCACTGACATTTATTTAACCACCAGTGGTATTATCTTGGTACAGAAAAGCGGTAATTGGAGATAAGCCGTGAGATTGCCGTGAGATAGCGGAAAACTACTGAATTCCTTCCACAAAATTAACACTCAGATTGCTTTTTATGCTATCCATCACTATAACTAATAACAAAAAAATACTTGTTTGCATTTTCCGAAGTACTGTAGTAAATCTTTGCATGTAAAAGGTCGTAAACTGAACACAATTATTAAATAAACAACAATGCGATGGTACAGTAAGTCGGCCGCACGCTGCATATCAGATGTCACCATGCGCTTTTCAAATCAATACGCTTCAGGAGCCTAAAATTCCAAACGTAAACTGGGCAAATGAAAGAAACTTGAAGGAAGTTTTGTTTTAGATTACTTCTCATTTCAAGATGTAGCTACTAATGTATCAAAGCTTCAAAATTCTGCATATTTCTGAAGCCGTGAGATCCTGCATTATTCACGCTAAAGCGTAAGTTTAATTTTAGCCCGACGGCTTTTTGCAGTCAATTTTTCACTAAGTGGCTTTACCGATCCTTCTAAAAATTCCATTTAAGTTCGAAGCAATATTGTACATTACCATTTTCCTGTCTGAAGTCTTGAGAAGCTGCTGTCGTGATCAAGTCCGTGAATTGTGGTCAAAACAAAAGATTGCGTGACGAGCTAAAAATACTTCTTTCAATGAAGACGACAAACAATAGACTTGTAACAATAGAAAATAGCATTGGCCAATATCCTCTGACAATGAAGATTCGCAGCAGCTTTTAAGCATGTAAAACTAAGCAATTCAATCGATGAATAGCACAGATCTTTAAAAAATACCTACCTGTAGTTTGCAAAAGGCTAGACAGGCTAAATGACGAGTGACGCGTGAAAATAACATTTCGGGATCGAAAACTGCGGACGCATTCCTATCCAGTGACGTTTTTATCGCCCACAGCGAAAAGTATTCCCTTGACAAATTAAAACAGTCCCCTGAGAGTATACAAAAATGTGTGTCAGAGAGTGCCACCAATGATCCCAATTCTTACCATTTTCCTTGGTAACCAAGCAAAATAGTCGAAAAAAAACGCCTGATCGCAGGTTAGGCCAGTGCCCACGAGGACAGAAATTCTTATCACCCCGTACATTCAGTTGGGTGCAAACGCCCCAAGGTAAGGCAAGCGCAATAACGAAAACAGGATCGATCACCTAACTAAACCAACGTTTATACTGCCACATTCAGATAGGGCCAGTGCCCAGAAGGTCAGGAAAGCTTGAAACCCCCGTACATCCAATGGGGTGCAGTAAACTGTGAAAAAGGTGCAGTAACCAATAGCACTGTGTAAAAGAAAAACACGCATACTTATCGTAACATCACAATAATCTGGGTGCAGTAACCCCCAGTGTGTGGCCTGTGCCCACTTGCTTGAATGATAAATAAACGAGAGGAACGGCTAGTCAATAAATTCCATCCTAAGGGCAATGATGTATCTCTTAAAGTGCTCGGATCCTAAAAGGGAATTGCGATTCCTGCCATGAACGAGGGACTGGTTCCCGACATGCGTGCTATGATCGGATACATACTTAAGATATTTATTTGTTACTAAAGGCCAGAAATGAGCAGAAGGCCAAAACGGTACAACGACAGTACCAACAGCCTTTTGACACTTCATGTAATGCAGAACCCTCGGGACGATAGAAACAGGCGGGACCACCCAACAGTTCTCTTCCCTAAGAGGCTGAATAAAAAAGTCAACTCCAGCAGTATTGGGATTCCAAAACCGAGAAAAGAATTTGGGCAGCTTATGATTATAATAATTAGCGAAACAGTCTACAGTATGGGGTCCCCAACGAGCATCGAGAGACAAAAACAAATCATCGGCAATCTGCCAATCATCGGTGTCCAGCAAGCGACTTATATAATCGGCCTGTTGATTTAAAGTACGGGGAATCCACTGCACCTCTAAGTAGATTCCCGACTGAATGCAAATCTTGAAAATACTTCTTGCCATTCTGTGTAAATCTAACTTCATACTGCCTACTTCAACGATTCTGGCAGCGGCTTGATTATCGGTAAACCATTTGACATGTGACCCTTTAAGCACTGGAGCAAATGCTTGCAAGGAAAATTCAATTGCATGAAGCTCCCTCCTTGTGGAGCTCTGCGAGCTTTCAAACTCTGTCCACACTTTATGGCACACGAAATCATCATTAAATCCAATAACAGAGCCACAACCGGTAGCGCTAGCATCAGAATAAACAAAATGGCTAGGACATGTGCTTACAAAACAATTTCTACTGTTAACATTCTTGATGTTATTTTTCCAAAATAACAATTCCTCCTGGCAGTAATCGTCGAGGCGAAAATATAAATCCCATTGGTCATTACACAAGGTCGACATGACACAATGCCTGGTCATAATTCTAGCAATATTGCCAACCACAGGACCAGTAGAAATAATTTGCCCCGTAAATGAAGCTAATCTTCTTGCAGAAACCATAAAATTTGCGTCGATAATCTGATCAATGGTGCATAGAATCTTTGTGATCCTTCTGTCCACGATTTTCAAAGTTCTTAGAACCGAATTCCAAGTGATACCTAGCCAGTTCAAAGTCTGGGTGAGTTCCCATACCGACTTTTCATCATTGGTTATAAATCCTGCACTGGACAAATACTTTCTTACAGCTTGCGCCGTAATGCTACAGCCCTGCTTATCCTGAACTGTGGCCCAATCGTCATCCAGAAAAATGGCTATGCACACCCCTTGTAACCTCCAGTGCTTCTCTAAGGGTTTTAAGAGTTTCGTAAATACGTAAGGGGCGGTGGACAACCCAAAGGGGAGGACGGTAAAAACATAAAATATTTCATCCCCGGAATCAGATGCCCGCCAGGAAAATCCTAGGAAAGTTTGGTGTTCCTGTAGAATATCAACATGATGATACCCGCTTTTTAAATCAAAGGAAAACATGTAGGAATCTTTTGTAAAATAAGCAAGGGCGACCTTCCAATCTTCATACTTAACTCTTTGCTTAGCTAGACACCTGTTCACGTGCCGCAAATCAAGAATTAGCCTCTTTTTGCCACATGGCTGAATTGAAACTGATAAAGGGTTAACTACAAGGGGTTGATGCGAAACCTGCCGAACACGGCCAGAAAGTACTAGCTCACGGATGGCCTGGTCTACAAAATTGGCATTGAGTCTAGCAGACTTGTTATTTCTTAACTTTACAGGCACAGGTGTACTGGTAAATGGTAATTGATATCCGTTTACAATAATCGATAGAATAAAATCAGGCGCGCCTATAGATTTCCAAAAATCAATATGGGCCCTCAGATTGCCCTTTACGCATAAGGAACGACCACTTTCCACTTCGAATTTTTCTACAATTCCTTGTACCTGCGCTAAGTCCTCTTCAATACTTGATAACTGACTGGTTTGACTGAACTCCTGTTGGCTTGTTGTAGGAAGGTCCTGGGAAGGAATTACGAGAGTAGGACTGGTAACTGTAGTTTCCTGGCCAAAAGGCAGATCGGCAATCTTTGGCCCAGTGGCCATATCTCCCACATTTGAAGCACTTGAAGCCTTCATAAGTAACATCTCTACGGCCTAGAAATGAAAAAACAACAAAAGAACGCAGTAAGCTGGGTGGGAGGGAGGGGTGTGTAGCGACGTATAAACTGCGTGGATCGCAAGCGTGAGTGGAAAATAACGGTCGAAGAAAATATAAATAACAGAAACTAACCAATCGCAGTTCTTGTGTGACGGAACGCATGCACGTAAACGTGCGACAACAAGTGTGACAGAATTCAACAGAACTAATTAACTGGAATACCAGCGGAAAATACATTCAAAGAGATTTCTCAAACTCATTAACTAGGGATAGTTAAGGCGGGGTTCACCTGAAGCCCGTTTTTACACCGCTTAACTTGGGTTAAATGCGAATATCTTGTTCCCGTTTCAAGCATTCCCAAAACTCTCCACTCATCCCACAAAGCTATGTTTAGCGGTGTTTTTTAAATTGTTTGGTGATTTTTGGGGATGTTTGGAAAGAGATAGCTTTTCTCAAAGGATTAGTAAAATTTGGAGAAACAAGAAATATTAAAGATCTAATGTGATTTTAAAATTAGAATTTGAAGTTAAAGATTAGTAGATGGACACCCAAACAGTCCCCTGACAACCAGGGGTGCTCTTGCGTGGGGGCCAACTGCCTGGTGGTGTTTCAAAAATAATTTTCTTTCCTCTATCCCTTCTTTAAACCTCTTAAAATTTCACTCAAATTCACCTTTACCCCCACCTTAACACTACATCTGCCCCCGCTGTTATACATTTTTTTTCTCAGCGTATCCGATACTACAGTCAATTATTTCGCTTGATATTTTGGCTATTCTATTTTCTTAATTGATTGAAAATCAGTTTTCTGTTTGGAACAGTCTTGCGATAAATCATAAGAAAACATTAATTTTTCTCGTGTTCTGCTCACAAAGTACGTACCACTTGTTTCTGACCTTCTCTTTTTCAATAATAACATGGGACGAGGACGTGCCATTTAAAACAAACTTTCAGTATGAATTGTTGAAGTCAAGTAGATAAGTAAAACAAAGCCAAATTATGCAAAAATTCTGAAGGATTACATGTAACAATCACGTAAATTTAATTACACGAACGCGTTCCCAACTTTCTGAGATCATTTTGCTTTTTTTTCTCATCTCAGCAAGGATAAACTTTGGTAATGGCCAAACGTTTTAAAACTACCAATTGAGACCAGCTGTTTTCAGATTTTTTGCATGTTTCAATATGTTAGGGCTGGGAACTCAAGCAACAATGACCAACTTGACAGCTGAGCTCGAAACGGATACCAAAAGATTTCTCACCTCTGTCAATGTAAAAGTTTTTTTTAATGTTATGATGTTCCGGCTAAAAGCCGAAAGCACTGGATCGACAGCTGGCTAGTTATACATGTATGTCTCAAGTGAAAACTTCTCTGCGAGTTTATTATATTGGGGAAGAAGTCGAAGAAATTGTTGATGCGTTAAACCTAATTTTAAACGACTTCAAAGTGTGGTGCTGTAAGAATCATCTCACTGTTCACACTGGCAAGACCCTGGCAATGTTGATCTCCAGCCATGCTTTTGTTGGCCCAATGAGATCTTTAATGTTCGGAGATTCTTACATTTACTTCAACACTAAATCCACTTGCTTGGGTGTTGAAATTGACTATAAACTGAACTGGAAACCACAAGTAAAAGCTAAAATTCCTGAAAAGGTTTAAAGGCCTACCCTCAAGTGTACTAGAAGAAATATATTTCAAAGGGATTGTTCCAAGCATCACATATTGCATCGCTATTTGGGGATCCTGCTCACCATCTACCTTTAAAGTATTGGAACATTTACACTTAAAAGCTGCCAAACTAATCCATAAACTACCCAGCGAAACTCCTGACTCTGACGTACTTGACCTTGTTAAATGGAAACCTTTAGGCTATAATTAGTTGACACAAAAGCAATGCAACCAGTTTGGGGCAAAAGAACAATTTATTAAAAAACTACAGGCTATGAAAATAAACCCAGGGAGGGTAGGGAGGGTAAAACAAGCGAGGAGTAACCACCGACAACTGACCTTTGAGACGAGGGTGAACTTGATATCACCGAGGAGAAACCTGACTCGAGTGCGAAAAGACATGAACCACACTAGGGGAAGTGTCACAAATTAAGCGTAGGCTCGCTTCTATAATGTAACAGGTTTTTCACAGTAGTTTACCTGATCAACTCACAGCCCTATTCGAAATACGCAACACTAATTAACAATTAGATTGTGAGCTCGAGATTTCTATGAGTTGATAGTTGATGAGGCCGCAGGCCGAATCAACTATCACCTCATAGAAATTGAGAGCGAATAATCTAATTGTTTTAGTAGAATTCTGACTGAAATAAACGCAAATAATGGTTTCTAATTATTTTCCTACGCATTATCGAACTTAACGTTTTAACAAAATCGCACGCATTGAATTGTCCTTGGTAAATTTGCAGTTGTTTACGCGCGTGCACCCGTTTTTCAATAATTTCAAGCTTTTAAAGTCAAGAAACCGCTAATGTCCTTCTTTTAGTCTTCTCGGGAATTTTATTATCCATTTACATTTAAACTTCCTTCCAAAACTTCGGAAAAACGATAAAAACGTCGCATTTTGTGGACGACCTTCGGCAACTGCACACTAATGGCTGATAGTGTGCAATAGCTCAGCCAATCACATTGCAGCATTTGCATTAGTGTACTGGTAGAATTCTACTAACAACAATTATAACTTAAGGCGTATAAATGACTTCTCGCACATACGGTTCAATAGTAACCTTGGCACAAATAGTGTAAGGTTCAGAGGTACCATAGTTAGGAATTTAATACCTGCCTAAAGCCATCAAGGATGCTTCCTCCCTACAGCTTTTTAAGTAAAAACTTAGAGAGGCCTCAAAGATATTAGAACAAATTCAATTTGAAAAAGAAGCCTGTCAGATAACATCAAAACAGACGGACTTTCTGTATTTTTAAATTTTGTTATTTTTTGTAATTAAGTACAGTTTTTAATTAAGTTTCTGGCAGGTCCCCAACAGCCTTCAAGTTGCCTCAAACCTACCTGCCTCAACAAAAATGGAGGAAATCTAAGCGAAATTCTTGCTTCAAAAAAGTGTTTTAGGAACACCGGCTGTGGAATAATTGTTAAACAGCATCGAATATCATCGAACAACATCAACCTCCATCCAATCAATCAACAGCACATCGAACCACATCGAACGATTAGACCGAATTTACTACGCGGTCATCCCGATCAATGAGTCAGTAATAAGGGACCATACGAAACCACGACGGCGACTCTGAAGACAACGTTGACTAAAAAATGAATTTATATTTAACATTTTCAATTTCGTAACTATCCTTATTTATTTAGTGCGTTCATTTTCGTCAGAACTAATCTCTATTCATTCTTGAAACGTGAAAAATTCGTAGTCGTGGTTCACGTTTTCCGGCAGACTACGCAAAATTTGGACATTTCACACCGTTGTTTTGCAGAGGACGACAAAGAAATGTACCAAGATGGATAACGCACGAGAGAAGAGGCTAAGCTGTTTGTTTGGTGACGTTCTCATTGCAGTCGCCTACGTGGTTTCGATACGATGTGTTGTGTCCACCTTCTATGGGTCTATGTTAATTTTTTTTACCTCATATGACATTCCGCAAGACCCGGGCCGCAAGATTGACTATTACTGAAACGTTTAAGCAAGCTACCGTGGACGAATAATTACCTGATCGGCTTAACATTAGTAGTGACCGATACTTAACATTTATTCCACTAGCACGCCGCGTTGGATATTACGATCTCATATCCAACAAGCGCGAGTGGAATAATTGTTTTATTAAAAACGCCCAAAAGAATTGCAATATTTGAGCGCCCCAGTTGTTTTCGTTGACGCGTATATATCGGCTACAGTATTTGAGGTCAATGAGCTCATATACCATTTAATAAGCTTCATGACTGGCCCCAAGGGGAACAGTGAGTTTTGTTTCCCCGAGACCCTCGATGTTCCCCGAGGCTGAGCCCCCCAACTGAAAATAAAGCAAACCAGGCCCGTAGGGTGGATTCTGTTGAGGGGGGTTCTTTTATTTTTTGGGAGGTATTTTTTAGCGCCAGAGGCACTAACACGAGCCCGTAGGAGTGAGCCAGGAGGGTGTTCTGGGACATGCCTCCCCAGGAAATTTTGCAAATTAAGGTTCTCTCAAGTACCATTTCCTACATTTTGACATAATTTCTGAGGTGCAATGCATTTTCCTTCAATATTAGCTCTTCGGAAACTAATTTTCATTCCAAAAAATGCTGACTTCAAAAATTTTAGGGGGTTCGTTCGAACCCCCCGAACTCCCCCACCCTACGGGCCTGCAAACTACACATGAGTAGATAAAACCAAATTGATTGCAAGGCTGGTGCTACGGCAAAAGGGCAAAATTTATTGGCCAATATTTCAACTAGCAGAGCTAGTCTTCTTCAGGGCCAGTACAATGTGAAACTAACGGCTCTAAAATTTGAATAGAGATATACATACAATGGCAGTTAATGTTTAACTACATGTAGATATAATGAAATAAGATACATAACTATATACAACGCTGAAAAATGTAAAAAATACCAGAATAGCCAAAACAAAATTTAAGAAAAATGGGAATAACATGCAAATATATAAAAGATGAAAATAAAAATGAAATAAAATAAAATAAATTGACTAGTTAATGTTCATTCCGTCGATTGATGCCATGTGGTGTGAGTGTTTGACCTTTATCTATAAAATAGGCTTCTCTAGCTTTTCTACGAGAAGCATTGTTCGTTGGTTGAAGTTCGAGAGGAATGAGTTTCATGTCTTTAATAGAGTGATCCGGCAGGTTGAAATGTGTAGGTACTGCTGCTGTAGCGTTAGCGTGACTAGGGTTATTTGTGGTTTGTCTGTGTTCGGTGAATCGTTCACGAAGTGTACGCTTAGTCTCCCCTATGTATTGTTTCTTACATTTCTGACATTCTATCATGTACGTTAAGTTTGTGGATTTGCAATTTAGAGCCGTTAGTTTCACATTGTACTGGCCCTGAAGAAGACTAGCTCTGCTAGTTGAAATATTGGCCAATAAATTTTGCCCTTTTGCCGTAGCACCAGCCTTGCAATCAATTTGGTTTTATCTACACTTAACGTGACGTCTGGTACGAGTATTTCTTTTACAAGAGATCCGGCAACAGACAAGTCAAGTAGTTTTATTCTTCGTTGCGTGGTCCTCTGCATCCAAACGTTTTTTACACATGAGTGTAATACGTTGCAGTTTAATGAAGAGCCAAAGATCACAAATACACAACTACAAAAATTGACCGCATTACAAGAAGTAAAAAATGTAAACAATTTGAAAGAAATGAATGAATCGTTTTTTGTTACAATAAAAATTTATCATTGAAACCAGTTACATTTTTTAAATGCATCTAAATCGAACCTGCATACGAGTTTGAGTTTAAGCTGTTGTCGCCCTAGTAGGGAATTACCGTAATGATTCGATTTAGCGCCCAGGGTGCTTATTTACTTTTGACACCTCAAGGGAGGGCGCTTATTCGAGATATGGCGCTAATTCGGGACAGGCCGCTTATTTAATTTTTTGAGAGACAACCAAATGTTCAAAACAAAACTTTAATAAATATTAAAATAACTACGGTACGGTGAATGTTCATGAGTTTATCTACGGTAACTAACAACAACGGAAACTGTTATTAGAAAAGAAGGGGGGCGCTTATTCGGAAGGGGGCGGAGGAGGGCGCCAAATCGAATCATTACGGTGAGTTTTGTTCGCCCTAGGGAGTCATAGAGTTTTGACTCCCGCCACGTGACACGCTCTCGTCCAATCGGAAAACAGCATTTCAGTTGGGGGGTATAACAATGCCTGTTAACCAATCAAAACTCAGGAATTGTGATACACCACTGCTAGTTTTTAATAACATGTAGAATGACTTTAAATTTGCTGTACTATATCATGTATATTTCGGCTAGCCAAACCCGCAGGTACAATGAGAATTTACTTGACCTTCTGTTTGCAACAGCACACATCTTCAGAAGTAATTAACACGCTCTCGGGTAGGCTGAAACACATAATAGCATGGAAACTAGTACTAGTCCCTCTTTAGTCCACCGCCAGCGTTCACAACCTGTTCAAGGCTTCCGGTCCAGAAAGACGCCTTTTTCAAGACGCTAAATCATAAAATTGTAGACCCTGTTTATAAGCCTCAACAGCGCGAAAACCATACCCTGTTGGGCCGGGCACATAGCTGTTGAAGCCCAGGGTGCGCGGAGAAGGCCTACTGGGGACGAGGCTCGGTTGGGGAAGTTGGTGTGAGGGAGCCCTCCAACGCGCATTCTCGTCACGTGAAGAAACTAGACTCACTAGACTACATTATCAGGGACGATCAGTAAGCGAATATTTACTTACTTGTTACTTGTTCTTGCTTGTTATATATATATATATATATATATATATATATATATATATATACACATGGATTTATGAAAATGGGGTCAAAGAAAAGTCTCCACGGCCTCTTTGGCCATGTACCTTTGGGGCTTTAGTAGGCTTAAAAGAGGGCCGAAAAACGAGAAAAAAAAAATTAAACAACGCGAAAGGGTTAATAAGTCAAAGGAGAAGAGAGAAAAAAAAAATAACATTTCCTTTAGTTTTTATATCGTCTACTTTGGAGATAGTTTCTGGCGAGAAAAAAACGTTTACGGCGAATTTCGCACAGAGCGCTGAAAATAACGCTGACCCCTTTTTCATAAAATCAGACATATGATGGCATAGATCACGGCGAATATGACCGGAAAAGCCCAAAGTGTGCCTCTCGTGTTACTGTCAATCACTTTGAAAGCTTCTCGGTTGAAAACTAGGCTTTCTCTAGGAGTATGTAACATACTATGCTATGATATACATGGATTTATGAAAATGGGGTCAAAGAAAAGTCTCCACGGCCTCTTTGGCCATGTACCTTTGGGGCTTTAGTAGGCTTAAAAGAGGGCCGAAAAACGAGAAAAAAAAAATTAAACAACGCGAAAGGGTTAATAAGTCAAAGGAGAAGAGAGAAAAAAAAATGACATTTCCTTTAGTTTTTATATCGTCTACTTTGGAGATAGTTTCTGGCGAGAAAAAAACGTTTACGGCGAATTTCGCACAGAGCGCTGAAAATAACGCTGACCCCTTTTTCATAAAATCAGACATATATATATATATATGTTATGTAAAAAAACGGTCCTTGTAAAAAAGCTGCTTTTTTACGTAAAAAAGCAGGTTTTTTACAAATATATATTTGTAAAAAAGCTGCTTTTTTACAAGAATATATATTTGTAAAAAAGCTGCTTTTTTACGTAAAAAAGCAGCTTTTTTACAAATACATATTTGTAAAAAAGCTGCTTTTTTACAAGAATATATATTTGTAAAAAAGCTGCTTTTTTACATAAAAAAGCAGCTTTTTTACAAATATATATTTGTAAAAAAGCTGCTTTTTTACGTAAAAAAGCAGCTTTTTTACAAGAAATATATTTGTAAAAAAGCTGCTTTTTTACGTAAAAAAGCCGCTTTTTTACAAAATATATATTTGTAAAAAAGCTGCTTTTTTACAAGGATATATTTTTGTAAAAAAGCTGCTTTTTTACGTAAAGAAGCAGCTTTCTTACAAATATATATTTGTAAAAAAATCGCTTTTTTACGTAAAAAAGCGGTTTTTTTTACAAGACATATTTTGTAAAAAAGCTGCTTTTTTACGTAAAAAAGCAGGTTTTTTACAAATATATATTTGTAAAAAAGCTGCTTTTTTACAAGAATATATATTTGTAAAAAAGCTGCTTTTTTACGTAAAAAAGCAGGTTTTTTACAAATATATATTTGTAAAAAAGCTGCTTTTTTACAAGAATATATATTTGTAAAAAAGCTGCTTTTTTACATAATTCTTACAAATATTCATTGTAAAAAAAATCGCTTTTTTACGTAAAAAAGCGGGTTTTTTTACAAGACATATTTTGTAAAAAAGCTGCTTTTTTACGACAAAAAGCAGCTTTTATGCAACAATATATTTGTAAAATCCTGTTTTTATACTGAAAGACTACATGGTCTTCCTTTAGTGCGTGACATGAAAATTACCTTGTTAGAAGGAACGTCGCGCGTAGTTGAGAAAGCGTTGTAAAAGGCAACGAATTACACACAGTGTAAATGATTTCTGAGTTGGAAATTAGGGTATGCAAAACCCCGTTCATGTAGCATTCGCGAGTCCACCGCGGGACAAACCGAAGCACAACTGTCTTAGAGCCTCAGTCACAACATTAAATAATCTCATGCACAACGTGCAGCTTCTAGATCTGTTCAATTAACAAGATATTTTCGAAGTGTTCCTAGTTAATGAAGCTATCTTGTGTGCACTCCATCAGTACATCAAGCCAGTTTGATTTAGATCAAGATGTAAACACTACTCTCGCTCTCTCTCTCTTTGATTTTCGTTCGCCACAAATCGAGAGCCTTGAAAAGGCTAATCTGTCTTGGCGTGTAAATGTTGATGCGAGGGTCATGCAGAGGTCACAAAAATAAAATCATTTGGTAAAATCTGGAGGTTCACTTCTTAAAAATACACGTATACGAACCTCGTGCTTCGCCGACGAAAAATTAACAGCGGAAGCGGTTTATTATGTGATGCCAGCCAGCTTCATCAAAACTAAACAGCCACCGTTCCCGGCCGTCGATGCTAAGATTGAAATTTTGTCACCGTGTCTAAAGCAAGAAACGTCTGCTTTTAGGCCAAGAGTTAGAGTATTATAATACAAATAACTAGCTCCAGTGTTGATCAATCTAAATTTACTTGAAACGAAAAAACAGGTTACAGTACGTATTAAATAATTCGTTGCAGAGCCAAGCAGATAGACATTTTCCTTACAAACCTACATCTGTAAAGAGACCGACCGTAAACATTTCTACACATGAAAATAGAGAATGGCGCCGGCAACACTTGCAGTAAGGGCCTTTAACAACGTACAGAAAGATTCAGAACGCTTACTTAAATTTACATGAAGTTATAGCCCACGGACCGCTTTTTTACAACTATATAAAGTGTAAAAATGCTGCTTTTTTACAAAATATATATTTGTAAAAAAACGGTTTTTTTACGGTACCGTTTTTTTACACCACACATATATATATATATATATATATATATATATATATATATATATATGTGGTGTAAAAAAACGGTACCGTAAAAAAACCGTTTTTTTACAAATATATATTTTGTAAAAAAGCAGCATTTTTACACTTTATATAGTTGTAAAAAATCGGTCCGTGGGCTACAACTTCCTGTAAATTTAAGTAAGCGTTCTGAATCTTTCTGTACGTTGTTAAAGTCCCTTACTGCAAGTGTTGCAGGCACCATTCTTTATTTTCATGTGTAGAAATGTTTACGGTCGGTTTCTTTACAGAATGTAGGTTTGTAAGGAAAATGTCTGTCTGGGTCTGTCTGCTAGGTTCCGCAACTAATTATTTAATACGTACTGTAACCTGTTTTTTTGGTTCAAGTAAATTTAGATTGATCAAGACAGGAGCAAGTTATTTGTATTATAATACTCTAACTCTTGGCCTAAAAGCAGACGTTTCTTGCTTTAGACACGGTGACAAAATTTCAATGTTAGGTTCGATGGCCGGGAACGGTGGCTGTTTAGTTTTGATGAAGCTGGCTGGTATTACATAATAAACCGCTTCCGCTGTTAATTTTTTCGTCGGCGAAGCACGAGTTTCGTATGCGTGTATTTTTAAGAAGTGAACATCCAGACTTTACTAAATAATTTTTTTTTTGACCTCTGCATGACCCTTGTATCAACATTTACACGCCAAGACAGATTAGCCTTTTCAAGGCTCTCGATTTGTGGCGAACGAAAATCAAAGAGAGAGAGAGCGAGAGTAGTGTTTACATCTTGATCTAAATCAAACTGGCTTGATGTATTGGTGGAGTGCACACAAGATAGCTTCATTAACTATGAACACTTCGAAAATATCTTGTTAATTGAACAGATCTAGAAGCTGCACGTCGTGCATAACATTATTTAATGTTGTGACTGAGGCTCTAAGACAGTTGTGCTTCGGTTTGTCCCGCGGTGGACTCGCGAATGCTACATGTACGGGGTTTTGCATACCCTAATTCTCAACTCAGAAATCATTTACACTGTGTGTAATTCGTTGCCTTTTACAACGCTTTCTCAACTACGTGCGACGTTCCTTCTAACAAGGAAATTTTCATGTCACGCACTAAAGGAAGGCCATGTAGTCTTTCAGTATAAAAACAGGATTTTACAAATATATTGTTGCACAAAAGCTGCTTTTTATCGTAAAAAAGCAGCTTTTTTACAAATATATTTCTTGTAAAAAAACCGCTTTTTTACGTAAAAAAGCAGTTTTTTTACAAATATATATTTGTAAGAAAGCTGCTTCTTTACGTAAAAAAGCAGTTTTTTTACAAAAATATATCCTTGTAAAAAAGCAGCTTTTTTACAAATATATATTTGTAAGAAAGCTGCTTCTTTACGTAAAAAAGCAGCTTTTTTACAAATATATTTCTTGTAAAAAAACCGCTTTTTTACGTAAAAAAGCTGCCTTTTTACGTAAAAAAGCAGCTTTTTTACAAATATATATTCTTGTGAAAAAGCAGCTTTTTTACAAATATATATTTGTAAAAAAGCTGCTTTTTTATGTAAAAAAGCAGCTTTTTTACAAATATATATTCTTGTAAAAAAGCAGCTTTTTTACAAATATATATTTGTAAAAAAGCTGCTTTTTTACGTAAAAAAGCAGCTTTTTTACAAGGACCGTTTTTTTACATAACATATATATATATATATATATATATATATATATATATATATATATATATATATATATATATATATAGATTTGCAGAGTTGGATTATTTGGTCGAAGACATTTATTGCTACTCAGAGTTTCATGCTTCTTGCGAAGCAATCATCAGGCAACTGCCAAAAATAACGGATACATATGAAGATATACAAAATTTGAAAATACAGAACAATGCCTAGTGGCGTGACATGCAAAGATATGATTGGTTAAGCTAAGTGAGTACGGTTTTTAACAGGAATTTCTTAGAATGTCTACAAGTAGTCATCAGTTCGCTTCTATTGTTCAGTGTTGACATTTCGGGTTGGCAAATAATAAAATATTTTTCCCACAAACACAAATTACATCTCTTGCTTGAATTACAATATGATCGGGCCTGTTTAACCTTACGCCATTTGATGTTGTACACAATTTTCCTCTCTTTGAGGCTCCAAATATATTTACTTAATTCGGTTGCTTGTTTATACCGCTCGTTCCTAAATGAGCATACATGGTTTCTATATCTTAACTTGAAACTTGTGTCGCAAAGTCCAATGTATGTCTCACTTGAGGTTGGTGTCGTGACCTCGGCTTGATAAATGATGTTTTGATCGTTGCATCTTCCGTCCATGGGGCACGTGCGTGAGTTCCGGCAGTTACAATTTCTATCATTGGTGGGATCAGATTTATTAATTTGAGCTTTGTTGTGGTTGGATATGATTGTTTTGATATTATTCATGCAGCTATAGCTCAATTTAAGCGTGTTCCGGTTAAAAATTTTGTGCAGTGGATTTGATTTAGGAAAGTGTTGATCAATGAGAGAAAGGAAGCACTTTCCTACGTTCGTTTTAACATTCTTGCTGAAAGGTGGGTTGTACCAAAGAATATTTCTGGGACGGTTCCTCCGTGATGGCTGCGTCTCGTTGCGTGACTCTTTGTAAGAGAGGTTGTAATTATAGCCACTTTTATTGAGTGCTTCTTGGTACAGGGGTTTGGCGTTGTCAAAGCATTGTTGGTCTGAAGATATTTCGGAAAGCCGCTTGTTGATGGAATCTGGGATGTTTTTTAGGATAGATGGTGGATGATTGGATTTCTTGTGCACGTACAATGGGATGTTACCTTCCTTTGTGAATGGATAGTGCTTGCCAGTCTGCAGCTCAAGGGTGACGTCTAGGAAGTTTACGATGGTTTTGTTTGCTTCAATTGTTATCTTTAAGTCGTTTTCGCGGAAAATTTTGCACAGCTCCTTTAATATCAAAACAATCATATCCAACCACAACAAAGCTCAAATTAATAAATCTGATCCCACCAATGATAGAAATTGTAACTGCCGGAACTCACGCACGTGCCCCATGGACGGAAGATGCAACGATCAAAACATCATTTATCAAGCCGAGGTCACGACACCAACCTCAAGTGAGACATACATTGGACTTTGCGACACAAGTTTCAAGTTAAGATATAGAAACCATGTATGCTCATTTAGGAACGAGCGGTATAAACAAGCAACCGAATTAAGTAAATATATTTGGAGCCTCAAAGAGAGGAAAATTGTGTACAACATCAAATGGCGTAAGGTTAAACAGGCCCGATCATATTGTAATTCAAGCAAGAGATGTAATTTGTGTTTGTGGGAAAAATATTTTATTATTTGCCAACCCGAAATGTCAACACTGAACAATAGAAGCGAACTGATGACTACTTGTAGACATTCTAAGAAATTCCTGTTAAAAACCGTACTCACTTAGCTTAACCAATCATATCTTTGCATGTCACGCCACTAGGCATTGTTCTGTATTTTCAAATTTTGTATATCTTCATATGTATCCGTTATTTTTGGCAGTTGCCTGATGATTGCTTCGCAAGAAGCATGAAACTCTGAGTAGCAATAAATGTCTTCGACCAAATAATCCAACTCTGCAAATCTGCATATTGCTCTAGTTTATCTATTGAGCACTTTAATAGCTGATGAAGTCTTCAATTCATTATCTTTTTATACTATATATATATATATATATATATATTAGAAGACAGTCTAATCAACTGAAGATTTGACTTGGCATATTTATTACTAACTAGTTTCGTACCGCACAACTTGTACGGCACTCCTCAGATAAATTTGCCAAAAGTAAAGATTACAACGTTACGCTGGTTTATATAGGGACGCTTGATAAATGGAAAGTATAAAATTACAACGGTCGTAACTGAAACAAAAAAATTCAAAATAACAAAGTATAAAATTACAACGGTTTCTGTATCCGAACAATTAAATACCTAGAACATGCGTGACAATTGGAGTTATCGAATCTAAAAATAACAGTTGCTATTACGTGACAGCTTTTGAATTTTTAAGTAGGAATTTGTTTGCGTGCCGACAAGAGGTTATCAGTTCATTTCGTTTATTCAGAGAAGCGAGGTCAGGTCTGCAGATTATGAAATACTTCTCATACAGGCACAAGTTGCAGCGATTCGAAGCTGGTTTGTATGGGGCAGCTTGCTTCAGGATCTTCCAAGTAATTTGAAAATTTATTTTGGCATCCTTTAACTGCCAAACTTAGCAAACACATTTGGCAGTTAAAGGATGCCAAAATAAATTTTCAAATTACTTGGAAGATCCTGAAGCAAGCTGCCCCATACAACCCAGCTTCGAATCGCTGCAACTTGTGCCTGTATGAGAAGTATTTCATAATCTGCAGACCTGACCTCGCTTCTCTGAATAAACGAAATGAACTGATAACCTCTTGTCGGCACGCAAACAAATTCCTACTTAAAAATTCAAAAGCTGTCACGTAATAGCAACTGTTATTTTTAGATTCGATAACTCCAATTGTCACGCATGTTCTAGGTATTTAATTGTTCGGATACAGAAACCGTTGTAATTTTATACTTTGTTATTTTGAATTTTTTTGTTTCAGTTACGACCGTTGTAATTTTATACTTTCCATTTATCAAGCGTCCCTATATAAACCAGCGTAACGTTGTAATCTTTACTTTTGGCAAATTTATCTGAGGAGTGCCGTACAAGTTGTGCGGTACGAAACTAGTTAGTAATAAATATGCCAAGTCAAATCTTCAGTTGATTAGACTGTCTTCTAATATTTATGCTCTAGGTTTTTTCCTATTGAGCACTCTGACAACAGTTCTGCAAATCAACTAATATTATATATATATATATATATATGTGCATAGTCAGCGACATGAACGCACACTTTAAAGGTTTAATCAATTGATATGATACTACTAATTTTTTGTTAAACATATTCCTGACATATTCTACGCGGGATGACAGGCAAGCGACGAGAGAGCATGCACGAAAACCGAAAAACAGTACTGCAATTGGCGTTGTGTGGTCATTTGAATTCACATGTTATTTGTTCTACACACAAGTGATATTATTTATGGCGGATTATTTATGTATGCATTCAATCCCACTTAGCCAATCAGATTGCTTCATTTGTGATGTGCTGAACAAGTGTAGTCCATCTAACTTTAGGTTCGTTACACCTTGCGAAATATGTGGACAACAATGGCGTCCTCTAAACTGCTTTGTTTATCACTTTTCTTAGCCGTCGTTGCAGCTGCATCTCCAATGCTCCTAAAATTACACGATTTTTCGCACTCAGTCTGGGGAACTTCTTTGCCACTAGTATTTGCGACCACGGTGCAAAACTCAAACTCCTGGGTACTGCTAGCATGTTCTCTGCTATTTAGTTACCTAATGTTGAAACTTTGGAAGTTTTGCTTCACGCCTTTAGAAATGCAACGAAAACTCCACGATATCGGTTATATGTCGGAAGGAAGTCGGTCATTAAAAGACATTGCTAACGAATTTCGAAAGCGGAGGAAGTGTGGTGATGTCCCACCTGTGTATCCTAATGGATGGTTCCACGTACTCGATTCGCGTGAGCTGGCTGTAGGCGATGTCAAGTATATTTCCATTTTAGGAGAGCATCTTGCGGTGTTTAGAGGAACTGATGGAGTAGCGTATATTGTGAATGCGTATTGCCCGCATCTGGGAGCTAATTTAGGGATCGGAGGGCAGGTTGTGCAGGGTAACTGTCTGCAATGTCCATTCCACGGCTGGATTTTCCGCGGAGAGGACGGGAGATGCGTCGAAATTCCCTACAGTGAAAAAATTCCCGATTTTGCACAAACCAAGGCGTGGCCATGTGCAGAAAAGAATTCTACGATATACATTTGGTATCATGCAGAAGGCATCGAACCCACTTGGACTCCAGATGATATAGAGGAGATCGAGAATGGAACTTGGACATATCGAGGTTATACACAACACACAATTAATGCACACATTGAGGTAACTAGCTTGTGTTTTTATGTTCAGAATGTATTGTTTCTGTGCTCGATTTTATTAACACTACAGGCTTTATAGTAAAGATTTCGATCGCTTGCTAACAACGAAGCTAATCTATTTTTGTTGACATCGGCCCCGCGTGTCTTTAGGTCGGATCACGTGTTCCGCATACTGGCATTTTGTTTCGCTTCGCTTGATAAACGTGATAACTCCCACGTACATGTATGCAACGGTGTTTTGTCGTGACTGAATATATTGTCATAAAGCGTTCCCGTTTTTTAGTTTTGGATTTTCGAACGACAACAAGAAAGTAAAGATCTCGTCCACCATTTTTCATTTGGCAACAAATATTGCTATGGTGACTGTGCCTGTTATGTTTGTGCTATTGTTGTGAAAACATTAGACGCCTAGTTATGTGAAAAATAATCTGCAAACCAAAGAACCATTTGAATAGGCATCTTCCCCAGGGAAATTTGAAGTGAGTGTTTTGTTTTTGATTTTTAACTTTGGTGTATCTTAATTGCAACCAATGAAGGAGATTCCAGAAAATGGATCAGATATAAACCATCTTGATCATGTGCATGGTTCACCCATTGTGTCAGGAGCGGACCTAAGGTACAGCTTCACTAGCTGGTGGCAGTTTGCAAAACACAAGTGGTTTGCTGAGTGGAGACCCCTTGAGGGTGATGAAAAGCATGTTGGATGCTTGAAGTTGAAGCATGTGTTGTCAATTTTTGGATATATAATACCATTTACAGACTTCCATGTAACCGCCAGGCAGGTTTGTATACTCCTGGTTATCCATGTACAGTTGAATCATGCTATCTTCAACCCTCAAGGGAAACAAAAGATAGTTCATGGTACTGTAGCTGATAGTAAAATGACTAAAAAAGCAAATCCAAGAGAAAACGGATCATTGGTGTTCAAGATAAGGGACCAGTCATTATTTAGAGGGTGGGGAGGGCTGGTGGAGATACGGGGAGGGTCAGTGATTTTTATGAAGGGAAATGGGTGGGGACAGATAAGTTTAAGCATGCATATTAGGGAGAATTAAGGGGGTGAGTGGGTAAGAGGGGGGAGGGTCAGCAAAAAATGTGCTTCATTAAAGGGGAGGGTCAGGAGAATTGAACATAAGCTCCCTCCATTTGCACCAGCCCTCCCCCTCTAGGAACGACTGGTCCCTAAAGTTTGAGATAGCAAGGTTCAACTGTATTTTCTGATCCATTGGCTGATATGCATAGAGGATATTACACAGTGGGGAAAAGATATGGCTTTTATTTTCAAGTGGTTATTAAATGCTATCTTAACAAATGAGCACAGAGAATGATAGGCTTGATTACCAGCCGCTGTTCGGGGAATGAGCCCGCGCTCCTCCCCGATAATAGCTATATTTACGTGTATAAGTTACAGCAGTCTCTGGTGAAGCCGGACAAAGATAAATATTTCATCCGTGATAAGATACAACACATCTTGCAAGATTTGTAACAGTTAAATTAGACAGCCGAGCTTAGCTGTTTAAATGCAAGTAATCATCATCTTTAACGAAACATTTTTCAGATCTTGTCCGTTCAGAGCGAACATTTTGCGAAGTCAAAATATCTTGCAAATAGAAGCGAGCCAAACCGCTCGAACAGAGCATCATGCAAACGTTTAACATGTCAAAACAAAGACAAATCCGCAGTAGTGAGTCTGTGTTGGCTTGTCACGATTCTCAGTAACACTTGCTTCGCTTTGTCTCAGAATTTTTTTAGACACTCGATACTCCTTTGGCAATCTAAAATATAAACTTATCGGGTAAGCCGTAAAAGGCAAAGTTCGTATTGGAACGAGAAAACATGTATTTTTTATGCCATTTCCGGTGATCAGTAATGACGCATAAATTAAATTTTGAATCTACGTCACAGACACGATCGGCCACTCACACGTCCAGCCGTCACTTCTCAGGGAGGGAAGACCGAACACGAGAGGACAGCGGAAATCGAGCCTAAGAGAATGAGTGAAATATTGTTTTAATAACTATGAGAAAATAAAAATTCATATTTTCAAGCCACTGTGTAATTTCCTCTTTATTGTATAGTAGACCTTCCAGCTCTCACATGTTATGCACAAGTCTCATGCCTGTGCATCAAAAATATCTTGCACACAGGCCAATTTCTCATGACTGACAAACAAATCCAGTTCATTTAACCCATCAAACATAAATTCAATATTTCAATTTTAGTGAAAAGTCCAGTAAATGAGAGTTGTTTACTGGTACTCATGTTTGAGTCAATTTCATACACCTTGGCAATGTTTGAAAGTTATCGCTATATATAAATATTTATTTATTATTTATTATTAACATCTTTGGTACTCTTCGGCACAAAAGTCGTTGGAAAATCTGGGTAATATGGAGATGGCATTCATGCCAGTCACCAAGGATTAAGCAATGTCCACACTAAGACAGATAAATTTGAAAACACAATTTTGTTCTGTGGATTGTCTTCCATCCACACTAAAACAGCATTTAATTTTCAGCTACCAAAAATGGGACTTTTTGCTAACAGGCCAAATTTCAGCCAAAATATCCATACCCCCCCCCCCCCCCCCCATGGAAGGCCAATGGAATTTCCAAGGGGGTGGGGGGTCTCAAAAGCCAAAATTTTGAAAGGAGAGTATATTTGGGGCTTAACTGGAATTTTCAGAGGGGTGAGAGATTTGAACCAAAAAAACCTTCCATGGGAGGGTTATGGACATTTTCTGGAACATATTATCCACATGTTCGGTTGCCATTAACTCACAAGATAATTTGTCAGTTTATTTGGTCACAATTACTGCAGACATCATCATAGTGCCCAGTTCAGCCAGATTGCAGGTCAACTTGTTGATGTAATTAGTATGGGTAATCAAATGGTGATGAGTGAAATTAGGAAATAATTTCACGCGCGTTTTGTCAAAATTCTAATAATTTCCCGAGCCTTCAGGCTCGGGAAATTATTAGAATTTTGACAAAATGCAAGTGAAATTATTTCCTAATTTCACGAGTATACCATTTGGTTACCTTTTAATATCATGAGTGACAAATTACGCTTACAGTCGTAGTTTCGTAACTTGTTTATTGTATCATGATGAGCGAACCGGCTCGTAACAACGCCCGTGTAAAACGCTCAAAATTCCGCTCAATGCCATTCATGTTATCGCTAAAAGTTTATAACAAGACCAAACAAACTGGCCAATGTGAAATTCAAGTGAAAATGTGCAAAGTTTAAGCTTTACGATCATCTTTTAAAAGCCTGTACGTCATCTTGCCACTGACACATTGAAACGTTGCCATGGCAATTTTATAATTTCACATGTGAAATTATAAATTAGCGCTGAAATTTTCTAGAATACACAATAAAATTACTTACTTTTATGTGATGTGGTTTTGTTGTTCTTCTTTAGACTGGGCCTGGTCTTGTATTTATGAAATGGCATAGTATATTTGGTGATGGAATCTTCCTTCATTCACTTACTCCAAAAGAACCACTTTTACAAACCATGCGTCATGCACTTTATGCATCCTGGACTGTCCCTACAGTTGCTGCCAAATTGTTCTTGTATGTAGAAGCTCTTCAGGTATGTTCCGTAATACCTTCAGGACATGGTATAATGCAGTCTCCCATTCAGTGATAAGTGCAAGCATAATCCACCCCAAGTCAACCCCTTAGCATTGGGTTTAAAAATTGAGAATTATGGTTATGCATGTATGGTACATTTAAATTTGCACATACTTGAAGAAGATTAATTTGTTTTATTTATAGGTTGAACGTGACATAATGATATGGAACCACAAGACTTATGTGTCGAGGCCATTGTTGGTAAAGGAGGATCAGTTAATTAAGAAGCATCGACGATGGTACTCTCAATTCTTCTCTGAGAATAGTCCACGTCTATCAATGAAGAAAGAAACCTTAGATTGGTGATGTCATTTAAACATGTAAAATGCATTTTTTTCCTTTGCTGGTCCTCCATGCCTGACCTACCATATTTATCTGGCAGTAAACTGAGACCCTAAACTAAGCAAGTACATTAGTCGCTGTTCACCAAAAAACTAAGCTTAAACTGAAAAAAAAAAATAAGACTTGACTGATAGAACAACTGCACCTCTTAGCAAACACATCCAAAATTTAAGAAATTAATAATTGTTAATTAAAAATGTTTGGCAATTTTAGTAAAACATCCCTCTGAGGAAAGTAGAATAGCTAGACTGATCCTTGGAGATGGAAGGTTAAATTGGCTTAAACACCAAAAGCGAAAGACAAGTCAATGACCACACAGAAATTTGATTTTTCTCTCAGTTTTGTTGCCCTTGGGCCCTTTGAATTGCAATTATTTTTCACTGAAAATTCTTTGCTATAAGTAGAAGTACTGTCTCTGGTGAAAAGTTACTTTGCATGATTTTGTTTCACTAAAAAATTGCTCAGCTTTTAGGCAATTATTTTATATCAAAGTGGAACTTGAGAGCTGTTTTGAAAATTTAATACTATTTTTATCTAAAATGTTCAAACCTTTGAGGTTTGTAAGGTCAATAATTAAAAATCTTGTTGGTTAATTTACATGTTTACACAGTAATAGTGTTTACATATTGGAAGGTTTTAGTGTGAAGTTTAATGTTAATGTGAGAGTCAAAATCTATGAGTTATCTGCTTGTTATTATAATATTAATATTTGAATTAGTTCAAGTGATGCAGGAATAGTAAACATGCCCGAGGTCATTGAGTTTTATTATAAAGCATTTTAATGCATTGGAATTCTTAACAACAAAAGAAGTGGCTAAGGATGACACACAAGTACAGCAGGATATTATTCTCCCACTTCTCATAGTGACCAATCAAACTTGAACTGACCAATTGAAGTGTATACAGTACACAGTGCTCATATACTTTATGCAAGGCATGTTTTCAGTGATTGCAGCTTCTGTATCACAAAACTTAATCAAGAGTAACTTGTCTAGGCGAGCACTCTGACATCAGATGCCCAAATTTTCTAAGACATCTCTTATTTGTTCTGTACTTCTTTGTGTGCTTTATTACACAACAAGGTATGGTTAAATGCGCCATCATTCTTTCTTTGTTCAACGTTATTCTAAGACATTTTTAGTGAGTCTTCTGAAGAAATACAACATGATAAACATTTGCATTAAATGGAAACTTGGAGAACTTAATTATGCAGTTATGAGTCATACGTATCTGTCCTGATTTGACTATGTGACTGCATGATGCAGTTCTAGTCAAAGACCCACATTTGACCCTTGCTCACCATAGAGTCTCTAGTAGCCCAGTGGTTAGAGCATCCGACTAGATCACTGAGGGTTGTGGGTTCAAATCCCATCTCGGTTCTCCAAGTTTCCATTTAATGCAAGTATTTATCATGTTACATTTTTAGTGTGCAAAAATTTATCTTCAAGCCCAAATGTAACGTTACACTTACTTAAGGAGGCTCACAAAAATTATGGTTTCCAGCACTTTCCAGTTCTTAAACTTTGATGGGTCAGTACTACAAATCTTTATCAGTTGCTGCTACAATAATGATATCAAACAAATTTCCGATCATTGCTGAACAAGTTGTGGTCATTTTTATGACGTCATTGGTTACCATTTTCGGAAATTTAAGGTGGCTCTGAAACTGCTAGAAAACATTTAAGGTGGCTCTGAAACTGCTAGATAGAAATTTTTTTAACTTTGTAAAAAGTTGCATCTCAACATGCTAATCATTATTCAATGATAAAAAATGGGGGTCACCGTGCTCGTTTTTGAGTTATAAGCACTTAAAGGCAAAATTAAGGGTGTTTTTAACAGGCTAAACTGTTGCATGGTAACCAATGACGTCATGAAAATGGCTACAACTTGTTCAGCAACGATTGCACATTTGTTTGATATCATTATTGTAGCAGCAACTGATAACAATTTGTAGTACTAACCCATCAAAGTTTAAGAACTGGAAAAGTGCTGGAAACCATTGTGAGCCTCCTTAAAATAACATATTAATTAATTTTTAGTGCACAACATTTCATGCAACAGGTTTTAAATGTAGTGAATGATAACATACTTTTCAACAGAGGAACCCTGTTGCTAATATTACATCAAGCTTTTACTGCTGAGTGATTGATTTAGAAGTCTCATGCCACCTTCTCAACCAAACAGAAGTAAAAGCAAAACCAATCGTGACTCACTTGCACATATTTTCTTGTGCTTGGTCCTGGCTACATATATTTGCATGGTTTGAGTTTTGATTGTTTTCTGTGAATTGTGATTGGCTAAAGTGATTACTTTGGTTTTGGTTTTACAGCACTTGATTGAAACTGCTCTAAAGTGTATTAATTAACATCTTACTAACCAAGCATGAGGGCCGTACTGGGGAATATTGGCCCGAGGTTATGGCAGTATGGACCTCGCTGCGCTTGGTCCGTACAAAAATGACCAAGGACCAATGTTCCCCAGTGCGGCTCGAGCAAGCTTTTTACAGTGTAAGTAGTTAATTATATGGCACTCGTTTTAGCTGCAAATTTTGAATTGCCAGCATTCAAAAACAACAAAAAATACACGTCTTATGGCCATTTCCTTGGAAATGGTCTGTATGGCAAAATTCCAACCAAGAAAAAACCAATCACAATGCTCGGATTTACCTCAAGACTGCCTTGCCATATAATAAATCAGTAATATGTAACAAACAAATATGTACTTGAAACAAGCTATCAACAGGTGTCTGGTAATTGACACTAAAAGCACAAGTTTGTTCATGCACCTACGGTAGCTTTGTGGGCTGTTGGTTTTAATAATTATATTATCAGCGTATAAAATTCCACAACAGTTGTGTTTTATGTTAATTAAGGTATTGGATTTAACAAGATTTTAACTGTTTTAAGTATATCAGATATTTGTAGCATGTGAATTAAATTATTATGCTGGTCATAGGGTTTGAATTTAAGTTATTGCAAATAGTATTTTTCTTTGTGTGTGAAGTTAATATTTTAACTGTTAATTTAAATTACCAGTCCATTTATTAAAATTAAGTTATTATTACATATAAAGTTGTAATTTAGTTTCTTTAGCCAGTTAAGACATCCATTTTGTTTTTGGCACAAGGAGAGATTTATTCTGTAAAATGACAAAATAAATCAGAAATCCAGAGACAAACCCTGTGACTACCAAACAAAATAAATACCGGTGGCCTAAAAAGATTACAGTATGCATGGCAGCCATGGGAGCGCACTCAAACCATATCCTGGGCAACTTGCAAGATGACATTTTTAAGCATCTGAAGCCCATCCACCATAAATCTGAATAAATTTGCCAGGCATGCCATTTTGAAATGCCTAGGTAGCTCCTTCCCGATAAAAGAATGGAATGACGACTTGACTGAGTAGGGTTGGAAACTCCGATAATTTTAGGTGGCTCTGAAAACCTCCATAGAATTTTTTTTTAATTTTGCAAAAATTGTATGTTAACATGCTCTGATCATTTCTCGATCATAAAAGATGGGGATCACCTGGCTCGTTTTTTGAGTTATTAGCACTTAAATGGAAAATTAAGGGTGTTTTTAACAGGTTACTGTTGTTATGGTAACCAGTGATGCCATGAAAATGACCACAACTTGTTCAGTGATGATTGGACATTTGGTTGATATCATATCATATCATACTGACCCATCAAAGTTTAAGAGCTGGAAACCGTCGCGAGCTGCCTTAACTGGAATTTCCAGAGGGGTGGAGGATTCAAACCAAAAAAAACTTTGTGGGAGGGGTATGGACATTTTCTGAAACTACACAATGGAGCTTTTACTGTCTTCAACATTACAGGAGTCAGACAGGTAAGAGGGCTTGGGGTACATCGTTTCTTGGTCTTTCCAGCACTGATCATGCTGTGCTCAATTTGTACAGTCCAGATCATTAGCCCTCATAGTTGAGAGATACACTCAGTGAATTAAGCTTCAAGCTTAGGTGTGACAACACCAAAAGGTAGCAGAAGAGGGCTGCTGGAGGTGCTGCATACTCACAAGAAATCAGACTGATTTCCTTTTCTTCAGACATGTGCAAACTGAAAGTAACCTAACAGTGAATAAAAAGGTTAAGGAAAAAAGGTCTCGTGAAACGAAAAAATACTACACCGATATGCAGACCACAAATCAGTTGTGCATAGCCTAAATCTTCAAGGTTTTTTTTTATGTTTTCAGGATGTTCACATTGGCTTGATTTCAAGCCATTCTGTTATTGGAATTTGGGCTCACATCAGGTCTGGTAATCGAACTTGATGATTGTGTACTGTGTCTGTATTTTCTGGCTAGTGTTCTTCATAATGTGCCTTCCAGTCAGATAGATACTAGTTAGATACTTTTTTGCCTCAATCATATATACAGCTTTAAACACTACAACTCTTGAGAATCAAGACAGGTAATTGACTGCATTACTTTAATGTACACACATTGTAATATTATATACAAGTTAATGAATAACATGAGCTCTTTGAGCTTTCCAAGAATCTTTTAAAACTTACAGTGAATGAATACATCACCTTTTTTTAACAACGTCAAGGAAAACACATTCAAGATGCTTAATATTTATTATTAAAAACATTTCCTTCTGTTGTTGGTATACCAACTTTTCAAATTCTGGATAAAACCTCATTTGAATATTCTATGAATATATTTTTTCCAACAACTTAACAACTTTCAAACATTAAAAGGTGTTACAAAACTGATAATAAGTAACTCTTGGACTACAATAGCCACTGATAATTATTAATCCGTGAATGCTGCAGACAATATATGCCTATTAGATAAATATTCTTATTCTTGGATAGCAAAACCACACTATCCAAAGAGACATATGACAAACCTCAGACAGAATGTGTGACTTTTCATACTGCCTTCATGAGCCATATGTAAACACTGAATCTACTTATTTATTAAGACAATCACTCTATACAAACAGCATAATACCATACCAATATTAACCATAAAGGTTAATGACAAGCTGAAAAGGTAATAAATCATTTGTCCCTTATTGATTAAATATTTGCAAACTACACAAAACAAATGTACTGGTTATTTTAATTTTGACACAATGAAAATTTGATGTATTTATGCAGGTCACTCTGCCAAACAATATGAAGGTTTACAAAGCCCAGAAGTGTCCTGATAATCATAAGTATGCACTCATGCCGACTGTCAATTTGTAAACATCAACATTACAGACCCTTGTGATTAAATTATAAAGACCTTGTAACTAACTGGATAAATTTAATAAATTGTTGTGCTGTTAAGGGGGTCGACTCTTAGCTACCAATTTGTTGCTAAGGGAGGTTTCTAACTGTCATGTTTTGAAAACCAGGTCACATATGGATACACTTTTTGAAAAGGTTTGTTCCACAGAAGGTTGCTCCAAGAGTTTCAAGTGACAGTCATATTCGACAAGTCACATGACCAGAACAGAAAAAAACCCCAAGACTCAAACAGCGTATAGATTGAAAACTAAAATTTGCACCAATAGATAAAGAATGGCACATGCTTAATTTGACGTATCGTTTTTATCAAATTGGCATATTTATTATAAAAGTCACGGCATAGTAAACTCTCGTTTTTACAAACTTTCTGCAGTAGCATTTTCTTTTTCGTGTTAACAGCAATTGCATACGTCAGATTATAAAGACGGCTTTGTTATCTCTGATTTGTAAAAGAAATCAAACTCTAAACGTGCAGTTTGGGACTGGCACTAGTTTCACACATGCAATGTTATACTTTTTAAAACCAGGTAGAAAAAGTTCCAAAATCACTTGCCACAAGATACAGTCTTCAGCAATACCTTAGCAACTGCTCTGGATCTGTAGTTAAGAGTCTCCCCACTTAATAGTAAAGACTAACATTTACTAATTTTTGGTCACATCAACATGACGCACCATAGTCAATGAGATAAGAATGAGAAGGTACTCAAGTCATAAAGAATCACACCAAAGAAAATACAGTAAATTAATTTTTACAGTCTTCACTATTAACAGCACAATAATTTATTAAACATAACCAACCTCAAAACACTGGAAAACAAGAAATTAATGCATAATTTCTTAGCTTATTAACATTTAGAAAAAAGTTTAAAAGAGCAAGATATTTGCAAAAAACAAACTTTCTTTACGAGTCAAAAATGTTGCACTGTAGGGGTTTCTTGCAAATACTTTTAATTATATTCACCCCTTAGCATTTTAAACCTTTATATAGAAACCTGGATAAGCACTGATCAGTTTTCAAACCGTTGTGTAAATATCTTTAAACATTTACAATGTGTTGTGATTGACATTACAACCTGTTTCATCTAAAGAACACTAACTTCAGTCAGTGGTGACTCAGTAGAGCGTTCCTTTTTTGTTCCCCTTTGGCTGTCTAGTCATTTGTCTGGCAAAAATCGGCTGAGGAAATCAACGGGAAGAGGGAAAATGATTGTGGAATTCTTCTCAGCTGAGATTGATGTCAATGTCTGCAGATATCTCAGCTGGAGAGCAGAGGGAGACTCGGAAATGATGTCAGCAGCCTCCTTCAGTGCACGAGATGCATTCATTTCACCCTCAGCAGCAATGACCTGAAACAACAGTTAGAACAATGAAGTTCACTACTGACAACAAGGAGATCAAATACTGCCACCCCTCCCTTTCCCAAAATGCTAACCAAAGACAATGTTTGAATTTTACATACAGCTATTTCGAGAAACCTTATCAGAAAAAAGCACACATTCAAGTGCATGCGACAAGAACGAAAGGTAGTAGGTAGAAGTATTGAGCTACTGCATGTGTCGAACACTAATGAGATATAACAACATAATAAACGCGAAATAGCAGGTTTTCTTTCTCTTCAGACATGTGGAAACAAGGTACATTTAGCCATGCTGAATTTTAGAATGTTAATTCCTAACTCAAAGACATGCGACAGTAAAAGTAAAGCTACAGTTACAGGCCTCCTGAGAGGAAAAACAAATTTTCTACATGTAAAAATACAAGCTTGCACATTTCCTCTAGGCCAATAGGCAAAATTTCAGTGAATTCCCAGACAACCTTTCGGTCTTATCGCGTGCGCTTTGGTTTTTTCCGACAACCTTTCTCAAAATAGCTGTGTGTAGCGTACAGCTGTAACTGTGGTGTAATCAATGACCCATGGTTTAAATGCAATGGTTAAGTCTGTATACGAGCCTAGGGGCCCATCAGGCCGGAGCTTATCCCGGTTTCCGTAGCATGAAGCGACTAGGAGTATTGCTACTCCCCCCTGGATGGGATGCTAGTCCATCACAGGGTTACCCCAGCAGTAAATTCGCCGGTACCCATTTATACACCTGGGTGGAGAGAGGCACTATGAGAGTAAAGTGTCTTGCCCAAGAACAAAACGCAGTGCCCCGGTCAGAGCTCAAACCCGGACCGCCCGATCCGGAGTCCAGCGCACTAACCATTAGGCCACCGCGCCTCCCACCAAATGCAATGCTAGTACTTAATTTCTTCTTATCATACATACCTTAGCACGTGCATCACGAGTAGCTTCAGCCTCGGCTGCCATGGCTCTCTGCAACTGTTGAGGAAGACGCACATCCTTCCTACAGACAAAAAAGACAAAAGTGTAAGCTGAGATACTTACTGTTTGAGCTTCCCATTGTTAAAACGTCTTACCATGAGTGGCTGCAAGACTGTTCAAAGACTTGGCAATCTACTAGCTGGAGACCAGTCAACTGGTCTGGCAAGCTGTCACTAGGCGCTTTCCATTCAACCAAAAATTCTGGTTCGAAATTCTGGGTATTCCTTGTGGCGAATGGAACAGTATTTTCTGGTTGGTTGCGCCAAACGGTTACCTTCCAAGCTTCGCACGAAAATACAAAAGAAACCAAAGCAAACAAATGGCAATATTTTAAGCAAGGACGATGATTATATTGTTTCAGTGCAGCTAGCTGTTACATGCAAAGGAATTTAAATCGAGCCCACGACTACTTAGAGTATACAATACCAGCATATTTACCTGACAAGTTCAAGAGTCACTTTCGAACGACGAGAGAAACATGCAAGCTGTTTTTAATACTTACCATTTCTACTGTTGTACTAGCTATATTACGTGAGCAATGATGCTCGAGTAAGAGCTGTAAGCTTTTGGTGGGAAACAAAACATGCCGGGCACTAATATTTACACTGGTTTACAGTATTTAGATGCCATCTTGTGCGGACACATTGGATTCCGGTTAGGAGAAAGTGGACCTGAGCAGGAACGGTCAAATGGAACGGTATTTTCCGGCTTTTCCGATTTTCCGGAATGTTAGGACAACTGAAAACGTATTCCTAAATTTTCGAAACTTTCTCCCCGAACTTTTCCCGTTCCATTCAATTTCAGACCGGAAATCTTAAAAATTTTGTTTGAATGGAAAGCGCCCACTGATTTAAACATAGGCACACTAAGCGTGCAGGAGTTATTTTTTCAATTGATTGGGTTGCTTGGGGTAAGACTGGGTGTTAGTCCTGTTGGGATGGTTGAGCTATTTGTGCATCGTGCATCATTAACTACATAGCCCCTTACTACGACTAAGAGGCATTTTTTGGAAAAAAAAAATGCTTGCAGACAAAACAATTTTTACGTGCAATTTGTTACATCATAACTGTTTCGTTCAATAGTAAATTTTTATCATTTAGAAAAAACAAGAACTAATTTAATTGTCAAAATGTCACGAAATGGCTTATTCTGTTAGCGCTTATTTTGTTGCTAGCTTTTCTAAAACCGTAACGTGATACTTTTGTGTTTTTGTCAAACACTGTAAAATGATACCTTTGTTTTTTTAAAATGCATGTAACATGACACTTTTGTTTATCTCACTTTTGTAACATGATACTTTTGTTTTTCTTTACTCTCCATTGAGTAATCGCAAAGTAATAAACGAAGTAATATACGAATCAAATCAAAAACTATATTTTTAGGAAAGCTTTTAAAGCGTAGCACACCTGGAGTATTTGTTTCCTGTCGTAAATGTAAATTTTCATTCAACAAACAGGAACAAGAACTAATTAATTTTAGTTATCAAACTTTCATGGAATGACATGCTCTTATTCTAGCCTGTTGCCGCTATCGATCGTAGTTAATTTTAAAAGCAAAACCATTTTAAAGTCAATACCCATACCAGATAATTAAATGTCTAAACGTGGTGTGTTTAAGGTATAAACATAAACATTCCTTGCCCGAGAGTCAGTGAATCGCTGGAGCAAGACGCTAAAGAGACTAATTAAATTAATTGCGGTTTTCAGTTGGCGACACAGAGTCTCAAGCAATATTAAATTTATGAAGTTTCCTTGTCACAAACTGTTGAAACAAGAGGCCACAACACACTCTGAAGGTTCCTTGCCATTTTTATGACTCTTTGTAAACACAGTATTAACATCACAATGAGAACATTATTCTTCAAATCTGCTTGTGCAAATGCTTTATGCAACTTCTACTAAGGTCAGCGAAACTAGCCTGTCCTAAATGAACGCTCGAATAACAATTTTAAATAGTGTTGGGTCTTTTGCTGACAGCGTGTGCGTCGTAAGCAGGTGAGCATTTCAAATCAGGGGTTAATTCACAACTCACCGATTCCGCTTCCTACAAATCTAAAATCTTCGAATGAAATCGCTCGCTTACAACTGTGTCAGATTACTTCCCCTTTATAAACTGCAATTTCATTGGTTCTGATAGTACCTCAAACCTGATTGGTGTGACATACAAACATACTTCACTGACTGACTGACTGACTGAATGACTACACGGTCCATCAAGCCGACTAAAGAAAATATTAACAATCGATATTTTCATAACCATTGTAACAATTACAAAGAGCATCCTGTTGATATCATGTGTATTTTAAGAATGAAATTCCACACATGGGATTTTGTCTTTGTTGAAACAAGCCCCATCTACTTTAAAGCACTTCTAAATATATATAGCCAATGATGTAGAATATTAAAAATCATGTGCTTTCTGTGCAACCAATGGATTTCTGTTCAGTGTAGTTAGCTCATGCTTTTAGCATTTTCTCATTGTTTTCTTGTGACTTTGAGGAATAAAAGTGGCACCAGTTTACAAATAACATTCCAAAGCTTTCATGGTCACTGGCGACTTTAGATTCTTTGAAAGCACATCATCTTGAAACCCATTTTGCCACACACTCTTTCACCCAGTGACAGCCTGACCATGTTAACTTGGATTTTCCTTTTCAGAAGTCAAGTTTCTTTCTGGCTTCTTCAGTTCAAGCTTATTTCCCAGGCCAGGAAGTGGCAGAGATAAAGCATGAAATTTTATCCCTTGATCCTCTTTATTTTACTTGGCATGCACTTTTTGGGCCCAAAATTCCCACCAATCCTCTGTGGATATAACATTTTAAATGGCTGCCATATAAACAAACAAAGATCCAATTGAAGGTATGATTACCTTATTTGAAGTGAGGGCCCTTGTGAGTAAATAGCGAATTCTGGTCTCATGACTGGTCATAGTGCCTAGTTTTCATCTTAAAGTTGCTAATTAAGCACATGATCACACCATAATGGTGAGACAACACTTGAAATACTCTTAATCTTGTGAGTGCAACGCTTTTTTTGGAATGGATAATAAAAATTAGAAATTAGAAAAAAAAACACATCCATAAAAGCTACCTGAAATATGGTTACAAACTACATGCTTAACTCAAACAACTTATCAGTCATGGTTATGTCGTGGTTTAAATTTATCTTTGGTTTAAAATTATTCAAACCAGTTTGATTCTTGTTTCCCTTTGTTTCACATTATGATAATTAATAAAGATATTCTCATTAGTGGGTACTTACACTTCTACACGTTCCACTTTCACACCCCAAGGATCAGTTGCAGTATCCAGAGAAGTCTGCAGACAACAACAACAACAACAACACCAAATTGAGGAAATGTCCAACTTATTCACAAAATTTATCAAAAGAAAGTAGCATTCCCTTCAGGTTGCAGTCTTTACATACAAATATCTACAAAGCAAGGCTTTAACTATTCTCAGATCTGTCTCTTTTGGGTATTCTGTGATTGGCACCTTTGAGAGAACCTCTCAATCAATAATGTTCATCAAGTGTGTGTGGGATAGTGTACAATACAACTGAATAATTATGGTATGTAAAGATAGTCAGCTTCTGACTTCTGATTACTACACTTCAAGTTATTATTCTCATTTTGAGAACATTGAAAAAGAAATGATCATTATTCAAATCAGCTTCACACCTGCATAGTATGGCTGATCTCTTCACGGTCTGCCAAAATTTCACTTAGGTTTTTGGTGCCCAGAAAATTACGCAGTGTTGTCTGTGCCAGCAAGCGAGTTGACTGATCAACTTTCTCCACATTGGTTACCGACATGGTAGGGTCATTGATTCTGAAGTAAACAACTGCATCCACTGCCACAGTTACACTATCTTTGGTCAGAATCTGAAAATTAAAGTAGACAGCATTTTGTTATCAAGTCTCAGCCGACACAAAAAAATACAGGCTATAATAATACAACTTTCATATCACAAATAGAAACAACAGATTTGTTAATGTACCTCTTGTGGTGGCACATCAAAGGACACTGTCCTCAGATCAACTTTCTGGTAGGAGTCAATACAAGGCAAGATGAAGAACAATCCTGAAAACAGACATTGCAAAACTGATGTTGTAGCACAAATCAGGTTCAATGTCGAGGATTTAAGTGACAAAATTAAATTAGTTTTGGTGATAAAGAAACAAAGCTCAGACCAGAAACTCATGAGATGTTGAAATGTGTAACTATTCAGTTTTGCCAAGTATTATATGAAACACGAAGGGTTTGTACGCAAGTGCTTTATACACGTAACAACACATGCAACAAAATTTTCGCATTTGCGGTAACTTATTTGAATTCCAATCTAAATTCCATAAATAACTTACAGAAACATAAGAAATTCATTAAATGTATCAAGGTGAACTTCTACAGACTACTGAATGAGGATGAAACGGAAGAATTTAACCAAATTAAACTTAATTGAACCAAGCTTGTTCAAAAACAAGATTACATCATTTAGCGCGAGCTGACGCACGCTGTGAATTAAATTGAATGTTGTAATTTTGATTGGTTGATTTTTTCTCGTGATTTTCCAAAAATGGTAGTTAATGGAATCAAATGTGCAAACACTTTGTACAATACGAATTATAGGGAGATACACCTTTCAACCATTACGGGGTTTCTGCTCAGACTCTATGAATAATGCAGAATACAATGGAGTCATTCAATTGAAAGAATGATGTTTTCTGTTTATTTACTTCATTTTATTGGGTTATTACACACACCCCCGACAGATGGCAAGCTGGAAATTCTTGCGGGAGGGGGGGTTCATGGCTTGGGAAATCCAGGCGGGAGGGGGCTCTGAACCTAAAAATTCTTCCTCGGGGGTCACTTGTAACTTTTAGCTCGATTGATATGTTTTAACCACAAGATATTTGCAATGAAACATCTTGTAGTCTTCCAGTTTATGGACTTCTTACCTCATATGCTTTAAGTTTACCTTCATTAAATGGACAACAACAGCCTTGCGGTCGGGAAAACACTGTGGACCAAGCATGCAACGCCTGGAACATTTCCCGAGCATGGACACCTGGAACATTTTTACGGTACCCAGGCCAACCACACTCGTGCTTTGCAAAATCCTCAAAAATGCGAAGAAAAGACTATCGGGCTGGCTGCAGGTTGTACTTTTCTGTTTATTTTAGCCAACCCCAGAACACGCTTTGCTGGCTGATTTCTTTCTTTCTGACCCTTTATATACGACTTACGAAAAATCATGGATCGTTTCCATAATGATACTGCCGACCGCCATCCAAATATATTCCTTGTTTATCAACAAATATAATTATTTCGGCATTGTTAAGTTCTTTGAGAACTTCACATTTAAGCATCCTCGTCAGATCCACAAGAATTTCAAGCAGTTTAATCTAGGCTAATTGCACTTTATTATCCATGCCTTATGACAGAAACCCATAAGAGTTGAAACGTGTAACTCCTTATGATTCGCATTGAACAAAGCGTTTGAACATTCATTTTCATTAAGTACCATATTTGGAAAATCACGAGAAAAAATTCAACCAATCAACACTGCAATATCTAGATTAAATTCACAGCGCGCACTAGCTCGCGCTTAATGGCGTAATCTTGTTTTTGAACAATCTGGGTTGAATAAAGTTAAACTTGGTTAAATTCTTCTGTTTCGTCGTCATTCAGTAGTCTGGAGAACTTTACTTGATGCTGTAATGAATTTCTGTGAGTAATTTACGGCGTTTTGGTCAAAATTCAAGTGACTTATCGCAAAACCGAAAATTTTGTTGCGTGTGTCGTTATGTGTGTAAATCATTCGCGTACAAACTCTTTGTGTTGCCAAATATGGTACTTGGCAAAACTGATATTCAAATGCTGTGAACGCGTGTTACACGTTTCAACTCCTTATGAGTTTCTGCTTATGACTGATATAAAGACAAGTTTATGGAAGCCAGGACATGGACATCACGCATGAGAACTTGAATGCTTGAAAGAAAGGCCAGAGTTTCAGTTGACCTACAGACCCATAAAGGTAACAAAATTTTAAATTATTGTAGTTCGAAAGGCTTTATTAATAAGCTTAAGTAAATGTCACACCAACAGTCAGAACATTCTAAACAACGGGAACTCAATCTTGTAAACACGCGCCAATTTAGGCCGTCTTGCGACCTACAACTGAAATTATAGTTTTTATTTATTAGCGCCTTAAGGACTTAGTTCACAGTGTTTTAATTTTTGACATGTCCAAATTTTTTATCAGTATCTTGTACGTTTGTTGTGGTATGTAAAAAAGCTTGTGGTATTTTTGAGAGGAGGTGAGATCACTTAAACGTAACATGATCGATTTATGATTTGAAATGTTGAAAAACCCGCAAAATCCGCAATATTTGCCAAGCTTAGAAAATTCTAACAAACAAGGATCTTTTGGATGAAATGTTGTCTTTTTTATTGCCTAATGTTTCCAGTTAGGGCGGGAGGGGGGGTCCATGAGCTTGGAAATCCAGGTGGAAGGGGGGGTCTAGCGGTCTGGGAAATCCATTCAGGGGGGGTCAAAAATGTTTGCGATCCATTGGGGGGGGAGTGTATTTTTTCTGGAATAACCCATTTCCAGTAGGATGTTGAAACACAAACAATTCTTACAACCATAATATGATTGTACTGTTCATCTGCTTTTATTTTTCTTGCAAATGCTTTAACATGATTAAAAGTTTTTTTTTCTGCAAACATGGTGACATTGATGGTGGTTGCTTTGTTTTCAATATTACAATTATAAAACAAAAATCTATCGATTAAAAATGTTGTCCAGTTTATGAGATGTACATGTAAGGGCCCCTTTTCCAAACGAACCTGTGTGCTGCCTTATCAAGAATTCTTTCAAATGAACCACTGTGATGTCTCAAAGTTTGATTTAATAATTAACTTGCAGTTTTCAGACACTCAATGTACTTACAAAGTGTGGGTGCCTCCCCCACCCCCACCCCCACAAAAAAATAATTGATCAATATAGATTAAACCCACAGAAAGATTTGAATTTGGTACCAAATATGGAAGAATTGAGAGTATGGCTAGGATATTGATGGTCGACCTATCAGAATGTGAAATAGTTTACAAGTACAATATTGTACATGTATTTTTGTTATTACCAAACATCACAAAGGAAAATTTAAAAAAATATATACAAGAAATGAAAAATAGCAAACTCTGGGTACCAGTAGATTTACTACTGGGGCGTAACCCTGCGATGGACTAGCATCCCATCCAGGGGGGAGTAGAAATACTCCTAGTTGCTTCATGCTACAGAAGCCGGGTGTGCTCCGGCCTGATGGGCCACTAGGCTTGTATACAGACTTTTTTACCTTAAGGTGGCTCATAACAGTTTTAGGTGTTCTACCGCAGCTATACCAATAATTTGTTGCAAAATCTTTTACTACAAACTTGCACAAGTTTTACCAATGAACAAATTGATGTCATATGAGGTCAAAAATACCCTATTTTGGACATTTTGAGGCTAATAACTCAAAAACGATCCGGTCTTGTTTTTGATATATTTTTATCCAACTGACAAAAGAAAAGCTACAACATTTTTTCGCTAATTTACAGCGGATTCAGGTTGAGTGTTTAACGGCCTCAGTTGTCGCGTTCGTTGTAACGGTTGAACTGATTGCATTGCGAGGCAAAATGACAGATGTTGCTAGGCAGGAATGACGACGTTTTGTCTGGGAAAAAGCACGTGGTTTTCCCAGAGAGAACATTGGCATTCCTGCCTAGCAACGTCTGTCATTTTGCCTCGCAACGCAAATCAATTCAACCATTACAACAAACGCGACAACTGAGGCCGTTAAACACTCAACCTGAATCCTTTGTAAGGTGACTGTGAGCCCTATCTACAGACTTTTTTAAACATTGTTAGATCGTTTGCCCAGTAGGCAAACATATATGAAAAACAAAAACTTTCACCATCTAGTTTTTAAGTTATTAGCCTCAAACCGTAAAAAATACTCAAGGTATCTTTGACCTCATATGACGTTGCCATGGCAATGAATTTTGACGTCATAGCAACTGCAATTTGTTCATTGGTAAAACCTTTATAAGGTTGTACTAGAAATTGACCTTCAACATTACTGGTGTAGCTGCAATAGAAATACCAGAAGCAGGAATATCTAAACCCCTTTCAGCCACCTTAAACTCTGTAACTAGTAATTACCTGGTCCTTTTGCTCCTCCAGACAGCAAGCGACCAAGACGGAAAATAACTGCTCTCTCATATTCTTGAACAATCTAAAAAACATTTCAGTCAAACCATAAAATTAATCATTAATTAACATATCAACAGTTGGTTAATCTGAGTCAGAAAATAAACTTCCAGAATTCCACCACCACCACCATCACAACTTGATTATAAAACAGACAACCATCATAAGCCCCAAATAAACATTAGGTACATGTACAAAGACTGCTGTATATCCTTGACATTCTTCATACATTTACTTTACTGCCGAGAAATGTTTTTCAAAAATCTTACAAATAGAAACAAGGTTAAAACAGCAATACAAGAGAACAAACACATTTCATAACAATATAAATTTGCTTACCTTCAAACAAAAGCACAAGGAAAAAGGCAGAGTACAAATAAAAACGAGGACAGACAAAACTGTCAACACGTAGTCACAAATACCACGGGAGTCTGAATCAACTATAAATAAACACAAAAACAAAATACAAGTGGTTTAATTACTTGTACACAAACATATGCACAATCTAACATTGCCAACATGCAAAATGAACCACAAACATTTAAGATCCCTCTGTAGTTATTTTGGGCAGTATACTCTTTGAAAAATGTTGGAAAACACAACTTTGGAGGTCTGAGAAGGTTTTTGAGTATTTTATAATGTTTACTGAACTAGCAGATACTTTTTAATGGTTCGCACGATTGAAAATCAGCACTCTGATTTAGCAAGCATCTGGGAGGCTTCTCTCAGAAATTTGTGTTAATGGCTTGTTTTGTCGTAGAGCATCAGGTATAGAAAATTCTAATAGAATGTAAAAGTTTTTTAAAATTCATTCATTTATTTATTTTAAAATGTTTTATTTGTATTTGTAGAATGTAAGAGTTGAATTTAGATGGCCTTAGTATTTCTGCGCTTCTGCTCCATTAACTTTTCAGCAACAACTTTCCTCCAGAAAAAGAGTTTGCAAAAAAGGTTCCCAGTTCCTGGACTTCTCCCTGCTGCTTTCCTTTGCTATTTTTTTCACATTACGTCAGGTTCTGATTTATACAGTAATTTAGAGATGTATTGTTTTATTTCCACTTGACTTCTCTAGTCTGTAATTAAATTTGATTAAAATGTACACTGCATGAATAGAAACAAAATAAACACTGTTTTCCCTTATTGCCAGTCATTTGCTCTCAGTCTGCTGTGTGCACAAAATCTCCCTACTTCTGATATTTTTTTTCTTCTTTCCTGCAAACAGGAATGATGACATCAATAGCTTGAGGTGTTTCCAATGGAAACTACCTCCGTCACCCTTGACAACAGCAGAGTTTTAACCATAAAAGCTGGGCATAAAACTTTCCTCATTGCATACTCAACTGATAAGCATAGCAAGTCTTAGCCATCAAAAAGATGCGCAATGCTGTTCGTCGTTGTTTCTTCAACTCGCAGTTGAAACCCAATATTTCTATAGTGTTAACAGCACTTCATCTAATCACTTGCCATCAAACTGCAGATGTTGACATGTTGGAATTTGCTTTGAGTGGCATGTTCATCACCCAACCAACCCTAAGCAGCAAATCATTTCCTTGGGAACATTTCCACCCAAGGATCAAGTGAGTGAATCAGCTCACCTAGTGTACTCCCATTTTGCATTATTTGAGGGTTGTGGTTGCATATGTTGTCCAAGTTAAAAAGGTGTTGCTGGGCCTGTGCAACTCCTATAATAGCTAACGTCGGAATAATTTTAACAAGTCAAATGTCAGATTTTTACATTTTGACAAGTCGGATGTCAGATTGCATGTTAAAGCTTCAGTAGTTAGCCCTTTGTTATGAATTATTTTGAATGTTATGAATTATTTGCATGCATTCGTCAACATCAGTGAAGCCAATCAAATTCACAAACTCATGCTTTGACATAATTTTAATATAAACAGACTCCAATAAATCATTTTTTAAAACAGAAATGGGAGTAAGAACACCCGGCAAATGAGGTGATTCATCAAGTTGGAAATATTTCAAGAATGAAGTATGAAATAACTATTGATTTTTGATGAGAAGCAAATCAATTGCGGGGCATTCTGCAGTTTAGCCCAGAAATGTATATTTCTCTAGATCGTCAAAAATTGCAAATATGTATCTATACATGTATATTAAGCTTATATGTATGCATCACAGCCCACAAGCATCTCGAAATAAACTTGTGTGTAACAACAAGCTGTATTGCAAGACCCTAACGAAAGTGCCAACTGCGCACAGCACTATACTAAAAATATCGTATAATGCCTGAAGCATAAGCTCATGTTTTCATGTTCAGCAGTAAAAACATCAAGATAACTTATCGAACTCTGGCATCATTCATTAGAGATGGTTTTAATAAGTTGAAATTTCTTCTTATGTATAAGAATTTAAAACGCAAGATTGGTGACTCAGCATGGAAAGGACACAGTTTTATTACCGTCGTCAAGCAAAACCCTCCTTTAAGTTGCTACAGCAGTGCGGAAGAACAAGAAAAACAAAGCGGTCTACTAAAACGCAAGAATCGCCTCACAGCTGGAAAGCAGTAATCTTGAACGAAATTTGTTTTTAAACCACCCATCAAAACTGATATTTTCTTTCAAATTATGCTTTCATGCCTCTTAAATATTTCTGCAGTACTGAGTACTTATAATTTCTTACCTTCCGAAGCCATTTTCAGAGTCTGTAGCGCGAAATTGTGGAAAAATATTGTCAAACGACAGATTTTCAACTATACACAAATACGCTACTACGCAGCTACATCACGTGATATGTACTCCTCCCTCAAAACAGCCAATCACATTCGCCTAATTCTCTCTTTTCCAGGGCCCGGTCGGAGCACCATGTTTCTTTGTATAAACACCCTGAAGAAGGAAGGCCGTGCCTTCCGAAATATTTGAAATATATATAGTTCCCAACTGTTCAATCAGCCTTGCTTTTCTTCGTTCACCATGAGTAAGCATT